>CM076584.1:910979876-911415063 GCA_034641835.2 Pinus albicaulis
TGTTATTCTGGTTGCTTTTGCAATTTAATGTTTTCTACTGAATGCCACACTAAATAATTTTTAACTACTCTTTAGTTTTGCCTGATCAACTGAATGCCACACTAAAGAATTCTTAATTTCTCTTTAGTTCTGCTGAAGGTTTTCATAGTTCTGTCGTAACCCACTTATTATTCTGAAAGATCCAGTAAATATTCCTTGCTTTCCCTGAGTTTACTCTGTGAAAAATTGATGCAACCATCCAGTTTACCGTTTGACTCCATTGCCCAATAGATGCTAATTAAATTGAATACAATCAGTCTTCCAAAACCTAAATCAAAACCCAAAACTCAAGTACAATCATAACTAGTCTAAGATTTTCAAGCAACAAAGATAAATTTTACAGAGAGAGCCCTCTCTGGATTGGAACGGCTAGATTCCCATCCCGAAGTGGTTTGATGTTACATTCTTGTGATTTTTCCTACATTCTTCAAATTACAGGGTGATAATATAATGGCGACTCCATTGGGGAAGATCGTTTTATCTTCCTTAGAAAAATGCATCAAAGTTCAGATCTGATTGTTGATGGTGAACAATGATTAGACACCAGAAGGTTGTACCTTTCACCTAGCGAATCCATTGTCCAAGATCCAGAGCTTCAAAGTTCAGAGCGATTCCATAATCAAATAATCCATATTCCAAAGTATTAATTGTGATACAAGATGACAAGGTTTGTGGCAAACCTTTCATCTCATGATATTTTCAATGAATTCAGGGATGGGTTATCAGAATTTCATCCTGATGAGGATTTTCTAAGAGCTTTCTTTCTTATTTTGAAATCAAGAAAATTTTATCCTGAACTTAAAATATGTGTTCTTGAGTTAGTTTCTGAAAAATATGAAAATGGCATTAAAGTTTTTCATTCTCCAATTTAGTCATATAATTTCCAAGATCCTAAAGAATTCTTGGAAAATCTTCCTTCTCCAAATCAAGACGAAATTGTACTACCTTTTGACTTGCAGATTAAGGATGATTATGTTTTCAAGTACAAGACTGAAGAAATAGTTCAGGGTTTAATATTGAGGATACAACTAATCAATTAGTCATTGAAGGCCTAGATGCACAAATCATACATCATGCTTTTGATGATCCTATAGTAGATTATATGGAGATTATTTTTAGCTCAAGTCTACAAACATTTTTTCTCTATGAGGATCAAATACATCAGTAGTTGCCATTACACATCATATCTTTGATTATGAAGACACGTGATCAAGTTATGCTTCCAAGTTTGATGACAAGTAGTCAAATTATCCCTTCATTTCTACAGCTGCTTCACTAGCTTCACTGGCATTTTTGTATTGCCTAATTCAAAAAGATTATCAGTATATTAGAGTAGGTAGATGAGTGAAAATAAGCTCAGTACTCTGAGCATCTTTTCAGTTTCAATTCAGTGTGTTTTCAGATTTTAGTTTGCAAAAAAGGTTTGGCTTTAGTATGAGATGTCTAGTCAAAGAGATTACATAAAAAAGCATGTGCAGGCTTGGGATCGGCCCAATGGATTAGTCGACGGTGTTCTTGACATCTCACAAGGAGATGTCATCCCCAAGTAGAGCCACTGTTAGGTTCCTATAATAATAGGGATCATAACTTTGAATTGACTATGATTAGTCTTTTAATATTGTACATACTTTTGCTTCGTGCAAAATGTTTTCCCATATTAAAATAAAAAATGTAAAGAGGGTGAAGTCCTAAAAGAAAAATCTAGGGACTAAAAGAAAAGAAGTTAAAAAAATATATATCTAAAAAAAATGAACCCCATAAAAAGAAGAAAATAAAATGTTAGGTGTTAGTTGATGTAAACAAATAAGACACAATAAAATGTTAGGGAAACAAAAGAAAAAGAGTAAAAGGTTTTGGAATGCATAAGGTTGCTAGCTCAAATGCACCTTCATCACGCTTAAATCCTATGTTTCATGTGCACGAGGAATTATCAAAGAAGGAGGAAATTCACAAAGGTTATATATTACTTTGGGTATTTACCCTAAAGTTCTATGTAATCTTAGTTCTAAATATTAAAGCTCATTCACTAATTTCCCCTCATTAACTAAACCCCTTACATGTCTATTTTATTAATTTCCCTTCATTCATTTTTTCACTTTCAAACTCATTCCCTAAGTTATTTGTTTCCTAACTTACCCCCTATTTACATATTCCCTTAATTACATTTCATTCCCTAATATTTTTCCCCTCCTAAAAACCCTTTTCCCATTGAAATTCCCTTTTTTTCCCCTTTGGAAAACCCCTTTTCCCTTGCTAAACCCTTCATTCCAGCACATTATAAACTATCGAAAAGTAAATCCATTTTTTACCCCTTACTTCACAAAACGCTATTGTTGAGGAGGTAAATCCCCTCTGCGGACAGAGGCGATCCCTACTAGCCCAGCAGGGGTCTAGCAACAAACAAACAATGCTATGACGCAAGCTCCTAGTTACGAATGAAAGACTTGGGATAAAAGCCTACCTAGATTCCATGAATCGAAGAAGAGATGTCCCGAATCAGCCGGCCACAGCGAATCACAATCCTTAGCGATCTCACGTGATGAACACACACCTGAGAAGAAACGAGCAGAGATACATGCATAGGAACCAGCATACGTAACTAAACATCGGTCAGAAAATATATTACTCGCATTAACATGATGGAAAAAGGAGTGGAACCATAATCATAGTCATCTATTAAAACGATAAACGAATAGAAGTTACAACCAAGTTCTGACGTCGCAGCTTCCTTCGAACGGGTCTCCGGTTGTCCACGTCTCGCAAAGCTCGCCAAGGAAAGGGAAACCTCTCCCGAGTCTCGTAACAATGGTCTCCTCGCTTGAATGGGCCTTAAGGGAAAGAAGGGATTCTTTACAGCACAAAGGCGCTTGGGAATAGGGAGATGCAAAGCTTCAGCACTTCAAGACTATCAGCCTTTCAGCCCCTTCATCAATGGATGAAGGCTATATTTATAGAGGAGAGGAGGAGGTTGGGATCCCTACAATAGTGGAAGGAAGGCCTTATCCTTTGGGAGGTTCCCCATATGGTGGAAACAAGAGGCCAAAGGAGGAAGGCCGTGGTTATTCAGGCGAAACCACTCCTGATGACTCATCCACGAAGTTGTTGTAATCGAAACTTCGCCTCTTTTTTAAAAAAACTTTCCATAAACAGAGTGGCGCGGGTACAACACTGGGACAGAGCGCCAATTGGCGCGGGCTCAGTGTTAATTTTCCCCCATTGGCGCGAGTACATAACGGGCTACCAGCGCCGATGCAAAAACATGTGTTTTTAGGGGTCTGTTCAGGAAATGATAAACAGGAGAAATGTTGTCCTCATGGAAAGGGATGCAATGAAGGTATTTTCAAGGCTTGACATTGTTCACAGGTCACATAATGGGTCCTCCATTGTGCGGGACGGGGAATGGTAGGGACGGTGACAAATTACTGTGTAACAGATGCCCCCTAAAGTATGAGGCCCGAGAGAGAGGGGTGAAATGCTTTACGAGAACATGTTCAACTGAAGGCCCGCCGTCGGAAAACCTGCGCAGAAAGATACAACTGATATCTCAAGTACATGATGTATATGTGGTATGGACGCAGCCATCCGAAACAGAGTATGATATAATCCGGATCCAGGGTATGGGCGCAGCCATCCAACTAAGATCAAACAAATAGACTCAGGTATGGTCGCAGCCATCCAATCAGTGAGTCATGTAAATAATGATAATAATCCACAATCGCAGCCTGGATTACAACAGACACAATCCAGGGTCTTGCGCTCCATCTCGACCCAAACAAAGTACAAGTTCAAGCATGCGAATATGTGAGCTGAAGTCGAACATGAAAGAACATGCGTACGATTACCAGCCAATGATGAAAATTTGTTAGGCAACGGAAGAACTCCTGATAATGACAATGGCTCTCGGAGTACTACGGAGTCTGATACGGCGTGCGAATAAATGAGTTGACGTCGAACACGCGAATCCGTGATGGAGGTCGATGATGTAAACCTCACGTCGAATGCGACGCCTGAGCAATGCTATGGCCCCGCAGCTCCTAGTTACGAATGAAAGACTTGGGATAAGAGCCTACACGAGTGACAACGCAGATCGAAGAAGAGGCAACCACGAGATCCTTCGACCCTGGCGGAAATGCAATCCTTCGCGTCTCGTGGATGAACACTTACACCTGAAGAAACGAATGAGATACAAGCATAGGAACCAGCATACGTAACTAAACATCGGTCAGAAAATATATTACTCGCATTAACATGATAGAAAAAGGAGTGGAACCATAATCATAGTCATCTATTAAAGTGATAAACGAATAGAATTTACAACCAAGTTCTGACGTCGCAGCTTCCTTCGAACGGGTCTCCGGTCGTCCACGTCTCGCAAAGCTCGCCAAGGAAAGGGAAACGTCTCCAGAGTCTCGTAACAATGGTCTCCTCGCTTGAATGGGCCTTAAGGGAAAGAAGGGATTCTTTACAACACAAAGGCACTTGGGAATAGGGAGATGCAAAGCTTCAGCACTTCAAGACTCTCAGCCCTTCAGCCCTTCAAGACTATCAGCCCTTCAGCCCCTTCATCAATGGATGAAGGTTATATTTATAGAGGAGAGGAGGAGTTTGGGATCCCTACAATAGTGGAAGGGAGGCCTTATCCTTTGGGAGGTTCCCCATATGGTGGAAACAAGAGGCCAAAGGAGGAAGGCCGTGGTTATTCAGGCGAAACCACTCCTGATGACTCGTCCACGAAGTTGTTGTAATCGAAACTTCGCCTCTTTTTTAAAAAACTTTCCATAAACAGAGTGGCGCGGGTACAACACTGGGACAGAGCGCCAATTGGCGCGGGCTCAGTGTTAATTTTCCCCCATTGTAGTACATAACGGGCTACCGCGGCCAATGCAAAAACATGTGTTTTTAGGGGTGCCATCGGGAAATGATAAACGGGAAAATGTTGTCCTCATGAAAGAGTCGATGAGGTATTTTCAAGGCATGAAAATGTTCACAGGTCACAAAATGGGTCCTCCATTGTGCGGGACGGGGAATGGTAGGGACGGTGACAAATTACTGTGTAACAGATGACCCCTAAAGTATGAGGCCCGAGAGAGAGAGGGGTGAAATGCTTTACGAGAACATGTTCAACTGAAGGCCCGCCGTCGGAAAACCTGCGCAGAAAGATACAACTGATATCTCAAGTACATGATGTATATATGGTATGGACGCAGCCATCCGAAACAGAGTATGCTATAATCCGGATCCGGGGCATGGACGCAGCCATCCAACTAAGATCAAACAAATAGACTCAGGTATGGTCGCAGCCATCCAATCAGTGAGTCATGTACATAATGATAATAATCCACAATCGCAGCCTGGATTACAACGGACACAATCCAGGGTCTTGCGCTCCATCTCGACCCAAACAAAGTACAAGTTCAAGCATGCGAATATGTGAGCTGAAGTCGAACATGCAAGAACATCGTCTGATTACCAGCCAATGATGAAAGCTGTTAACGGACGCGAGAGAAACCACTAATAATGACAATGGTCCTCAAGGTACTACAGGTACAATCTACGGCGTGTGAATAAATGAGTTGACGTCGAACACCCGCAGAATCATTCGATCGGAAGTCAATGATGTAAACTTCACGTCGAATGCGACGAACCTGCCATTGAGGCATGCAGGCTCCAAGGTACCATCGGGAGTCTCTAGACCAACTTCCTGGATAATGAGTTGAAGTCGACAGGAAGTGACCTTGATCGAAGGTGGGCCATAATGATTCCCACATCATCGACACGAGACAGAGGAACATAATGTTTTGTTGTGAATTAGGACCATATGAGAAACAGAGGAAGGTTGATATTTGCAGAGGCCAACTTCTCTTGAACATATTGACGACACGACAGTGGACTTGGCAGTATTTGACATCAAAAGATCAAAGGTCATAGTGACGAGGCAAAGAGCAGATGAGAGGTCAAAAGAGATCACCCAAACCCACGGAGGCAAGTGAAAAAACGAGATGAGATGTCCCCAACCCGACACGAATGCAGACAAGTGCCATGTTCAAGAGCGACATACTGCCGACGACAACGACGATGGTTCCATTTTCCCCCACCATTTCGGTGAGTACCTCTTTATTTTTACACAAGCTTGAAGAGGATACCATATGCTTGTCATATAAATCCGTCCTTCGGACGAATCCATCCTAGTGCATTTAACGAGTCCTAGGAAGGAGAAACTCGGAGAACGTCATTTCGACGAAATCCAATGTCATCAGGGTTTAACGAGTCTGAAAAAGGAAGAACTCGGCGTCTTTTCATGTTTAGAGAGTTTGAAAAGACAGCAGAAAAGAAAACTCCACGGGTCCCTTTTCGTAAATAGTTTCCCAGATCCGAAAAGGTAGAAAACAATATTCGGGAAAACCTCCTAGTCGCGATAGGCTAGGGTATTCCTTTTTCGTAATCAATCCATCCCAGCCCGAAAAAGGGTTAAACTTATACTGGGTGAATGTCGATTCGTGTCCATTTTAACGAGATCGAAACGACAAGGGCCTCGGCAATCTTTTCATGTTTAGAGAGTTAGAAAAGAGCTGAAAGAAGACTCCTCCTAAAGGAACGAGTGGTATAAAGGGTAGCAACTGGTTCCGGTAATGATGGAACTGCTCTAAACAAATAAAGGTTAAGAGGCTGGCTAACAAGACCACTCATCGCAGCGGTTCCTCAGGAACAGGTAAAACAACCAAGTGAAGGCATATGATCGGCCAAGCAGATAGTGACGATGGAGTGAGAAAACCAAGGCTCATCTGGAAAAAAAAGGCTGACAAAATGACAATCACAAGAGGTAAAATGGGCAAGGTTTCATTTTTACACAAGCTTGAAATCAGGAAACTTTGCTTGAAGTTGGTTTCATTTTTACACAAGCTTGAAACAAAGATAAACTATGCTTGAAACCGGTTTCATTTTTACACAAGCTTGAAACGGAAACAAACTATGCTTGAAAAATTAAGCATGCCCCCAGCATGGTGATTCAATTCGAGGTACATGCCCCCCAAGCTTCAGTCCATATGAAAGGCAGATGGAGTGAAGGTTCAAGTTACGAGATCTAAGAAAGACTCGACTGGGATTTTACGAGATCTGATCAAAGACTCGAATTGAACAAGAACGTGTTTCATTATTTTAACGAGGTTGACACATTAAAAGAACTATCCTCGGACACCCTTGTTTCATTTTTTAAGGAGCTTGACACAAGACAAGGAACTCTGCTCCGACAACCTTGTTTCATTTTTTAAGGAGCTTGACACAAGACAAGGAACTCTGCTCCGACAACCTTGTTTCATTTTTTAAGGAGCTTGACACAAGGCAAGGAACTCTGCTCCGACAACCTTGTTTCATTTTTTAAGGAGCTTGACACAAGACAAGGAACTCTGCTCCGACAACCTTGTTTCATTTTTTAAGGAGCTTGACACAGGAAAGGAACCATGCTCCGACCGACTTACATCAAAATGAACAAGAAGGCGGTGCTAAGGAGCTTGACACAGGAAGGGAACTGTGCTCCAACCAGCTTGTTTCATTTTTTAAGGAGCTTGACACAAGGAAAAGAACTATGCTCCGATCGACTTCATCATAATGAATGAGAAGTCATCGCTTCCAAGAGTTCCACTCCCGATGGAAGGAAAACATCCTGGAAGTCAGGACCCAATGCCCCCAGCACCTGATGCACGACGACATCATCATTGAGCACAGGCACGGGGTAGGTAGCCACATAGTTGACCCGCGGTGGAGCAGATACAACGGGTGGATAGAAACCAGGAGGGGGTGATGGCGGACCAGATGCCATATTAGGACCAAAGAATGACAGCTGATCAATGGTCACGATCCGTCCTTCATGTGGAAAACAGGCCACACGAAAAAGGGAGGAGACGAGCGCTCCCATGGCATAGGTGTAATCGCGCCCCAGGAGCAGGTTGAAATCCAAGGGGCCTGGAACAACCATCACGTCCATGTGGACGGTTTTGCCTCCCAAAGTAATCGGTAACCTTGGAAGGATCCCCAACGGTTGACTCGTCCTTCTGTTAAAAGTCAACAGATTTTGCGTAACAGGCGCAAGCGGTGGCGAACCAAAAGCTTGCCAGGTAGTCGAGGAAAAAATACTAACAGATGCACCTTCGTCTATAATGGTGCTGGGTACGACCAGACCAAGAGCTTGTACTGTGATCTCGAAAGGCACGTAAGACGGAAGGCGGAATCCTGCAAATCGACTCCAGTCAAAGGAAGCGACCAAACTACTCGGAGGGGCTACCATTGACAAGCGAAGGTCTTCCCCTGATGTTAAGGTAGAAGAAGCATCCTCCATGACCTCCATCTCGAAGGTGGGAGGAATATCCTCCGTAGCCTCCATCATGGGAGGCGGAGGAGGGGCTTCTTGAAGTACAGGGACAGGAGAATCTTTCTCCAAGTCTGAAGAATCTGAAGAGATCAGAAGGACATGGGGGGTGTGAGGTCCACTCTCGACAGAAAAGACCTGGTGTACCGTGGACGGGGCCAGTTCAACCGACCCTACGACCAATGGTTGGTCAGGGACGGAATCGTGAATTTGAATTTCTGGGGGAGTGGGATCGATCAAGGATGACTCTTGACCAATCATAGGATCAGCTGGCGGAGGACTCAAAGAAAGTCGATTATAACCAGGTGGAAGGCGTGGTGTAGAACCGGCTGGGTTGTCCAAGACTTGCTTGGCTTCATCCACATAAGGACAAAGGTGAATGGCATGGTGCCCTTCACACAACTTACAGGGATTGGTGATCTTACCCTGCTTCTTAGAGTTCTTATTAACAGCAGCTGAAGACGTGCCCCCAACTTGAATCCCGGAAGCCAAAGGCAACGGTGGATGGCCGTTGGACCATACTTCGAGCACCTTGGGAATGCCAGGGCAGTCTCGAAGAAGATGGTCCCCCGTGCACAACAGGCAAGGGAACTTGACTTTCCGTGGAGGGTTGGAAGGTTTATCAAGAGGAGATATCCTAAACAAGGAAGAACACTATTTTAGCCTCTCGCTTACTCCATTTTTCTTCTTGTCTTTTCACTTCTTCTTAGGCCACCTGTAACTTTATTCTATTTTCTACCAAAGTAAGTAGAAGAGAGGACGTAAACAAAGGTAAGAAGGAGAGGTCCACCTTAGAATCAACAGTGATATTCGTGGAGGAACTGACACCAAGAGTCGACATCTGCAATTGACAAGAGGTTGAGAACAACTAACAGTAACCCAACAAGTAACTTGTGAAGGGATAACGCGCTATATCTGAGCGGTAAATGCAACATTTCCAAAAGGAGGAAAATGACCAGGATTCCCTTCTGAAGGGATTCCTTGGTTGGTAAACTCTGAAAAAGTTTCCATCAAAACTCAAAACCACACACGGGCTGAAAAAAGAGTTTAAGACACATGATCAAACGGCCAACAAGCAATATCTAAACGGGCGTGTAATCGTGGGCGATTAATTTTACCACATTGGAAAGTAAGAAATTCTACCGTTTCATGTTTTAAGAGTCGAGAAACGATAAAAGATGACTCTATCTCTTTCAGAGTTGACACAAGCATGAAAGGACAAGCGCTTGACAGTCTTTTCAAGTTTAGGGAGTCAGAAAATACCAAATGACTGCTCAGGAAAAAACTAGGCACAAAGGGTGTACCAAATATCCGTGAACTGCAATATACACCTTGGTTTCAAAAATGAAACAGAAATCGACCAAGGATTTTCCGTACGTGCAGGTAGTCTCCTTGAATGCTGTGTTCGGTGTATCACGGGTATAGGGCGGCAGACTCGGCTTCCTATGGATAAAGGATTGAAAACCTATAGGGGTCTCCCTTTATATACGCGACGGTACGGGGAGCGCAAGTCCGTACTAGCGCTGTCTAAAGCCAACAGGCGAACGACAACTGCTAGGTTTAACGACGCCGGAACACGTCTCTAGCCTAGACCTTCTAAATGTGTTTCGTTAAGTTCCAATGTTGCCTTAGGTTAATTGAATAAATTTTACAGTTGATCTTCAATTAAGTTCCAATTTCCAGGCCCTATCGTATGTAGTGTCTCGAAAGACTCCTAAATGCAAGCTATATGAGAAAAGAAAATTTTTAATTCGATGAATGCTATCTAGTTAAGGGAAGAGCTTCAAGCAATGATGCAACAAATAGCAAAACTGAAAACGAAACTTTTCCAAACTAGATGATTTTCACTATCCAAAAGTATTCTAAAACATTCAACGAAGCAAATTATGCAATGTAATCTATGCAAAATTCTTTTTCCGAAAACTGTGCAATTGTAATCTATGCACAATTTCTTTTTCTTTTCAAATAATACGAATGCACTCAATGCATTTTTCGATGAAATGAGAATTTACTTAATGCATACTTTCAATAAAAGAGAATGCACTCAAAGCGATTTCTAGTTTTCAATCATTAAACAATGTAATCTAAGTTCAATGATGGATCTCAAAAAATATTTTCCAATGCAATGTGATCTAATGCATTTTAACAAAAAGAACACTTTGAGACCAAAACTAAATAAACGAAAATCTCCTTAATGAAGGATGAAGGCAAAAGGGATGCAAACAAACACTAAGAATTCAACCGTTGTTTCAAAATACTTTGTGACAAAATCCCTCAAAAGTTGACAAGACATATGCGGTCAAACACAAAAAGGATTTCCAAAGCAAGAGATCAAAACAAGGCATTCATCCCTTTTACATCAAACAATCATAGAAAGAAGACATTCCAAATAATGAGCAATGTAATCTATGCTCATACAGAGGAAAGACCCGAAGGGAAAGACGCACTGTTGAAGGATTAAGGGAAAAAAAACTCAATTTTCATACACCCTGAAAGTGGCCCGATTTGTACATTGACAACTAGCGCCACTTGGCGCGAATTTTACTTGAAAACTAGCGCCAATGGCCAAGTGGCGCGGGTTGCTAACTGACAACAAGCGCCACTGCCTGAAAATGAAAAAACAAAGAATTTCTCCCAACCAAGACCAGACTTCCCACTTCAAGCTGAATCTAAAACAAACCCAGAAGCAAAGTACTGACCAAAAGAAGCTTCCGAACAAGGGTAACCCTACCACCTACAGGAAATGGCGCGACTGTCTGGCTGTAATCCGGGCCAGACAGGGGATGGCGCGAGTGATAAACTAACAACCTGCGCCAACTGGCGCGACTGTCAGGGCTAAACTCGCGCCAATAAAGCCAACTATGAAAAGGTGAAAATTCGGAAAATCAGAGGTCAGATCTGATCCTCTGGGGGCTGAACCAAAAGCCAAAACACAAAAAGAACCCAACCCAGAAGGTTCATCAAGCAAGGAAAAACGATCAAAGCGAAACAATCATAAACGAGACAAGGAAAACCGGACGATCCCCAGTGGAGTCGCCAATTTGTTACTCGCCTACCTGGATTCCAACGCTAGATCTGAGACAGACAAATGCAACAAGCGCCAAGTGGCGCGACTGTCGGGTTAAAACCCGCGCCAGTCGAGTTCTTCAATAAAAATTAAAAAAACAAGCTAATCTGAAAGCAGACCAATACAAGCTAAGCAAACCAAGAGACTAAAATAATGAAAGAATCCAACCCAGAAGGTTCATCAAGCAAGGAGAAACAATCAAAGCGAACCAATCATAAACGGGACAAGGAAAACCGGACGAACTCCCCAGTGGAGTCGCCAATTTGTTGAGGAGGTAAATCCCCTCTGCGGACAGAGGCGATCCCTACTAGCCCAGCAGGGGTCTAGCAACAAACAAACAATGCTATGACGCAAGCTCCTAGTTACGAATGAAAGACTGGGGATAAGAGCCTACCTGGATTCCAACGCTAGATCTGAAGAAGAAGATGTCCCCGTCCTTCAGCCCTGGCAGATCACAATCCTTCCACGATCTCCGTGGATGAACACCTGCACACAGAAGAAACGAACAGATACATGCATAGGAACCAGCATACGTAATTAAACATCGGTCAGAAAAGATATTACTCGCATTAACATGATGGAAAAAGGAGTGGAACCATAATCATAGTCATCTATTAAAATGATAAACGAATAGAAGTTACAACCAAGTTCTGACGTCGCAGCTTCCTTCGAACGGGTCTCCGGTTGTCCACGTCTCGCAAAGCTCGCCAAGGAAAGGGAAACCTCTCCAGAGTCTCGTAACAATGGTCTCCTCGCTTGAATGGGCCTTAAGGGAAAGAAGGGACTCTTTACAGCACAAAGGCGCTTGGGAATAGGGAGATGCAAAGCTTCAAAGACTTTGCACTATCGCCTCAAACTCCCTTCCATCAATGGATGAAGGCTATATTTATAGAGGAGAGGAGGAGGTTGGGATCCCTACAATAGTGGAAGGGAGGCCTTATCCCTTGGGAGGTTCCCCATAAGGTGGAAACAAGAGGCCAAAGGAGGAAGGCCGTGGTTATTCAGGCGAAACCACTCCTGATGACTCATCCACGAAGTTGTTGTAATCGAAACTTCGCCTCTTTTTTTAAAAACTTTCCATAAACAGAGTGGCGCGGGTACAACACTGGGACAGAGCGCCAATTGGCGCGGGCTCAGTGTTAATTTTCCCCCATTGGCGCGAGTACATAACGGGCTACCAGCGCCAATGCAAAAACATGTGTTTTTAGGGGTCTGCTCAGGAAATGATAAACATGAGAAATGTTGTCCTCATGGAAAGGGATGCAATGAAGGTATTTTCAAGGCTTGACATTGCTCACAGGTCACATAATGGGTCCTCCATTGTGCGGGATGGGGAATGGTAGGGACGGTGACAAATTACTGTGTAACAGATGGGAAGGGTCAGGTGAAAAAGGGTCGGTTGACTGAAGAGAAGGGCTAGGAGTAGGAGGTGGTGGGCGAGATTGAGGTTGCTGACTAGTCGGAGCAGGTTGTGGAAGGCCAGCCTGAGACGATTACATCATGCAAACATTTTCTAAGCTGGGGTTAGAGACAGGAGGAGGGGGAGGGCCAGGAAAAGTGCCAAGAAAAGAGGAGCCTTTGTAGACGCCAGGGGAAACACTGGTCAAAGAATCAACAATGGGTTTATTGGTGACAGTAGAGATGGTGGACTCAGGGGAGATCTGAGATTTTGGTTCATGGTAGGTCAATTGGTCAATGGTGAAAATCTTGCCATTATGAGGGAAAAACATCTTGCGGTGGAATGCGGATGGGACGACTGACATGGCATAGGTGTAACTATGCCCCAAAAGGATGTTGTAGTCAAGAGGGGCATCGATAACTTCAATGTCGACACAAAAAGTCTTGTCAGCAAGGGTGATAGGAAAGTTACGGAATATGCCAATAAGCTGGGAAGCATGACCATCCCACGTGCGAAGGGTGATGGTGGAAGGGGCCAGTTCAGAGGATCCGAGTTGTTTCCAAACCAAAGTGGAAATTACGCAGGTAGATTCCCCCTCATCAATAATACACCGAGCAACATTGGCGTTTCAAATTTTGACTGGGATTTGGAAAGCAACCAAAGGAGGAAGAGGGGGATGGTCTGACTGACGGGCATCGAAAACAATCAATTGGTCATCAGCAGGATCTACATCACCCATGACAGATAGTAGAGCCCTCTTTTGAGAAGGACATGATTGGAGGAGTTCCAGTGTTGAAATGGCAGCAGGATATTGGGCCAAATCATCTACTATGCTGTATGAATGGGTAGCCCAACCAGAGGCAACATTTCGATGTAATGGTCCCTTAGAAGGCTTGGGATGAACCTCGCCTTTGGGCGGATGGAGTTGCAAGGGACCATTGGGTGTCGATAGAGGCTCTGTAGGACCTGATGATGGAGACTCGGAGACAGATGGAACGGGAGGTGTGGAATACTGACGGGACCGAGTTTCAAGGTTGAGGTCAATGGTGAGAAGAGGGTCAGAGGCCATCATGAGAATCTGGTAATCAGATGAATCAAAAGGGGAAGGTTGAGTGGTTACCGGGTCATGAGGGGGTTGAGTGACCACGAATCCTTGTTGAGGAAAAGGATCAGTAAACACAGCGGGGTGAGAAGTAGCTGGGGTGGGAGGGACAACAGGGGAGGAGTGTTGTCCCCACACGGTGGCCTGAGACTCCCACATCTGCCTCATTTGTGGTAATAAGGGACAATCGCGAGTGGAGTGACCATAAACACCACAACACGAATAGGGCTTATTGGTGCGAAGTGGCTTGTCCAGCTTGGGCTGAGAGCCCTGTGGATGGTTGACAGTGGTAGAGTCGATACTGGAAGGATTGGGTCCCCAGTTACCAGGAGCAGATTGGTTTCTTTTTCTCTTTCGTTGAGAAGGAAGAAAATTAGGTGCCCCCTGCTGTGCAAAGACTTGCCCTAGAGGGGGAAGTAAGTGCGGTGGTGGGGGTGGAAAAGGCAAGGGAGTGGGAGGTCAAAATGCTGGAGGAGCTGGGACACCAGGTTGCGGATACGAATAAGGGGTAGGGTGGGCAACAGTGAGGTAAGCAGGAGGGTGGAAAAAAGGAGGAGGCATGCCGTAGCCTGAATACATGCTACCTGGAGGGGGAAAAGTGCCGGAGGGGCTGGCCCCTGGAGGGAAACCATGGCTCGGAAGAGGGTGGGTAGAGGTATGTGACAGGGCTCCAATGATACCGTTGGCAGAGTGAGATGCCCTCGATGCAGTAGGGCCACTGGGCTTGGGAAGGTCAGGAAGGACAGTATAAACATAACCAGATTGGGCGTAAATAAGTTCATATTTCAAGGCTATTTGGAGGGCGGCTTCTTCGGTTTGGGGAAAATGGGATGTGACATATTTTCCAATGGGAGGTAAGAGAGAGTGAAGGAACCAGTCCATGTAAACCCGATCTTCAAAGGGGGGAGTGCGACACAAGCTCCGTCTTCGCCGCCATTCTTGGACATGAGAAAAATGGCGGGTCGAAGAGGATTGATGGAAAGAAGTTAAGAGTTCACTATCGGTGTCGTATCGGAGGGGGAGCTAGAAATAAGATAGAAAGGCTTGGGAAATGGTCGTAAAGGTGGTATGGGAAGAGGTGGCTTGGTAAACATACCATTTAGAAGCTTTGCCGATAAGCGTGTGTTGGAACAATCGAATACAGATGGAGTCATCGGTGATGGAATTGGAGGAACACCACATGTGAAAAGGTTGAATATGGTTAGAGGGATCTTCACTAGCAAGGCCCTCGAACTTGGGAATGTTGGAGGGGAGCTTGGTTGGCATAGCAAGCCAACAGACATCGTGTCGAATAGGATCATTGATCAGCTGATTGAAATCAGGGAGACTAAGGCTAGCCATATAAGGGAGTAATGGGGCAGTCGAGGTATGTCCCGTAGGGGTTCCACTGGAAACAGACCCAGCAGTGGAACTGGGGTTAGGGCTAGGTCTGGAACTAGACATGGTGAAGGTAACAGGGGGGGAACCAAAAGGAGGGGGAGAACTCGAACAATCAGAGGAAGAGTCGGAGTGCGGACTCGGGGGAGGACTTACTCGATGACGACGGGAAGGAGGAAGTCGACCAAGTGGAAACTGAGGGTGAAGGCAAAGAAGTCTCCGGGAGAGGCACCTTGGGGGTGCAATGGTGACGGGAAGAAGAAAAAATGACAAGGGCAGGGAGTGACAAAATCAAACGAGGTCAAGGGCAGAGAGGTGCAGTGACAATTGACTTTAAAGTCTTTGCCAGGCGGTGTTAACCAGGTGCTTCTTCACTTAGGGTCAGTGTGTGGCATGCGTTAATTTTAATTGTTTAAACCCAGACGTTTTGAGAGTGAAAGAAAAAGTGTGCTGTGTAACTGAAAATAAATCTGTAGTAAATAAGACTAAAATAACAGAAAAATAACAGCTACTAATGCATCAAACTAACCCAAGAAGGCGAGTCTCTCAAAACTAGTCTATAAGAGGGAAAAAATAAGCAAATAACGCTAAAAAGAGGCCAATAGATCTAAGGTCAGGAGGGCCTGGGATCTAAAGGGGAAATCTGCTGAAAAGAGGTGCAGAGAACAGCAAAGAGACAGAGGAAAGGTTGCTGCTAAAAAGGAGGAGATCAACGAAAACTAGAAGGGACAAGGAGGCGGCCCTAGAAATGAACCCAAACAAAACTATATGAGGTGAGTTGAGAGGGAGAAGAGCTGATCTAAAGGGATCTAAAAGGAGGCATCAGATCTGAGAAAAATAAGGCTGAAACTCTGAAAATGCAGACTTCTGAAATAGCAAAGACTCTCCCAAAAAAAGTGGAGGGTACTAGAGCCTTAAGGGGCAAGATTCCCTCTTAGTTGAGTGAAGCAGATCAGAAACAGGTCTAAACGGGTAGAGACAGAGGCTGGAAAACCCTGACAAAAGCTTCAGACAAACCCATAAAAAGTGCTGGAAAATTTGCAGAAAAAGTGCAGGTCGTAGGTTTTGACCTGATTACAATCCAGGACGCAGATTTGGGGTAGAAAAGTGCGACCTCAAGGCCAGGTCGCACTTTTTGGGCTGATAAGTGCGACCTGTAGATCCGGCTCTCTCGGCGGCAGATTTCAGAAAAATTTGTCTTCTCAGCTGCGGCTGATGTCTGTCACTTGCGCAATAAGGCCAGAAACACACGGAAGTTAAAAATTTGACTGTTTGAGGGTTTTAGGGGTGAAAAAAATCACAAAAGTAGGAAAAACAGAAAATGAAAGAGAAACCCTAGGGTCTGAAACAACTGGATATGCAGGAATATATAAAACGACAGCGGTTGCAAAAGAAAACCCGTGTGGAGTCGCCAATTGTTAGTATGAATCTTTCATCGTAAAATATCACTTTAGCTATGCATAACAAATAGCCCTAACATCGATTATGGCTGCAAAATATCTTTAAGTTTGCTGCACAAATTCAGATCTAAGCACAAAATACATTAAGCAGATAAAATATAATATGGCTCCATGCATCCAATAGACAAGACAATAACAATGTAATTAAAAGAATTTTATATTATATTAAAGAATGGGGCACCTGAGAGGAAAACAAGAAAGGTGTTTTCCGGTTCTCCTCAGTGGGATGGGTTCTTGAAAGTCCTCAGTGTTTCAGATCTAACATTCCTCTCTCTTATTGGTGTAGAAAAACAAACATAGAACTCAGTGGGAGCTCACAAAGCAAAAATGGAAAAATGGTGACCAAGAGTAGATCCAGAGTGATCTAATGCAATGGAGGTGACTAATGAATGGGGAAAGCCCTCCTATTTATAATAAAATATTGGGGTGGTCTAGAACTCGATGCATGAATAAAATATTATTAATCGAATTCTAGAAGCACCCTTTAGGAATATTTTATTATATTTGTTGGAGGGAAAAGGATTCTTGACTTGGGTCAATTCCTTTATTTATAAATAATAAATAAATAAATGGTTTATTTATATTTTTAGGAAATGATGGGAATATAATTAAATAAATAATGGTTTATTTAATTATTTATGGATGATTTAGTCAAATTTAACTAAGAATATTATTTAAATAATGATTTAAATAACTTATTCTTAGGAAATAATTAAATAAATAAGGATTTATTTAATTAAGTTCCTTGTTCTGGGTTAAATATGACCAAGAAATATAAAAAAATAAGTTATTTTATATGGTGAAAGCAATTTTACTTAGGGTAAAATTGGTCTTACATGGTGTACTTAGGTTCATCTAATAATAATAGGTTAGATGACAAAAAATTGGTGTAACAGTAGCTATGCTCGAAAGATGACCACCGCATGCCACTACGTGGAAGTCATTCAAAACACATTCCGCTTCATCGAAAGTGAGACAACATTGGAAAATAGTATCAACACCACGACGATATAGTGTATCGTTTAGCACGAGGTAGTGCTTTTCCTGGCGGCGAATACGACGATGGTCGTCGGACGTGAGAGTTGGGCGGAAGCGTTGGGTTTGTAGGTAGACCAAAATGTCTCCATAACATGGGTCCAAAGAATCTACCAAGTATACAGATTCATCAAGAAATGGATAATGAGCTACTTCTCTTGGGTCGATTCTAGGAAGGTCCGATAATAATTCGGCGAAGACGAGGGATTTCTTTTCTTTGGTAGCTGTGAAGACCAAATCAAATTGTTGGAGGATTATGATCCATTTGGAATATTTTCCTCCAATAATTTGTCTAGATAGGATGTGTTGCATGGGGTTCTCCAAAGCAATAACCGTAGTCTATTGCAACAATATATAGTCACTAGTACATTTGGGGGAAATTTCGACACTTGGTTCTGACACTTTTGACCAAATGTCGGAAATTTCCCCAAATTTTTTCAATCCCGCCCAAAATCGTCGCTATACCAACATTTAGAGAAAAGTGTCGCAATACCGACACTTAGACAAAGTGTCGCAATTGCGACATTTGGAGGAAGACGTCGCAATTGCAACACAATGTCTAAGTGTCGCAATTGCGACGTTTGGAGGCATCCGTCGCAATAGCGACGCTTTGGCTGCCGTCGGTATAACGACACTTATATGTAATAAATGACACTTATATGCCTTTGAAAAAATGGTCAGCTTACAGAGCAGCGCGAGGAGTAGTTCATGGAGGCACCTTTGCGATTGCGCATAATTTGGAGAGAAAATAGTAATAATGAGAGAGGCTCCTTTAATTGTGTCTTTGATTTGTGAACGTATGGATTGTCCAGCCTGCAATTCTATGCTGTCGAGAAAGACTCGTAATCCTCTGGAAACAAGACTGTTGTGAAGATGCCTGGCGAAGAAACGGACATCGGGTTCACGACTGTTGATGAACACATCGTAGTCCAGCGAAGAAGGCACCAAGGAGGGTATTCTCAGTGAATGAGGGATGTTGAAATATTAATTTCAACTACCCTTTCCTCTGGCTACTTTCTAAATCTGTTTGAAGGGCTCTCTCAAACAACCGCTTTCTAAAACTGATGAACAATCAATTTTGGTTTTGAAATCATAGTCCCTGCACACTTAAAAACAGAGCGCTGTATTGTTTTAGAAAAAGAGCAATTTAATAGTAAACGCGGGAGATTTTAATTCAGAAGAACGTGGTCCCACAGACCACAGACCAAATCATCCATCCACGTGGAAGCAGGTGATTCGATCGCGTTATTTTTTGGCTCGTCTACATTGTGGAATTCCGGACCCAAAACATTATAGGGCGGAATTAATTTGATTTTCGCGTCACATTTTTCCTCCATATGCAAAGCCAAAAAACGGACCCGAATTTTTATATGGCGTATTCTATGAAGTTTCCGCGTCACAAATTAGGGTGACATCAGCAGGCTATTTTGGAACGTGAATTTGTGATTGAAATCGGGTTTATTTTTTTTGAAGTCCAGACATATGATATAGTTTTATTAATATTTTGTTATAATTTTTGTTTCACCGCCCGATAGTTATTTAAACCATTGGCTCATATATAACATATGCGCAAATATTTCACTTTGGGCATTTGTAATGTGGGCCCCGAATACTTTAAATAGGTTTGGTTTAATAGTTTTTTATTTTGTTATTATATGTAATAGCATGTGTTTTAAAATAGCCCAAAGGCTAATGTAAAAGGAAAAGCACTCCCGCACAAGCAGTATACCTTGGGTGCATGGTTTTATAACCATTTGTGTAAAAGGGAAATGAAATTGACTATGGTTGAGACCATAGGTTGAGCCTTTGACAAGAAGCTCCCAATAATACTCAACACTATTTCGATAAAATAAATAAATAAATAAATAGAAATAAAATAAAATAAAGATAAAATTAAAAATATAAATAAAATAAAGTTTTTAATTAAAACATAAAAATAAAATAAATAAATAAATAAATAAATAAAATAAAATAAAAATAAAATTAAATAATATTAAATTAATAATTATTATTTTTATTAAAAATAAAATCCAATATTCCATATCGTCACAAATGAACAAAATATTCAGCTCCTTCAGTTATTACACATTTTACCCCTCATATAGCACAAAATGATTCACATCTCCTCCTTCCGGCGTTCCCTTGCACCCCCAATGCAATTGTTTGTTTATAAGATTATATGATACATGTGAGATAAAGGTTTATTATTTATCATATATAAATAAATTTTATCAATATTGGACATTTACACTTTTATGAGGTGATGTTATAAGTAAATTCATAAATATCTCTTTTTAATCCTCATTTTATTCCATGAATATGTTTGGAAATGAAATTTCAATAGATTAATTTTCTCCTAACCTATGTATCATCAATATTGTACATTTACATTCTTAATTATGAGGTGATGCTATAGGTAAATCCATGAATATTTCCTTTTAATCTTCATTTTACTCCATGAATATGTTTGGAAATGAAATTTCAATAGATTAATTTTCTTGCTATTATATGTTTTAGGAAGATATGGTAAGGAATTCTCTCTTCTTCTTAGAAATAATTATATATAATTTTTTTTTTTCAAAATAGATTAAAAAAATTATATGAGAAAAATTATTAATTCATCAATATGTGTGTGTGTGTGTTGTGAGGAATAATTTCATAGTTCAACTTAATGGTTCATTATATAATCATGTGATCATCACCAATGATATATCTTAAAAAGTAACTGAAAAGCCATGTGTACAAAATTGATGTATACTCTAGAGAGTGGTTCTCATATCACTATGTAAATTGTTGTATGCTACTTCAACAAAATTATAAGATAAACCGTAATACACATCATATATGCACCATAACAATTGGTACAGGGTAAAAGCCACCTGCCACACCTTTGTACTCGATCCAATTTTCTCTGTCAACTCTTCTAGCTGTGGGAGTTTCCTCCAAGGATCATAATACCCCCAAGGCCTATGCCATGCCTTCTCGCATGCGGAACTTCTTCACTTGATGGTTCTAAACCATACTATAAGTCCCCACGTTCTATGGTCTAATCCCCATCATACCTATCAACATTTAACCACTCTTTACACACCCCGAATATAATGACTAGCCTACTCTCATTAATATATACCCCAATAAATACAAGCCACTTAGGAATTAAACCCCAAAACCTTGGGCTCACTCATTTTACATATTCGAATGTATCAACTGCTCGACCCTCTCGTATTTCAACTGTGATGTTTAATGTATGTCGACCTTGTCAATTCGAACTCCGTCACTTGGTTTCAACCAAACGCATGGCCATTCACATAATTATACAGTCCTCCTTATTATAATCTCTGCCAATCGTCAAAGATCGTAACAAATATCGACTTTGGTCTATAACTCAACGGTCATACATAAACCATTCTTGGCTCCACAGTAATTTACCTCTCAATCCAACGGTTGATGGAGCATCGCGCCGGTTTGGAGGATCCAACGGACACAACGAAATCTCGCGTAACGAACACGCCCAAGGGTTAATCTGCGATGAGAACAGTTATATAATTCTGCCCTCAGCCACGTGTCATGTCGCGTCCTTTTCACCAATTCTACTTACCACCTCCAAACTTGCGCAATATCACCAATTTTCCAAACGGTGTTTTTACTGTGCACTTCGGTCATGGTTCTGCCTCTTATCTTCCAGGTTCCATCGAGATTTATTTTATTGTACTCCACCTCCGCTCCTTTGACTCACATCTTCCTGTACTAGTTTTTTTTTCTTCAATTAAGGACTCGCACTCCATGAGGTTCCTTCACACACCGGTTCTATGTACGTGGTAGCACTGATCAAACCTTGAATTAAAGGCTTGAGCACAATTCTCTATTACACTGTGGGGAGATCCATAATATGGACCTGTGGACCCTCTCTACCATGGAATTTCCCACTGTATTACATGAGTCTCGACCACAACATTGCCATACCACTGTCCAATGCCACACCGTCCACTGTCATGGCGCTTAACACGGGTTATCACACAACTTTATTCGTCCGAAAATTCTTACACCAAGTTAAACTAATATCCAATGGGTTCGAGAAAGGCTAGAACCTCTCGCACAGAGGATAGTAATTCAGGAAAGGACTTGGTTCCTCTTTCAACATACAGGACCCCATTAAACCATAATTATCGAGTATGTATTCCAGACTACTATACAGTTGATTATCGGGACACAGTAACCATTCACGCCATAATTAACTCGACAAATGCACAATACCATTGAAATAATTCTACATTTATGCAGTTAAGTACTTAAAACTTTGGCTTGACCAGATCTTCAAATTACTTGGCCCTTCTCCTCTACTATGTCTCTATGACAGTCCTACGCAGCCTATGCGGTTCTCTATGCAAGTCTGCCTTATTATGCCTATAAGGATTATTTTTATACAAACCCTAAATCGACTCAACTCCTCTAACGCTCAAAACTCTTCATATCTCTAACTCTGAGACTAACCCTCTGACAGACAGAGACAGACTCCTAAAATTAGCTTAACTTATGAAATTGACTATCTCTTCAGGTGCCCATTAATCATTCGGGAAGTTACATTTTCTTCTCTAATTAACTAAAAATAACTCAACTATGAATAAATACATGGGGAAATAAAACATGAGACCCCCCTTTACATTTATTTATGGACAAAGGTTGTTTTGAGCCTAATGCCCCTGCATCAACAATTGCCATACAACTAATTTGTTTTAGGATACATGTGGTATTCTAGGGGTAAATTCCATATGATGTGTATATCAATCTATTAGGTGTTGGTAAGTTGTGAGTATCTAAGAAATGATAAGGAATATCCATACATCATGATCTTGTAATGTGATTATAAATTGTGTCTATAATTTCCATAAAATGTATAAATGATTTGTTTAAAAAAAATCAACACAATCAACCCTAAACAATGCTCATGATGTGGAATGTCATTGGAGAAACCAAAATGATGGTCACATGTCCCATTTCTATGGTAATGGTGATCATATGTATGTTGTAGCGACACTTGATGAGTAATTAAATAAATCTCAGAGTTTGACTCATTGTGCCATATTTTTTTAAAGCATGATTTGTTTTCCTAGTTTTTACTAATTTTTTAACATATTTTATTCATTTGGAAAGCTAATTAATGATGCTTTAAGTAATTAGGACCTAATGAGAGATCATCTTCACATCTTCACTGAAATATATTTGGTAATTGTAGTCACTATATGAACCGCACATGCATGCTATTTAAGAAAAATTGAAATATAAACTATAATACACATCTTATATTTGCCATAACAATTGTCATACAACTTATTTACTTCTAGATACATATGAAATACTTCAGGTAAATGCCATATTATGTGTATACCAATATATTAGGTGTTGGTAAGTTATGAGGATCTAAGAAATGATAGGGTATCCACACATTAGTGCCCTGGTGAATTTTTGCATAATTTTCTATTTGTTGTAATTTTGTTGCCTGGATTTGTTATAGATTTCAAATAATACAATTATCTACCGATTGTTCTTTATAAAGAAGAAGTACAATAATTAATCGCCTAAAAGTGAGCCATGTGAAAATATTGGTAACATGAGTAACCTGGTAAGCTGTAAATGAAAAGTGAATAACCTCCACTCACCAACAGGTGGCAGACAGGGTTGGAATTTGGATTTCTCTTTATCCGTCACACAATTTTTTTTGACGTTTTGGTCATTATTTTTCTAGTCAACAAACATTACATTTAAAATTTTGCACTTCATTAATGACGTTCTCGTAATAAATTAACCCTTCACCAATAAAAGTTTGATTAAAAAAATTGAATTCTCTTCCATTTTCTTTGGATTTTGGAGTGTGATATATCTGTGTCATGGAATTTTAATACCTAAAGTTTCAAGAGAAATAACTGATTCTTGTCCAACTAATATTTCCTCAATATATGCTATGATCTACTAAAAATTACTTAAAAAAGAAAGTAACCTTCCAATATAAAGAAAAAAACATGAACGAGCTTTCCCTAAATTGCAATAAATTTATGTTTATTATTAATATTTCATAATCTGTCTTATAAAAATTGCATAATCGGACTAAGAACAGATCCTCAATGCATTTTTTATTGTTTTTGTGATTAAAATAATGAGCCAAAGAATGCTAAGGCACTCAGAGAAATCAATCTATGTATTATTTCTCACAAAATCATGTTGAGTAGTGGAGACTAAGCGCTAGATTTTTTTTTGTCCTGACTAGATGTTATACCATTTGAAATTGTTGAGCAAAATTAATCAGGCCATGATGTACCATTTGTTAGTATCTATTTTCTCATGTATGAAAGTTGATGTACCATTGAAAGTTTAATAATTCTATTGAAAGTTTAATAACTATAATAACTATATATATATATATATATATATATATTAAATTTAATGATTAATAATAATTAAATTAGAATTCTTAAAAGACAAAATAAAAGCCTAATAATCACGAACTATTATGATAATTTTAAAATATAGAACTCAGGCTTAACATAGTTACAAAGATACCAAGAAAAGAAGAGTGCATGTGCATGATAACCTCTTTCTTGACAACCTATGAATGCCATTCTCAATGAAGACTCAAGAATCAACTGGATTGGATTGTGTATCAAAACAATAGGAATGAATCAAAGTTCAATGAATGAATAACTTGATCGAGAAAATTTATAGGGAAAGGTAACTTGACTATCAATCTACTAAACCTCACTTCCATGATTAAAAAAACACCCCCACCTTCTCAGTGGTCCCATCATGGTCCACCTATTGAAAAACAACCAACAAATATTTTTTTTTTTAAATATTTTTGCATGGCCATTGGACAATGATTTACTATGGTTTTCCTACTAAATTCCAATGGATGATTATTCAAAAATATTGAGAATTAGTTTAATCTCAAGGCATAGCCAAGAGTCTTACTGGATAATTATAGATTACCTCTCCATTGGATGATTGTACATTTTTCATCTACTTTTTTCACGTGAGTTTCAGTTGATGCTAGATCTTTGCCTTCTATTTCTTTAGTGAAGCTAAGAGTTAACTTTGATCTTACATTAATAACTATACTTGCATGAATATCCATGCTTTTATACTTCCCCACTATGGTCAATGTTGATGTCTGGCCTTGGCCCATTGATCTTACATTGAACTCACTATTCATATTCAATTTTCTCCAGTTCAACCCAATAAAATAAGGAAAACATAAAATTACGTCTTGATTTTTCTTTCTAGTGCTCCTACATAATACAAATACTCTTAAAAACCAATTAATATATAAATTTTCATCATTCATGCTAAAATCAATTTGATTTTTTTTAATGAATCTGCTTACAATTAATAGATTACATTGCTCACAGAATAAGAGATAATTTAGAACTATGATTTCACAATAATAAATTACCCTAGCAGTTCAAACTTCGAACATACCTTATGAAATTAAAATATGGTAGGTTAATGAGCCAATCTAATTTCCTTGGAGCCAATCTTGAGCTCGGCCTAAGTTTGAATGCCTTGAGAGTGAGAGTGTAAGGAACTAGACGCTTAAAGCTTTTATTTTGTGCTTGTGTAATTCACTGTTTGACCATCAAGCCAAGCCACCAGCTATATTAACACTAGTTCATGTTGGGGCAGATTGGCATTCTAATTTTTTAGTGCTATAGCCGTACTTTTTCACTGCTTGACTAATCACAACCTTGGAAGTTTGTAGGGAAACAGGCTTTATTCTTTCTTTGGTGTTTTATGTAAAAGAAAGGATTTGTGAACTTTCTGTAATAGGAAGGGGAAAACTAAATTGATTCTAATTTTAAAATATCAATAATGATAAGTGGTAATTCCTTTATTAAATTTTTAATTTTGAGTGAGCCAAGAAAGTAACATTCCTTACTTTTTGAGTATAGCCTTGCAATTGCGAAGAGGAATAGTGTTGCAAAATTATTGGTAAGTGGAAATTAAAGGGCGTAAGAATGTTTTTGAAAAAAATTCAAACGTTAAAATTAAGTCTTCTATCCTTCCTAGCACGTCACGGAAAACGGGAATCCGCAAATTCTAGTCGTCAAATACGTGCAAAATGGACTGGTCCTATGCTGCTGCATGAGTTAGGGTTTCATGTGGCAGCAGGGAACCTTCTATAGTTTTTCAAGGATAGGAAAGGAGAATATTGTCAGTTAATCATCACATGAAACTTCATCACCATTTGAAAATTGTGTCCTAATTTGAAACAATAAGACTACTCAACTATTTCATTATTTAATTTAGATTGTGTAATACAAAAAAATATCCTAGATAACTTAAATAATGTAAGCACTTTTGCAAAAATTTAGTGGGGAGAACTTTCAATTACATTTATTTTGAAGATCCACTTGCATTTTAAGCCATTTTAATTAGTCTTTCATGGCTATTCTAGTAAAAATTTCAACCTCTTGTAGAAATTTGTTTGTCACTTGTATTAGAAATGCAAAAATAAAATGTATATAAAAATGATTTGAAATGCAAAAATCAAATGTGCACTACATAAAAATGATTTTATTAAAAACTACATTAACGTATGATATCACACGCGCATTCGCCCTCAACTCTTGCAAAACAGCATTCGCCCTCAGCATTCACCCTCAGCTCTTGCAGAACAACATTCGCCCTCAGCTCTTGCAGAACAACATTCGCCCTCAGCATTTGCCCTCAGCTCTTGTAGAACAGCATTCGCCCTCAGCTCTTGCAGAACATCATTCGCCCTCAACATTTGCCCTTAGCTCTTGCAAAGTTCTTACTGCAGGCCCTTCCTCCTATAGTAGGGTTGACTCTATTTGGGTTTTTTTGGTCAATTCCATTGGATTGTGTTAGGCTATAGGGTTCTCTCTAGATGTCTTCCAATGTTCTTTTGGATGAGTTTCAAAGAGGATGTGTAAGATGTGTTTGTGCTTGCATGAATTTGACTCCACTAGTTTCATGAAGTTTAAGCTATGGATTTTAGTTCGACAAACTCATCCATCTCAACACCCAGTAACGAATTTCCCTTGGTCTGATCTATATTGAAGGTGAAGTGCAAAGTGGTAGAGAATGGGAGATTGAAAGTCATCAACTTTATCACAAGGGTAGTACTCCATATCGAAAGTGATGAGCTTTAGTTCTCCATATTTGGGGATTTTCTGATATTTGGGAATTTTCTGATGACATACCAAAGGTCACATCCATACAACCATATCAAGGTCAATGTTGAGATCATTATCATATAGATATAGGTCACTGATATATAGGGTTAATATCATCATCACTATCCATGGAAACTGAATGGTTACAAAATCTGTGATTGTGGTTGGCTCATTTATAATTATTACCCATTTACAATAGAGCACAGAAACACTAAATATGGCCCGAGCAGAGCCTTTACAACAGGCAATGGAATTGCAGCTGCTTCATCAATAACCAATAGCTCCACTTGAGAAAATTTTTCATAATCTTGGGGCTGGATATACTGCAGAGCAAACAATTGTAGTTATCATTCGTGCTCCAATATATTAATATACTTTTTACATTGAACTGAAGAAAGGGAAACAAGAAAATGCTAGCCATCATACAATGCTTTGACATAAGAGTTTTGAGTGACATACTTGAAAAAGAACTCATCCACTGATATTTATAATCATTTGAGTTATTCAAGTTAAACACAATGTCAAGAATCAAGATTCAATACCCTCTATTATCTTCATCAACCAATACAAGATTTAAATTTTTCCCAAAGAAACGCTTATTAAATTGGCAGCCATTATTTCTCCCTGCTTTAAAAACCCTACATTTAAATGAAAACAAGCATTGCATTTCAACTACAAAAATCTATTAGTGTTAAAATGTACATGTGTGCATCACTTGTGTAGGGTATTCCTTTTCCAATTTCACATTATCCAAGAATGTGTGCAGTATAGTTCATATTTTTTGTGATTTAGATTATCTTGAAAAGGGAAAGGTAAATTATTTCCCATGGAAAAAGAAGGTTTTCCCTTTTTACTACTGGAAATGGTACAACAAAGTTCCATTTCTACCCGAAACTCCTATGAAACAAGAACCAAATAAAGGCCATGTCCTCAATGGACATCATTTGGCTTTGAAAATGGCCATTGCACCATGTTGTTTACTACTATCAACCAAACCAAGTCAAGAGCCCCCTAACTCTCTATGTTTACTACTATCAATAAAAATATTGAACAATAAGGTCAGACATGCATCCTAAAGATAAAATTGCTAGGGTATTTTTGGGTAATTTCAAAGGGAAAGTCCCCAAACATATATAATCAAGGAATTATAATGTGATATCAAACATAAAATATCAACAAAATTGTTTAAAGGATATTGAAAGGAAAAAGGTGATGGAAGATAGAAAGTGCCTTACTTAAATGCTCTAAGGATTTTTCAATAGTTGCTCCAAAAGCTTCACTTCAAGGCCCTTCAAGATCGTCTCCAACAATGCTATACCATCAGCTTCAACAATGTTGCTCCAAAATGTCCTCAAGGTATTCACAACAAGTTTACTAGAAGTTGCTCCAACAATATATTCAATAAGGTCTTCATTGTCAACTCGTCTCTTGTTTGGGTGCCTTAATGTGCAATGACATGTTTCCAGGACTGAATTCAATGCAAGGCATATTTGAAACTCTAACTCTGTCTTCTGGTGTATTATTAGAAATTATTTCAGTTTTCATTTTGTGTTTTCAAGTTAGATATTGTTTTCAAGTTTTTACATTTATAATTTTATTGTAATGTGGCAGACTGATCAGAGCAGTGCAGGAACAACCCCGAGACAGGATGATCGTGGAAAGAGGCCAGCGGAAGAACATGTAAAGTGCCAGCATTGCTCTATCTTTAGGTATTTTAGTTATTTACATAATTGAAATAATATTAATTTTGTTCAAATATGTAGACACCTAGCCATGGTACGCCTGATGATTCCCTCTTTGAGGAAGAGCTTTCTTCATCCCTATCTCCAACGCTCTTGTTGCGAAAAAAGGCACGAGATGCAAGGTCGGAATTTAATACTTTGATAGACGCGCCTCAAACACCTAAAACAGAAGAGAGGATAAAACAACTTATGACCCAGCTAGAAACATATCAGGTAATAATAAAAAGTCAAAAGGATATTTTTTTTGTTCTACATGAGATGAATTGTGATAGTTTGATTTTTAATTTTTACATTGACTAAACTAACAAAAAGTTCTTTTGTATGTAGCGTTTTCTGGCATTTGCTGAACCCGGTGTTGGTGGTAGTGGGACACAAGGGCAAGAGATTACCCAACAACCCTCTCGTACACCTTCTACTCCTTTAGGTGCTAGCCAAGAAACACACCCTGCCCAAGCTGACACCCAGCCAACTGCTGAACGTGTTGGCAATGATGAGGCTGATATGGCCAACTACATTATTTCGTTTCCTGGAGCTACACGTGTCAGCTCCACAGGGACCATTAATGGCACGTTGTTGGTGAACGATGAGGGTGTCCCTATAAAGCATGTACAACTCCCAGGTAAATTTTAATATTTTAACTATTTTATGTACTTTATCTAAAACATATTTATCATGATTTTTATTTTTAAATTAATGATAATATCTTCTTCTTCTTCTTCTTTTTTTTTTTTTTTTTTTTGTTCTGTGTAGGAAACAATGAGTTCTACAGGTTTCTGGAGAGCCATGCGTTGGTAATTTTTGGCCCAACCATATGCACAGGGTGGAATTCCCAGAATTCCAACCTGAAAAAAGAACTTCTAGATTATCTAGAAGCCCTTTTTGGGGTTGGCACATTTGACAGAACAGCGGTGGCTCGGGTAGCCGGCAAATATTTGAAATATACTAGGGACACCTATAGGACGCAATTGCAATTTAACCCTAGATATGAGCGTCCTCTCGCAGTTCCAGAGAGTGAGTGGAGAGCACTCATCCATGACGGAAAATAGAAAAGGGCAAAGAAAGAAGGAAAAATGCCAACTGGACCTACAAGGTAAATTACAACTTTAATTCAATAGCTTTAATTTTCTCTATTTTTAAAATAAAAGTGTGCTACTTCATATCTGACTTCAATATTTTGATGATAGGTTGCCTGACACCTCGAAGGCAACCAAAGCTAGGATTGAAAAAAAGGGCAATCACAAGCTAGGCCAGGGCGGCTACTTGAAATTAGCCGCAAGAATTGTAATTAAGTAGCTAAACATCTTATAATTAATTGTATCGCCTTCCAACGTTTTTGTAATCCTATCAAATATGATTAAAAATACACAATAATATTTAATGTAGGGTGATGACTTCGGAACAGAAACTATAGAGGAAGATAAAAATATCACTTTCAATTTCGGCTATCAACCATAGTTGAACGTCACAGAAGTTTGGGGTAGGTCCCAAGATCCAGAATGCCTGATAAGGTAAAACATTAACCTTTCAATATGTTTGTTTTCGTCCATAAATTTAATTTCTAACAACTTTGTTTAAATCAGGGGAGCAACACTATCGACAAGGCAAATAACCTAGTTTTAGAGCCAGATGTAGATGTTGCTCACGTGCAACCTGATCATTGTAGTGGGGACCAGGCCAACACTGCTACTATCAGTGAGGGCCGTGACGGTAATTAATTTCCACTTATAATTTTTTCTAATTATACCTTGATGGTTGTCCTTATAACTTTTTTTGTTTAAATGACAGAGAATGTTTCCCTTGAGGATCTTACCACCAGAGAGGAAGACAGGGCAACAGTCCCAATGGCGACAACTGGTGCACCAGGTAAATAATATAATTGTAATTTTTTTTATTAATATTACCGAACTAGTTCAATGATATTGAAAAACTGACAATTAAAATTTAATATTATCTGTTTTTGTAGGCGATGCCCCGTCACTGGATGAGACCAGACATCGTGACTACACAACTAGGTTAGCAGTGCAGGTCGAAAGGCACGAAACAAGAGCAGAGCATGATGATATTGATGATGTAATTAGGAGCCTTAGAAATAGGAAGAAGAAAAATAAAATTTGATATTGTAAAATATTGTATTATTATAAGACAAACGTTACCATACTTGGAATGTTTTTTGCGTTATATAAAAAACTCATTTATCATACTATTTTTGTGTCAAGCATTAATTTCAATGTTTGCTTGCGTACTTTTTGTTGAATTGTTTTTTTATTAGTTATTGAATATTTTTTTTTATGCTCATGAAAGTAAAAAATGAAATATAGATTGGGTATTGGGGAATTGAGAGTGATGTGCGGGGGGGGGGCCATAAGAGCTTCCACCTTCACGTGGTTGGCCCTGTTTAGTAGAGAATAATTTATTGGAGCGATTTAATCTTGGAGAAAACCTCCCTCGATCCAATGTATAAACAAAAAAGTCACTGTTGACTTAGTTGCTACTCTTTCAGATCGTGGGAGGCTTGTTCCAAGTTCATGCGACTCCAATAAATTTTTCTTGAAATGAAGAGGAGCTTATTCAGGTATGTTTTGACATTTTCAACATATGTTCTAACATTATCATAAGAATGCATCTTAGAGTAAAAAATACTACATCAATTACTTGTATTTATTGTATAGATAATGATGGATTTTAATTGACTTGGCAGTGCAGGTACAAATCCTCTTGCATCATGAGAAATACAACTTGTCAACCAGGGTCATGTCCAGGATATTTTTGCTTGTGCGCTTGACCAGGTTTGTAATTTCACATTTTGTAAGTTCCTTTACAGTTCATAATTCAATATTAAACTTGTTCATGATTATTATCTAGGTTTTTTGTATGTGTTTTTTCATCTATTTGATTGTAAGCAACTCTGCATGTTTCCTATTGTTCACTATGATTTCTCCCATTACCACTCCCAGGATGAATCCAACTTTATTGTTACATAGGTTACTTTATTGTTACTATGATTTCTCCATTTATGATTTCATAGGTTACATCATGTAAAGTTTTCAATCTCAGGTTGGTGATGAGCTTTAGTTCTCCATATTTGGGGCTTTTCTGATATTTTCTCCTCATGTCATTCCTGCATCACCTCGTTGTTTGAGCATGCCAATTTTCTACCACTAGTACCAATTGGCACATGTCAATCTCTGAGTGGTGCCACATTTCACCTATTTTCAACCCACTTGACCACCTGAAAAACTCAAATCCACACACCATGTGTCTTTATCATGGAGTGCCACATGTCCTAGATATTTAGGCCGATAGGCCTTCTGTTATGAAAGAGATCAATTTTTTTTCGTCAACACTTCTTATCTAGGCACGACACCTGTTACTTGTTTAATCTAATGATCAGAGTCTCTCGGGTTACCTTCTAGGTTTGAAATACCACTGGTTTCTGGTATATTTCCATGGAATCGGTCTGAAAATACCATCAACAATCCACACACCTGCAACCATCGACAGACCTGCCGTTTTAGTAGCTGCATTTCTGCAACTACCAATACACCTGCCGTTTTAGTTGCTGCATTTCGGCAACTGCCAATACACTTGCCGTTTCATTCTCCTGGACTCTGTGTATGCATATTTTTCATATAATTTTATCACGAAGTTGGATGCAGTGCTTTGACATGCCTTTGAATATTTTTACAGGTTAGAAGACATTTCAGGCCAGAGCTATTGAATAGACTTGATGAGATAGTTGTATTTGATCCTCTTTCTCGTGATGAGCTCAGAAAATTTGCTAGACTACATATGAAAGATGTAGCGATTCGTCTTGCAGAGAGAGGTGTTGCTTTAGGGGTTACAGATGCTACTCTGGATCTTGTTCTTCAGGAAGCCTATGATCCTGTAAGTAATCACTTTGTTTTTCTTTCTTTCTTATTCAGAGTCTATCTTGCCAGGGGATGTGCCAGTTATGGTTTGTTATGAGACCGTTGTCAATTTCATCACCGTCCCTCATAATATGTTTGATTGTGTTTATAAATAATAAAAAATTATTACACCAAACAATAAACAATTAACTGTACTATGAGTAATATGATATCTTGAAATAATTCTCATTATAATTTCATAACCTCTGCTCTCACTTGGTGGTGTCTATATCACTAAGTGTGTCTTCTTTAAATTTATAGTTACGACAGACAATGAACAATCAACTGCACTGTGAGTGATATCTTGTAATAATTCTTATTATAATTTCCTAACCTCTACTCTCACTAGGTGTCTATATCACTAGGTGTATATATTTTAAAATTATAGTTTCAATGGTAGATAAATTGTTATCTTAAAATTATAGCTTTTATGGTGATACCTTGTGATTGATAATGCAGTTTGAATCAGCTTTGGCTTTGACTAATATGTCTCAGGAACCTTTGAGAATACAAAGGTTGTGATTGATTACGTGGCACTGCCTATATTTGTGGAACTTCTTACCTCTGGGAATGATAATGTTCGAGAACAGGTAGCACCTTTATTTTAGAGGCATAAAATTATTCTTCTCAAATATCTTTATATGTCTGTAATTTTGGAATTTTATTTAAAAAAAAAGTACCCAACTTTGAGTTCAACTGGTTTTCGTGTAAGGCTATTTGGGATTTGGGAAATATTGCTGGAGACTCTGCAACATTTAGGGATCTTGCCCTCGGTCATGGAGCTCTGAGGCAGGTGCTTGCCTAGTTGAATGATACTACCAGAATTTCAATGATAATAAATGCTACATGGGCTCTGTCAAATTTTTGCTATGGTAAACCCCAACCACTATTCGAACAGGTACGCATAATACATTTTCTGCCTCTTCTTATTAGTTTTCAGATACTGTGAATTTTTTTATAGATCTTGGTGCTTGGTAGATTTGGACATAATATGGACCTAGGCGCTTGTTCATTACAATGACTTTGTCATCAGGTTTTAAAAAATGCTCAAAAATTTGGGTTTCACAAGGGGATTAACCTTGCTTGCAATTATCGATTATCAATCACATTCAAAAAAAGTCTTTCGTAGCATTGCTGAGCTCTTTGTAGGTGAATTTCCGAGGCAATTTCACAATATCTGAACTAAATTTGTCTGTCCTTTTCAATACTCTGCGCTTGTAACAGAACCAGACAAACAATCTAGTGGCCAATGCAACAACAACAACACCTCCTATTGCAATGCCTGCAATTCACCCTCTTTGCACGCATGAATGACTATGGCACCCTCTTTTGTGAACAGGTACTGGAGCTGAAGGTACTGGTTTCCATTAGGATCGTGGAATTCAACATCCAAAATAGTATCAAATTCCACTGCAATAGTATTCCTTGGCGAGGGAAACAGTTCATTGAGACCTATTGGACTAATCACACCCAAATAGCCTCCAGGGCTACCCAGAGTGTGATCATCTGGAGCAATAACAAATGCTGATCCATCCCCAATTGAAACAAGAACAGGACCCACATTGGTTACAGAAAACGAGAAACACGTTTTGAAAGAAGAAGAAACTTTTATATTAGGGTCCAGAAATCTAACTGGTCAATTGTACAATGCCCTACCTGCACTTCAAATTGGTACTCCAAACTCCATGCTAAGGCTCACTGTGCCACTCTTCAGATGAGCATCTTAACCTGAAGTTTGCTTCCAAAAAACCCAAGTCCCCTGTTCTATGCCCAAGACCTCTGTTACAACGAGTAGAGTTCTGAGCGAAATACTTCACAATAGGAATCAAAAGAAACATCGCAAAATTTCTCGCTTTAGACTGATAATTTTCTGTGCGAAAATTCAACTGCGGACAGTAAAAACATAATATCAAACACAACCAATCCACAATGGAATTTGAACATGAGGATTTATAACCAGAGAAAAACCTCTCCAGGTTAAAAGAATTCCAGAATGGCTTTAAGATTCTACTAATGAGCGCTTACAACACCATAGCAATTACTATCACAATGAAATCTGCTGGAAGCAAAGCCCTTGTACAGTTTCTACATTTCCACAGTGGAAGCAAGAATCTTTCTATCTCTCATGATCTGGTTCTGTGGTTAGATCCTTTGCTATGGCTGTCTTGTTCTACTAAACGTGAATCTGTCTTAGCTTTGGCTCTGGTTCTCATTTAGGATCATGGCTATCTGATCTTGCTGTGGCTTTGACTATACAAACTTGTTCAATAGGAAAATTTTGACTCTGCTATATATAGGAGCTTCAATGGGTGCTCTCAAACTACTCTACTACAGTAGTTTCACTCTCAATGGACTTCTACAGCAATTGGCACCATCAATCTGCTTTGTTACAATTATGGCTCACATCAAAAAACTGTGCTACAACCATTGGCACCATGAATCTTCTCTCTGCTTCGTCAAATGGTTGGCACCATCAACTGAATTTGCGCTCTTCTGGGTGATGACAGTGGAAAACACTTTTTTGGGCAGCTTTGTTTTGTCTCTGATTCAAGGCAGAACTATGTTGGCCTTATTTTTTTAGTCCTTGGAACTTAGTTCTCTAATATTTTCCATCCTATCCCCAGTTTTCTATCGAGAAAGACATAACTTTACGATATCAAAATTGACTATTTTTGGCCATTTATCTTTAGTAATGGTGCAACTTTAATTTGGTGCATTTGTACAATATCTGAAGAGCACTCTCAAGCTGTTATTCAGTATTTTAGCATAACTACTACATTTAATTGCCATGCTCTAATATTTATATCAACCATAAGCATTCTTAAGGTAGTTCCACGTTTGTGAAGCAAAAGGAACGCTTCTGACAACTTCCTATCATAGTGGTACAATTTTGTTCGCAGTTTATCTTTTATAAACCTCCAATTTTCCAAACGTACTAGAGACTACAGTTTGCATCTCAAATTTTGGACAAATCTGTTTATTATTCTATATAAAATGCATTAAGAATACAATGATGTGTCTACTAAGCACAAATAATTGTTGTACTAAGTCATCTAAACATCTTGACATCCTCATTTTATATTCCTTTTCTGTTTTCTCAAAGTTTCCTTTGCTCCGGAAAATGTAATTATATTAATTTTTTTCTAACGATATACGGATTGGATCTAATTATATGTAAACCCTTGCTACAGTGGTTATTCGAATGGGTTATAATGTGCATTGTTATTTGTTTCTTTTGAAATACATGCATTATCACTACGCGAGATATTTTCATTAATTTTGAAATGTTGAGATCTTTGCATTGATGTTGCCTTTGCTTGGTGCTGTCTCTGAGATTGAGCTGATCCAAAGGCAATGGATGTGCATGAGCAGTCGATTTCTCTTTGCTAGTACTGTAATCCAAATCCTCTAGCATGCAAACAGGTGCCGCAACAATTATATCTAGGATTGATCGTTTTTTTCTCACCTTCACTTTAGGCTTGGAAAACTTTGTTCCAGATTTTTTAGCATTTGAATCACCTGATAAACAGTGATCTATGTGGGCATTTAAGGCTATATTGGATGTAGATGAGAAAGATCTACAAACAAGACAAACCTTTGGTATCATGGCCTCTGGAAGAGATCCCGGATTCCCAAATTATTTTTTCTTCCCAGGATTTGCCTTGCTCTTCTCCAAAGTTTGGATCTTCCTTGTAGGCTCCTGCCTCTTCTACACTGCTTGAATTGGAGCACCTCCATTATGATATCAAATCATCTGCTACTATGAAATGATACAGGTCGCAGATGCTTTGATAGACTTGCATTTTGGGCACTTCACCGCGAACCCAGTTTTAAAATGTCACAACCCACTTGATATTTATCCCTAGCAAAAGTGTCACATATGAAGATCAGGCTTTTGATGAAGCGAATAACTTGGTAAAGAGAATTTTTGATTACTTATGTATTCGGCCCAACAATATAGTTTTTGATGCACTATCATTTTTAACCATGTGCTGAAAAACATACAAAAAACTATGTTTTTAGTGAAATTTGAGTTCACAAGAATTGATGCCAGTCAAAATCTAGACCTTGCTCCCAGCTTACTGGTAAAAGGTGGTACTCATATTTCATGCAAGTAATGGAATGCCTTTTTCGTTGTTTTATCTCGTCTTATTCGAACTTCCAAGTCTAGCATCAATGATTGTCTTCTGCTTCAGAAAAACAGTATTATGCTTTAGAGAAGTGTATCTAATTCTTATTATACTTCTTAAATTCCAAGTCTAGCATCAATGATTATTTTATGCTTCACACATAATCTAGTTTTCATTATACTCCTTGAAACATTTTTTATTAGTTGAATGAGACAAACTTAAAAGGAGTTGCTAATATATTAGCAAAAGGATTTCTGTCACAAATCTAAGATTCTTATAGGAATTCAACGAAAATTTCAGGCATCACCTGAGTAATCTTCAGTGTCTGCAAATTTTGACATCCAGAGAGAAGTTTGTTACAAAATTAGGTAGCTCCTACTTGAAAACATGTTGATGTTGATGCGTAGCAATCTCCTTCATTTATAGCCATGTGTTGGAATATTTGAAAATTCCAGAATAAAAATGGAGAGAGTAATACTCTACTCTTCTAACACAGAGAAAATATTGAAATTTCTTCACTGGAAACAGAGTTCAACACTTTGAAAAATTTCTATTCCTTCAAAAAAAAACTAGTACAAATTCTTCCTCACTGAGAGGGATTACAAAATGTGACTTCTGCAAAACGCAGTGCACTCAAAATTCTTCTCTGTCTCTAAAACTATGCACTGTTGTGCTCTTCAAAACACTTACACTACTATTGTGTGTAATAATAAACTTTACAACTACATTCTGAAACAGGCTCACAACCCTGTTCTTTTATATGCAACGCATATATTAAAAACATAACAAAACTATGCAAATAAAAAATCTATTAAAATTCTCCTGGGGTCCACAATTTATAAATGTTTTAATATATATATGAAATATATATATAAAACATATATACGTCGCATTTAAAACAAAATATTACCAAAACTAGTGTGGAACCTTAACAAAAAATAAAACTATTCCGCCGCGCGTTATATAAAACATATAACAAAACCTTTGTCAAAACTTCAAACGAACCCTTTAGCCGTGGAGCCCGCTGGACTTCAAATGACGATAAACCATAATTCAAACCAAATTTGCGTTCCAAAATAGCCTGCTGACGTTGGCCAATTTTGTGACGTGAAAACCAAATGAATTCCGCCCTAATCTTTTTCGGGTCCGAATTTGGGCTGGCATACAGAGAGAGAGTTGTGACGCGAATTTCTTATCAAATTCGCCCTAATATTTTTCGGGTTCGGATTTCCACTGCACGAGTGGGCCAAACAAAGATTCGCTCCAATAAATTTCTGCCACATGTCCTCCTCTGGCTTTCCGTGGTGCGGGACCACCAAAATTTAAACAAAACCCGCGCTTCAATCAAAAGTTGCCCTGTTTCTATTTTAAACCTGTTTTTGAAATACAGAGCCATGTACTCTATTTTCTGTTTTAACCCTCTATTTTCAATGTGCAGGACTGGTTGTTGTTTTTAAACTTTGACTCTGACTATTCGAACATTTTGGTAAGAGGCCTGGTGAAAGAACTTCTTCAAACAAATATAGAAGGCAGCTCTCAGTACAGAGGTAGGTGAAAGTAATATTTCAACAGTTGAGTCTTAACATATATTAGTAAGGAGTATTATAGTAGTTCACACTTGTAATACTCACAAAGGGAACTTAGACAAACCATCATCTCTCCAAAACAGTGACTAATATTTTCATAGTTGGTTTCTTCATATTTATTGATGCCACAATACCATGTCTCTTTCAAATTACTTCAAATTCACCAAATGCTTTCAAGTGATTGTCATTATGAATTAGTCAAAACAAGTTTCAGCATACGACAAGGATTTATATGCACTGGATTTGGATAGTTTAACTACCACTTCACACATTTCCAGGAGTTTATATGCCAAGAACTACTGCACTTTTAATCAGGCTGTTGGAAAATTTTGTTTCATATTTTGACATTATTAATGCCAACCCTGACTTGTGACTCTTCGAAATGAAGATTAAAATAGTTGAGTAATGTGGTTATTAAGGGACAAGAGTCAGATTATACATGTATCAAGGTAGGCTTGATCCAGATGAACTCCACCTACAGATTACAGATGTATATCAACACTTGTATCCTTCAATAGTGTAGTTTGCAATACCATCTCATTCAGTCTTTTGGTGTTCAAGAGTCAAGATCAATAAAAATGCATGAATCTTTCTCAGACTGCTTATATTGTCAAATCATCAAATCTAAACCTTTGAACACCATGCAAATAAAATTGAGCACTTGGTCACTGGATTAAAATTTCTCGCATGGCTACATTGTGTATAAGCTTCTCTTACCCCAAACATCTCCCATAATCCCCCATAAATAGAAAACAATGGAAATGGTTTGCATCCCTCTTATTTGACAATTTCTAAGCTAAATTTATGGAACTGTTTTAGTTACCATAAACATATCTTGGTTGATGGGGTAAAAACACACAGTCCCTGTTCTTCTCTCACTTTAAAACCTCAAGCTATGTATATATGCCTTCAAAATTCATTCCCAAATTCAATTCTGGGAAAATTTACAATACTGATGCGGAAGCACTTTTCAATAGTTAACTGGTTACAAACCTAACCAACCCAGAAATTCAATCTAAACGTTGCAAAGAGAACTGCATAGAGCTGCATAGGGAAGAGGAGGCCATTGTATCGAAGATCTGGCCGAGGACCAGGAGACTGTAAGAAATTTCATTTATATAAGGAATGTTAGTATTATATGTGCGTAGATTGAGTAATTTTTCTATGTGTGAATATAAGTACGCATCCTGGTGAAAGATAATTGAAATCCCGCGGTAATTAAGAAACCCTGTGATGAGGTTATGTGCATATAGACTGGTTGAGTTCTCAGTGGAACATGAGATAATGACTCAGGACTTATGAGCATTGGTGAATTCCACAGATAACTGTGTCAAACAGTTGGGGAATTTCTCTATAATCAGTTGTGTGAACAGAGGGTGAATTAGGTTAATGACATTCCCGTGCGCCTGTGGTAGAGCAAGGAGATGCTGTGCTCGAACCTCCGTGAGCTAGGTAAAACCTTGTAATGAGTGTTGTGAATGTGTAGGCGATTGAATGAACCAAGGACTAGTGTATCAATTTGCAGAGTCGATACTAACCTTGTCGGAACCATAAGACATAAACCGTGGCATATGTAATGTGTCGTGTCTCCTCGAAATGGTCGTGCCCGAGTTCATTTGGTATGGCCGCGTGAAGGATGAACAACGAGGCAGAGGTCAATGGTAGTAAGGCGTTGGTAAGAAGACGGAACTTGGAGTAAGAGTAGTCGGAACCTTGAGGACCGCATATTAAAGACGGGTTTCTGGCATATCGCACAGCCTTTGTACGGTAAGCGGTATTCCCCATTTGGACGCGATCAATGTCATAGGCCGACATGTGGCCTTGAGCGATTTTGAAAACCCACTCTCATCGCGAGTTAATGATAGTGCAACTAACTCGCGCGATATCCAGTTGGATCATTGAATCGTCAAGGCTAGAGCCATGTATTATCCACCGTTGGATGTGGAAAGGCCGCTAGCGCTGGTCCCCACGCGTATATACGTCAACTATTGTTGTCCTAAATAAGGTTCAACGGAGGTATGTGTGGTTGTTTGCATTGACAAAAGTTTATTCATATTTATGTGTCCAAGCCTCATATGAAGTCCTAGTTATTAAGTGAATGCCATCACTAGAGGTTAGTGGGGTCTGATCTTATTATATGATTGTTTATAGTCAAAGCGCTGCGGGGTGGTTTATTATATTAATATTTCATGGTAAAATTATGTTCATAACAATTGGAACGCCAACAATTCATAAAAAATATTGGATATTTACTGTCCTGTTTTAAAGTTTCATTTAAAAAAAAAAAATTGAACCCGCCGTCGGTATACCGACACTTTGTAAGCGTCTCTTTTCTGATGCCTTATAAGCGTCGGTCTTTTGACGTTTTGAACGATTTCCATTTTCGTCGGTCTTATGACATCCGTTGATATTGCGACAGGTCTTCCTGGCATCGGTATTGCGACACTTTTGGAAAGCGTCGGTATTGCAACGCTTCTGGAAAGCATCGGTCTTGCGACACTTTTGCAATGTGTCAGTCTTGCGACACGTTTGTACGACATCGGAATTGCAATAGTTTAGAAACGTCGGAAGACTGACGATATAAAAACGTCGGAAGACCGACGTTCAAAACGTCGGACCACATTTTGTTAGAATTGCGACAGTTTACAAACGTCGGAAGAGCGACTAATAAAAACTTCGGAAGAGCGATGTTCAAAACGTCAGACCACATTTCGTCAGAATTGCGATAGTTTACAAACGTCGAAAGAGCGACGGTTTGGGAAACTTCAGAAGAGCGACGCTTGTTTGGAAGCGATGGAAATAGTGTCGATATTGCGACACTTTGTCAAGGCATCGGAATTGCGACGTGATGGAAAACCACGTTTTGTCCATCCTCGAACTGTTGCTCTTGCGACGACTATGTGTCGGAATAGCGACGAAGTGGCCGTCAGAAATTGGGCCAAATTTTCTAGTGAGTGTCGGAGTCGGGTGACGGCGAAAACTACCACCAGAGAAAGTTTCTCCACATGTGAGTAACGTAGTTTAGGTCTGATTAGAGCTTTGGAAAAATAGTATATCACATGTTCACTGTCGTCACTGTGAACTTGAACCAGAACCATTCCAAGTGAGGATGGTGAGGCTGCCAGGTAGAGGAGAAAGTCGTGTGAGTAGTCGAGGGCACTAAGGAGTGGGGCTAAAACAAGTGCATGTTTTAAAGCGTCAAATGACTGTTGAGCTTGGTCATCCCACAAGTATAGTGTTCCTTTCTTCAATAATCGCATAAATCCTTTTGTCATCTTGGCATAGTTAACGATGAATCGACGTAAAAAGTTTGCCTTCCCTTGCAAACGTTGGAGTTGAAGGATGGATTGTGGTGCTGACAATTCAATAATCACCTTAACCTTATCGGGATCAACCCTAATCCCGTGCTTGGAGACAATGAAACCTAACAGACGCCCAGACTCGACCATAAATATGCACTTATGAGGATTCAGACGTATATTTTAGAATCTACACCTAGCAACAATTTCTTTCAGATGAGTGAGGTGATCAAGTCGTTTCTTGGAATCGGCCGGAAGGTCATCCAAGTAAGCCTGTACAATATGTCGAATGTCGTGAAAAGCGTAGTCCATAGCCCGCTGAAAATTTTCTCCAGCATTCTTCAGACTGAATGGGAGTTTACGATACGCAAATGTGCCCCAAGGACATATGAAGGTAGTTTTATGCTGGTCGTCTTTTTTAATTGCAATCTAGTTATAACCCGAGAATCCATCCATGAAGGAAAAAGTTTCACATCTGGCACAATCGTCGAGAATTTGATCTATGAATGGTGTAGGATAAATATCTTTGGGAAAAGCAGTGTTTAGATCGTGATAGTCAACACAAACTCGAATGGTGCCTTGTTTTTTATCGACGGGAACCGGATTGGAAACCCATTCCGTCAAAGGAACGGGATAGATGAAACTAGCGTTTAAAAGTTTTTCTACCTCAATTTTGATGGTGGCTGCTTTGCGCGGGTGGAAAGGTCTGAGTCACTGCCAAATTGGTTTGGCATTGTCATAAATATTGATTTCTTGCTCGACTATAGATGGATCTATGCTGGGAATTTTGTCATAAGACCAAGCAAACACATCGTGGAATTTCTTGAAAAGGGATGTGAAGCATGCAATTTCCTCAGGATTGCAATCGGCTCCAATCTGAATATTTTCCACGATACCCGTTTTGACAAAGATATCAATGAGCATTGTCTTAGAAAGATTACCCATGTTTCCTTCTGAATCGATAGTTTGAACAGTCGTGTAAGAAGAGGGAACCATCTCAGGTGGGTCAAAGGACGGGATTTCAGTTTTTATCATGTCTGAGTCGATCATCGAAGCGCGATGGTGAAACTCTCCCCAAGGTCGTTCTTCTAGAGACATGATCTCTCGAATAGCTTCGTCTGTAGGCAAGACTTCATTGAGGAGATCCTTAGAGAGAATTGTGATGGATGGGAGGTTTATACCTTTGGTCGAAACCATAGCAGTGGAGGGTTCAGATGTGATTTGGATGGCTTGGTAAGCCAACTCGGCTAGTGAGAGTGGCATCTGATCTCCGTAGGAATCAATGTCTGAAGGTGTCAGGATGATCCATGGGTCGATAGAGCCATCCAAAGTGGTGGATATCATTGCAACCGTGTTTGGGATCTGTGGCGGCGAGAGAGGCAAACAACCCAGTAGGGAAGATGCCTTCAGAAGACCGGTATCGATGCTGACGTAAGAGTCAGGAAAGCCTCCTATTAGGGGTACAGTACTACTTGTTAATGTGGTATAATTAGGTGTGCAGAAGGATAATTGATCCACTGTGAATATTTTCCCATCCAATGGAAATAGGATGATTCAGAAGACCAAAGAAACAATGGCGGTCATGGCACAAGACCAACTGCGACCAAGCAATAGATTATAGTCGAGATGGTGCTCTATGACTTCAACGTCCACGGTTACCGTTTTCCCACTCAGAGTGATGGGAAAGCTAGCAAGGTATCCTTTTGGGAGGAACGTATGGCCATCGAAAGCTTTGAGGAAATTCGACGGCGGTGTTAAGGTAGGAGAACCAAAATTGAGCCAACAAGCTTGTGACATAACGTAGGTCGAAGCACCTTCGTCTATGATAGTGCGATGGATTGGTCTCCCTTTTGACACAACCTGCTCCTGGAATGCGAGTTGGTGTGAGAGGCGAGGTTTAGATTTTTCCATATCAAAGATAGCTAGCATGGAATCCTAGGGGTCTATTCCACCAATGGCCGAAAGCAAGGCTTTCCTTTGTGCTGGACAGGTTTGTAATACTTCGAGAGCAGACATAGCTGATGGTGCCTGTGCCAAATCTTCTACAATGTTGTATTTTTGTGTTGCATGTGCAAAGGTGTTATGAGTCGTGCATCGAAGTGTCCCTTTGGGGGGACGAATCATGGGGTCAGCAATAGGCCGTTTGATATGCAAATCATTGGGCGGTGGTGGATTTGAACTAGTACTAGATTCTTGAGCATCTATGGTAGGATTTCCATAAAGCTTGGCTCATGTTTGAAGTTCAACACTCTCAATGCCATAAATGGTAGATGGTCCTTCGTCGGAAGGATGTGAACCACCATTTACTGGTTGCTGGGGTTGTGGCAGGTTGTCAACCATGTGTTGATGTTTCTGCTGTTGATTAGGGAAAGGATTATGAAGAACGACAGGTGTTCGCCCAGAATCCTTGTTTGCAATAAAATTGGTGCATTCCTACAGTGGAGGACATTTGTATGTCAAGTGGTCCTCCACACAGATATTGCAAGAAAATTTCATGGGTTTATCCTTCCCTTTGTCATTTTTGGCAGCGTTTTTCTGATTAGGGTTATTCTGATTGTCCGACTGCTCTTCCGAAGAAGATGTCTTTTTCTTGTTCTTCTTATTTTTCCCACTAGATTTTTGTGAAGTTTGCATAGAATTTACCTCAGCGGTAGGAAGAGTAGTCATTTTGTGAGGGGTGGTGGCAGTCGAAGATGGCTGGGAGGCTTGCCCCCAAGACTGTTTTGTGGCTACACCAGATATTGTGCCAACGAGACCGTCGGCATGAGCTCCGGTTTTCTGAGTAGCTGGAGGATTTGGGTTACCAGGGGCATTGGGGAGAAAATCATATAGCATGCTAGATTGTGAATAGATTAAATCCAATTGTTGGGCACGACGAATGCATTGATCTTCTGTAACCGCACCGGAAAGGCCAATGTATTTAGAGATGTGGGGTAAGAGAGACTTACAAAACCAATTAGCTAAGAGATGATCTGGGATTGGCGCTTTGAATAGCCTCCTCCTATGTCTCTGTTGTTCAACCTTTAACATTAGTCATGGGTGTATTAAAGGGTTGACAAGCCATGTATTAAACTTTATATCAAAGGGCGAAATATTCCAAAAGTGGGTCGAAATGGGACAAAGCAATGAAAGCCACGTGTATTAAAGCCAATGGGGAAGTAATGCAAAGGATGGAGTGTAAAGCCATAAAGAAAACAGGAGATATAAAAGGAAATGGAACGCAGCACTAAACGCAAGACCGATGTACTAGAAGAAAGTGCAGCCACGTGAAGACGCACGTGGGAAATTCCGAGGGGGTCGAGCAGCGGGGGAAGGAAGGGATCCATACCCCCGCGGAATTGTGACACGTAGCGTGGTGGGGAATCAATGTTAGAAGGAGATAGTAGGAGCATGCCGCATGGTGTGGTGACGTGGCGGAACGAAAAGTGGACCCTCACAGTGGGTAGGGTATGTATTCAATCGGTATAAGAGCTCATATGTTTTAGGAACTATACAGGGCATACGGTAAAAAGGTAAGGTAAAGTCCATTAGGTCAGCTGGTACCGAGACCCGTACCAGCCTTAAACCCGGCACGAGGCACCCACCTACACTCTGACATACCCAACCCTTATGCGCCGCGTGCCTCACTATCAGTGTCCTTAGGACACTTGCCTTCATTCGTTTTATCCATTCATCTTTTTATCTCGAATTACCCAGTCCAGAGATAACATTCCCTCCGTATTTCACTCCAGTAAAAGGTCGCAGGTTCCTGTCTACGACATATACCAAGTAGCAAAGAGCATCTGGTCTACCCCAATCATTGTCAAAGTTCCCTGCGTTGCTTTCCCGAGCAGATTTACCTTCCATTCAGGTATTCCGTTATTCATTCTTCCTCTGTTTTCCTTTTGCTTTTTCAAATTCTTGAATGACAGCCATGGGAAGGGGAACGCCAAAAAATAATGAACCAGAGACCCCCCAGGTCCGTGAATCTAGGAATCCCCCTGGTTTCGACCCTCTCTTTGACTTGCAGGCTGGTATCTGTGACCCCAAATATCCATTTGACACCCACAGCATCAAACCCTTGCTTTTTAGTCGCCATATTAAGAACACAGACCGTTACCTGGTAATCGTGTCGGGCTTATACCATCAAATTTCCCTGCAAGTTCATTCTATGGTCGATTTCATCACCTGGCTCAGAGATGTTTTCGATGAACATCGGGGCACCTTCACTTCTCCTCAGGGGAACAGGGTTTTTTCCCTTTCTCCCGATGTTATCAAGCAAGCCCTCCGCATCCCTACCAACACCACATATCTTAGTTTCAAGGACGCGGCCTTGGCAGCCCAGTTCATCAAACAGCCACGGGAGGCCCGTCGAGCTTTCATCTCCTCTATAACCGTCGACCAGGCTACTTCCCTGCATGTCGTAGAGCCGTTCCCATTAAGTCTGTTCGTTGAAGAGGTTCAGCCCATTCTCTCTCTAATCACTGGCCTTTTAGGGGTAGGGAGTCCGGAAGACATTGCCACAGTGTGCGTCCATTTCTTATGGCTCATGTCCCAAAAAGGAGTGGTATTAGATATTCATGGTTTCCTCTCCACCGCCATTCAAACCCAATTCCAGGAGCTTCCGCAAACCCGTCAGTTCCGTTTCTGTTCAATGGTTTTTTATCTCTTCTTGTACCAGCACGCTGATAAGTTTGAGGGTTTGGGGCTAGACAGAGTTTACCTTGAGAATTCCCAACACAGATCAGTCTTCGACTGGAATTTCTCTATGCGTCAATTACCTAAGGGGGAGGGTTACTCCATTTTTGTGAATAGTTTCATGTCTATTGCCTATACCATTATTCATGACTCGCCTTCCCCTAGGGTATTTCCAGAGATGAAAAGCTGGCTGCAAACCGGGAAGTTCCAGAGTACTGGAGACTGGTTTCTATTCGAGGACTACACCGAAATTCGGGTCTATGGAGCCGAAGTTGCCCCCTACAGGCTACCAATGTTTCCTATCAGACGAGTTTATGCACTCGAATACATCCGGCAGGCCCTCAAGGCTAACCAGCTCCATTTTTTTCCCGCCAAGAAGGGATACATCCTAAGGCTTCCCATCGAAATCGGCCCCTTCATGGTAAACTCCAGACACGCCCTCCTGATTGTTGAGAAAATGCTGCAAGGTCTGGACTTAAGGCTGGAAAACAGCTGGGCTTATGGCCCTCGAGAAATTATCTCGAACAAAAGAAAAAGGAACAGGTCTGCACCCTACATGCATGAGTCGAGGCCATTTATGGAATGGAGGGCTAATCTAGAAACTTGGCCCGTGTTTTCGCAGATGGAGACGGATTCATCTGCTATAGGGGAGGAAGAGAATGTCAATAGAGGCACAGGCGGAGAAGGAGGAGAAGAAGCAGGTACCTCAGGGGCAGTTCCCCCTCCCAAAAGACAAAGAACAACCTCCAGCGAGGCAGAAGTCATAGGAGCGGAGCAACTGCTGGAGCCCTTCACGGTGTTCGGGAATTTGGATAAAAGCAAGGCAAGGATAATGGTGCTGAGAGACAGTACCACTTCTTCTGATTTCACAGAGGTCACGCAGGTTATCATAGAGCACACTTCGCCCAGGGCAGTTGAAAGGGATCAGACGAATAAAGTGATCCGCGACAAGTACAAAGCTGATCTGGGGGGCTATGTCGAGAAGTATCATACCAGACTCTCTGCCTCCATCAACGCGGACACCAAAAGCCTGGTAATGTCTATGGCAGAAGCCATCCTAGACCCTAATTCTGATATCCCTAGTTATCGGGTTCTTGAGTTTGCCATCGACATGAAGAAGGTACCAGCCAACGACATGTGTGACCTGTTCCAGACGGTATGCGATATGATGAAAGATAAATTGATGCAGATCACCCTCGCGCTGAAGAAGTTAGAGCAAAAACATGACCAGTTAAGGGATTCCCTGATAGCCGAACAAGTTAGCGGCCGCGCCAGAGAAAATCAGGTGCGCCACTACCAAGACCTGATCAAAGGGAAAGATACAGGGGAAACAAACCAGCAGGCGGTTTTGATTGAGCAGCTGCAGAAGGAAGTTGCATCGGAAAAAAGGCAGGCCCGCATACCAGCCGCTCACCATGTCCAGATGGCTGAACTGGTACAGGTGGAGCAAGAGAAGGCAGAACTGTCCGCCAGGCTATCAAGAGAAAGGGGGGAGAAAGAAAAGTTGGCCGAAACAATCAGCGTGTTACAGAATAAAGCAATAGAGCTACAAGCTAGATGGGATTCGCACAGCTGCCAGCCAACTGTGGTGTCAAGTGGAGCTAGCTCGTTGCCTGAGCAATTGTCCGCAGCAAGAGATGAGATTGAGATATTGGAGAAGCAAGCGTCTACAACAAGGCAGAAGATCACGAACCTGGAAAACTCTCTGGCCGAGAACACCAGAATAGTCGAAGGGTTGCAGAAAGAGATAGAGCAGGAAAAGAAGATCACGATAGATCAACAGAAAATTATTGCCGATATGAAAAGCCATGCAAAAGGAAATCTCACCCTTCTCAAGGCTAGGAGCATAATCTAGTTTGATATAATCTCGACTGTGACTGAGCAATGGGATTTCCTAAGGACGATGGAGGAGCATAAGTCTGCCATACCATACCTCAGTAGGAAACTGCAAGAGGCAGACCGTGATCTGTCTAACAGGGCCAAACATGCAAAAGAGTACATTTCGTTCCTCAGCGAGCTGGGACCAGACGACATGGAGAAGCATGGCATTCCTAGCCGATTCACTGAGGCTATTGAGTGTCGCAAAATTATCAACAAAGAGATGGCCCGATTATCAGCTTCAAGGGCTCTCCAACAGCTGGTCGCCAACGTTGGATGGTTCGACGAGGTATGGGGTGCGATTATGACATCTGGACTCCCTTCCTGCTGGGACCTGACTGCCCCTGCCGTACTCTTGCCTCTGGACCAATATACAACATGCTTGGAAGAAGAAAGAGCCCGGATAGACCTTCAAACGGGTAAAGCAGTTCAGCTCAAAGCCGACACGATTGTTTCATCCCTGCGGAAAGAGTTCAACCTCCTCCACTTGATTAAACACAAGCTTCCCACTGGGGCAGGTTTCCGTGCCCTCACTGATGCCTTTGTCGAGGTGGAGGGACTCTCAGCAATGCCCGAGCCAGCTGCGGACAACCAGCAGAGGTGCGCGCAGTTCATGAGCCAACATGCCAGCTCATCTGCAAACGTGCCCCCGCCTGAATCAGCCACTGCCTCCACTCAGCCGCACCTGTGATTCTTTGTCAAACTCATGATTCGGCCTTAACGGCCTATTTTACTTTTACTCAGTTAATTTCTTTTTAAGTTTCGAGTGGGTTGTTTTCCCCACTCTTGCATTTTAATTTTCCACCAAACTATTGTTTAAATTTCTGTTTTTGAAAACGGCCGAGGGCCTGTGTACACATGATGGGAGGCTGGATTCCCCATCATGAATTTTGTTGTTGTGAAAGTGACATTTAACAAATTTTGTTCATGCGAAGAAGATATTTTCCCAAAAATATCTTCTCGCTAAGATGGAAGGGAGCCTATATAAGATAAATCCAATGAGAAAGACAGGTTCCAAACTTTCTGAAGAATTGACTATGTAAGAGCTTCTTGTTTGCAATTTTTGTGAAATTTCTAATATGAATGCAAAGAGCCCATAGGGCCTCAATGAAAAGGAGTTTTGTCTTTGAAAAGGATTCTGGTTTTGGTTCTTCACAGTGTGTAACTCTCTCTTATGTGTTGTAGTGTAGTTATTCATTTTTCTTACATCCATATATCTGGTATTACATTCTGGAATGCGAGTTTCCTGTTGCTTCTGATATAAATTTATCCTCGTTGATACTTACATCATAGGTTTCTTGGCACTTTAAATATGGCTCAGGTGTAATATGCTGTCCTGTTTTCGATTCATCCGCTTTTCTACTATATTGGCTGCTATGAGGTGTTATTTACAAATGCTGTTATCATGTGTGGATTCTTAGTTGTTTAAGCCCATCACATGCTAGCATATGTTTCTAAATATTGTCTTTATAATAGTTAAATATCCTCTTTATTCTACGTATTCAGTAGACGTCCTTCAATCATCATTCTCTGTGAATTATTGAGAATCCAGCCCTTATTACAACGAACTGTCTTGGAATTGTCTTATGCATTTATATTGGAGCTTAACATCTTGTCCATTCATTACTGTTCCTTCAGCGTTGAGCTTCTGAAGTATTTGGTACCATTTAAAATCTAATTTTCCCATCTGCAAAGAAATAGTATGAGAGCCTGGTTCTGCTGAGAATATTCTTATTAAATGGTCTTGACTCTCTGCTATATAAGATGTCCTAGGCACTGGTCTATGGCAACTCTAAGCTGTCTCTAGGAGCTACAACATCTTTTTGGCGCCGTTGCCGGGGACGAAGTTGAAGAAATTTAAGATCCCTGGGCCTCGACAAAATCCATTCACTCTTCAGTTAGGTGAGCACGAAGAGTTGAGAGTTGTGCACCGCTCACCTTGGCGACTCCACAATCATTTTACAGTCAAACCTGTTTGCAGTCCTGGCTCCCCGTAAGCCACACCTAAGGTTAGATACATCTTAGTCAAGGACGCCCTCTGTGTCTGACCCAGAAAGAATCCTACATAGAAGGGGCTGGAGGGAAAGGCAGTCAGTTCATACCGAGATTCCTGAATTCTCCCTAGAAAAATTTCCATATCTTCCGTCCTCTTCCTCTCAAATCGCCCAAATAAAAGGCCCTAACCCTATCATAAGAGATACTGATTACTATTTAGAGAGCCCACCTCGGGGAGGCACCCATATCAAAGACGAAGCCGAGTCTAGCTATACTCCGCATTACTCTTTCCACCCTACCCCTGAAAGTGAGGAGATTAAGGAAGTTACTGAAATAACTGCTGTTCACAGCCCTACATTCTCGTCAACCCCTCAAGCCGCTGTTCACTACATCCCCATCATTATCCATACTTCACTTCCACCTTCTCCTCCTCCTCTTACAACTCCGACTCTTGTACTACCCCCACCTCCCCCAATGGCAAATGTTCTTGGCTTCCTGCAAAACAGATACGCTCCTTTGGAGCTACCCGCAGTACTAAATGACATGCCGCATGATTATTTGAAGATTCTGCCCAGATTTAATGGTGAGAGTGACATTGAAGCCCAGAAACATGTTGAAGTTTTCTGCTCTTTCGCAGAGAATTTTAATGTGGAGCATCTGGACGTAGTTCTAAGGTTGTTTGTGCAATCCTTAGATGGGGAAGCCAGAAAATGGTTCAAAACACTTGGAGCTCGTTCCATCAACTCTTGGGAGGCAATGGAGGACGCTTTCATCAAAAAGTGGGGGGAAAAGAAAGATCATGGTAATTTCCTTACCGAATTTAACACTTTGAAAAAGAAACACAATGAAGGGGTATCAGAGTTTATCAGAAGATTTAACAAATTGTACCTGAGTCTCCCCGCCGAGATGAAGCCTCATCAGACCGCTGCCAAGGTCGTTTTTGTGGCAGCATTTGATTCTGAATTTGGTTTCTCATTGAGAGAGAGAAAGCCAGCCACTCTGGATGATGCACAAACAGACGTGTTAGAGATAGAAGCAAACTTTGTCTCCACTAGAAAATCCAAAGGGAAACAAGAACACGATGCTAAAAGAAGGGGAAAGGAGGAAGTATCCACCTCAGGCCAAGACAGAGATTCGACCAATGACAATATTGAGGAAATGAATAGAATGATCAAGAATATCTCCAGTAAGCTGGTCAAGCTTGATATGGAGGCCAAGAATTCACCCCCAAAGAATTTCCAGAATGCTCCAAACAGGGGATTCAATCCTCAATACAGGAAACCACCCTTGCAGATACTGCAGAGAGGACAGAAGGAGAAACAAGATCAGGTATCGCATCCTCTATACTTGGAGGGGCAAGTAGAGGCTTCTCTTGAAGATCTTGCCTATGAACAAGAGGAGGCATGCCCTGTCTTCTCAGACAACGATGATATAGAATGTCCTGTACATGAAAGTGAGGAGGGGGATCTACAAGTTCACTCAGAAATGAAGAACAATGAGGATGCTGAAGAGCCTGAGATTGATGATTACTGTAAACAGTTCGTTGACTTCATGAAAGCCCAATTCAATAGAAAATATGATCTCAGGTCCTCCAGAAAGAGAACCCGCACTCAAGATGAGGAGGAGGACACGCCCCAAAAGGTAGCACCTGCACAGAAGGAGGTCAATACTCAAAAACCCCCGGAAAAAGGTAAGAGGCCCCTTAACCAATCTATACAATCTAATAATCAAATGCCTTCGTCTTCAAAAGTAACTGTATCCCCTAATGATAAGCCCACTGTAAAAGAAGTTAAGCCTCCCCCGCAAAGTAAAGAGTCAAAAGAAAAAGAAGTGTCAGGGGATAAGCCTTCATCTGTCTTCTGTTTACAAAAAGAGCTTGAAAAAGTAAAAATACCAGTTCCCCTGCCTGAGTTATTGAAACAACCTGCTTATCAGTCACAGGTCACTTCCTTCATCTCTCCTCCCGATGCATCACACATCCCAGATAGTCTTAACCTGCAAGAGGAAATACCTATGGTAGTTTTCGGTCCCCACGTTGAAGAGTTAGATCCCTCCACACCTCCCTTTTATGTGTCTTTAGTGATCCATGATCTATTGTTGCATAATTGTATGTTAGACTTAGTAGCATCTCACAACCTCATGCCCCTATCTGTCATGGAGAAATTGGGACTCCAAATCACTCGCCCATATAAAGACCTCTATTCTTTTGACTCCAAAAGAGTGAAATGTTTGAGCATGATTAAAGATATGGCAGTTAATCTGGCTCAGATCCCTGCCAAAAGTGTGGTTATGGATATTGTAGTGGCTGACATCCCAGCCCGCTTCGGTATGCTACTGTCAAGGTCTTGGGGAACCAGAATCGGAGGATCAATTAACTTGGACCTGACCTATGGCACTATCCCTGTCTTTGGTGGCCAAGAGAGGAGATTGTATCGAGAAACCAGATTTGTCAAAACAATCACCAAGGCAGGTGATTTAGTTAATTCCCCAGTCTACAGCCGAGACGGGGATTTCTCATGTTTGATGTTGGAAGAAGATCAAGAATATGCCCATGAGCCCTCATTTTGTCAGATAAAGGCTGAATCATCAGTGCAGGACTATGGATCTGAAATCTGGACACTCCATTTTGATGGGGAAAATTCCAGGGAAGGAAATGGGGCTGGAGTATTGCTAATTTCACCTATGGGTCAATGGGTCCCTTTGTCCTTCAAGCTGGAGTATGAGGCCACAAAAAACGTGGCTGAATATGAAGCACTCATATTGGGGCTGCAGACAGCAAGGAGTATGAACATACAAAATCTAAAGGTGCTGGGAGATTCTGAATTGGTAGTCAGACAAGTGAGAAATCAGTGCCAAGAAAAACATCCTAGGCTAAAGGCCTATAGAAATGAAGTTTGGGATCTTGTAGAGAACTCTTTCTTGGCATTCAAAATTTAATTCATGCCCCGAGAACAGAACAGGATGGCAGATTCCTTGGCAGTGGCTGCTAGTACCTTCCGCCCACCTCAGAACCCTCTTTTGAGATATGAAATCGAAGTAAGGTACCGACCTTCAATCCCAGATAACGTCAAGCACTGGTAGGTGTTTGAAGATGATGAGAAAGTGAAGAGGTTCCTAGAAACTGTTGGGGAGTTTTCCAACATGGATATTGACATTTGTGAGGAAGAGATTGGAGACATTCCAGAAGATAAGCTGGAAGAGAGAATAGCCGGCCACAAATTTCTGCAGTTGAAAGGGAATGTCATTCCCTGAGGGCTAGTGCCTTTAGAGAGGCTGTTTAACAAAAATGATGTTCCTTTACATCCAAATATAGTGGTGGCAGAAAACTAGGTCGAAGACCTCAATCTGGGCACTAAGAGGATCCAAAAATTGTGAAGTTGTCCAAGAAGGTCCCGGAGGAATACAAACAACTGTATCAAAAGTTATTCCAGGCCTACAAAGATGTGTTTGCCTGGTCATATCAAGACCTAAAAATTTTGATGTCAGCATTATGCAGCATAAGATTCCACTGAAGGGAGATGCAAAACCACATAAGCAAAAACTCAGACAGATTAACCCCCTATTGTTGCCTTCTATTGAGCAAGAAATAAAGAAACTGCTGAAGGCTAAAATTATAGTGCCATTGAGATATTCTGAGTGGGTGGCCAATTTAGTCCCAGTGCGAAATAAGAATGGAGAAATAAGGTTATGTGTTGATTTCAGGAACCTGAACAGAGCATCCCTAAAGGATAATTACCCGCTGCCTAAAATGGACCATATCTTGCAGAAAGTGGTTGGAGCTTCCCGGATGTCCATGATGAATGGGTTCTTGGGCTACAATCAGGTGGCAGTATTACCAGAAGATCAAAAGAAGATGGCCTTCACCACTCCATGGGGAACGTTCATGTATGCCAGAATGCCTTTTGGGCTGATCAACGCAGGGGCCACTTTTCAGAGGGCCATGGATATTGCTTTTATTGGAGAGCAGGACCAGTTTGTGGTGGTATATCTGGACGACATTACGGTATTCTCAAAGAACGATGTAGAGCACATAGAACACCTGCGCAGAACCTTTGAGAAGTGCATAAAGTATGGTCTCTCACTTAACCCACATAAGTCCCTGTTTTCATTAGAAGAGGGCAAGCTCTTGGGTCACATTGTAACCAGAGATGGAGTGAAGATAGACCCTAAAAGAGTTGAAGTCATAAATGGCATTGCCCTGCCCAGAAACAAAAAGGAAATTCAAGTATTTTTAGGCCGAATAAACTTTCTGAGGAGGTTCATCCCTAACTATGCTGAGATAGTTAGGCACATCACCGACATGTTGAAAAAGAACAATGAAGTGAAGTGGTCATCAGAATCAAGAGAGGCCTTTACTAGAATAAAAAATGCATTTGCTAAAGCCCTTGTATTGGCCGGGCCAGATTATTCCAAACCTTTTATGATTTTTTATTTTGCGTCAGCCCACACAGTGGCTGGAGTTTTTTTGCAGAAAAACGAGGAAGGATATGAGCAGCCAATTGCATTCTTCAGCCAAGTACTGCGTGATGCCGAGCTCAAATATAACATATTGGAGAAGCAAGCCTATGCTCTGGTGAAATCCCTCAAGGCTTTCCGAATGTATGTTTTACAGTCCCATATCACTGCATTTTTTCCTACAGCAGCTGTTAAGGGCATTCTCATCCAAGGGGACAGTGAGGGAAAAAGAGGGAAATGGATAGCCAAGATACAGGAATATGAATTAGATATTCATCCTACCAAATTAATCAAGGGGCAAGGTCTAGCCAAGATCCTATCTGAGTCAAATTTCCAAGCCTTGGGTATCAATCTGTCTATGATAGCAAACGAAGATTCTGAGGAAAAAGAAAAACCACAGGGAGTGGAGATAGCCTCCCAGAAGATACAGATGAAATACCTCACCAGCCAGTGGTACAAGGAAATAGTGGAGTACCTCTTAACACTAAGCTGTCCATCAAGCTGCGAGAAGGCTAAATACATGGCACTGAGGTTGAAGTCATAGAAGTATATGGTTGCAAACGACCGGCTGTACTGGAGAGATCCCTCAGGCATCCTGCTCTTATGTCTAACCGAGGAAGAGGTGGGAAGTATTATAGCAGAATTCCACGAAGGTATATGCGGGGGCCATTACAGTTGGAGGGCTACTGCTCACAAGATCTTGAAAGCTGGGTTCTACTGGCCAAAATTATTTGGAGATGTCTTCACTTGGGTCAGGGCATGTGATAAATGCCAGAAATTTGCAGAAAAACAGAAACTCACAGCTCTACCTTTGATTCCTGTTCATGTGGACGAACCCTTCAAACAGTGGGGAATTGATTTTATAGGCGAAATTCACCCACCCTCAAGTGGCCAGCATAGATGGATCCTGACTGCCACGGATTATTTCACGAAATGGGTAGAAGCCATACCTGCAAGAAATGCTATAGACATAGTTATAATGAAATTTATGGAAGAGAATATTATATCCAGGTTTGGCTGCCCCGCTAGAATAATCACTGACAATGCGCAAGCTTTCAAATCTACAAAATTTGCGAATTTCTGCCAGCAATATAATATTTCGTTGGGTCACTCCACAGCTTACTACCCCCAAGGAAATGGCCTCGCAGAGTCCTCAAACAAAAATCTGGTGCGAGCCCTAAAGAATACTATCAACGAGAACCAGAAGAATTGGGATTCTCAGCTGAAGTTCGCTCTGTGGGCAAACAGAATTACCAGCAAAAGAGCAACGGGGAAATCTCCATACGAGTTGGTATATGGACGAGCAGCTGTCTTCCCTATACAGCTGGCCTTGCTAGTGGCTCGATTTATGCAGGAGAGCCAGGAGGAACCTGATGATGTTATCAGGAGAATTAATCAACTGGTAGAGCTTGAAGAAACTCGCAGTGAGGTAAACCAAAAGCTAGTAGAGTACCAGGAGAAGATGAAGGAGCTATTCGATCAACATGCCAAAGACAGAGGTTTGTAGGTAGGGGATCTGGTGCTCAGGTGGGATGTTCAAAGGGCTGATAAAGGCAAGCATGGTAAGTTCGATCCTCTCTGGTTCGGCCCTTTCAAAATTGCAGAGGAAGGTGGTAACAATAATTTTAAGCTGGAGAATTTGCAGGGAGATCTGCTCGACTCCCCTGTAAATGGGCAATTCCTCAATCCGTATTTTCAGTTCTGAAGCTGGCCGAAAAAGCCTGATTGTATTATATTGTACATTAGCTGTTGTTTTCATTTTTGAATTGAATAATGCATGAGTCATGATGATTTTCCCAGAGAGAAGTCACAGGTGCTGAAGAGTTGGCGTTCACATAAGATAAACAGGCGGTCTGCGTAGTTCTCGACGCGTTTGGGGACAAATGTGCTGTCCCCAGGTGGAGCCAATGTTGTTCAACCTTTAACATTAGTCATGGGTGCATTAAAGGGTTGACAAGCCATGTATTAAACTTTATATCAAAGGGCGAAATATTCCAAAAGTGGGTCGAAATGGGACAAAGCAATGAAAGCCACGTGTATTAAAGCCAATGGGGAAGTAATGCAAAGGATGGAGTGTAAAGCCATAAAGAAAACAGGAGATATAAAAGGAAATGGAACGCAGCACTAAACGCAAGACTGATGTACTAGAAGAAAGTGCAGCCACGTGAAGACGCACGTGGGAAATTCCGAGGGGGTCGAGCAGCGGGGGAAGGAAGGGATCCATACCCCCGCGGAATTGTGACACATAGCGTGGTGGGGACTCAATGTTAGAAGGAGATAGTAGGAGCATGCCGCATGGTGTGGTGACGTGGCGGAATGAAAAGTGGACCCTCACGGTGGGTAGGGTATGTATTCAATCGGTATAAGAGCTCATATGTTTCAGGAACTATACAACGTATACGGTAAAAAGGTAAGGTAAAGTCCATTAGGTCAGCTGGTACCGAGACCCATACCAGCCTTAAACCCGGCACGAGGCGCCCACCTACACTCTGACATACCCAACCCTTATGCGTCGCGTGCCTCACTGTCAGTGTCCTTAGGACATTTGCCTTCATTCGTTTTATCCATTCGTCTTTTTATCTCGAATTACACAGTCCAGAGATAACATTCCCTCTGTATTTCACTCCAGTAAAAGGTCGCAGGTTCCCATCTACGGCATTTACCAAGTAGCAAAGACCATCTGGTCTACCCCAATCATTGTCAGAGTTCCCTGCGTCGCTTTCCCGAGCAGATTTACCTTCCATTCAGGTATTCCATTATTCATTCTTCCTCTGTTTTCCTTTCGCTTTTTCAAATTCTTGAATGACAGCCATGGGAAGGGGAATGCCAAAAAAGAATGAACCAAAGACCCCCTAGGTCCGTGAATCTAGGAATACCCCTGGTTTCGACCCTCTCTTTGACTTGCAGGCTGGTATCTGTGACCCCAAATATCCATTTGACATCCGCAGCATCAAAACCTTGCTTTTCAGTTGCCATATTAAGAACACAGACTGTTACCGGGTAATCGTGTCGGGCTTATACCATCAAATTGCCCTGCAAGTTCATTCTGTGGTCGATTTCATCACCTGGCTTAGAGATGTTTTCGATGAACATCGGGGCACCTTCACTTCTCCTCAGGGGAACAGGGTTTTTTCCCTTTCTCCCGATGTTATCAACCAAGCCCTCTGCATCCCTACCAGCACCACATATGTTAGTTTCAAGGACGCGGCCTTGGCAGCCTAGTTCATCAAACAGCCACGGGAGGCCCGGCGAGCTTTCATCTCCTCTATAACCGTCGACCAGGCTACTTCCCTGCCTGCCGTAGAGCCATTCCCATTAAGTCTATTCGTTGAAAAGGTTCGGCCCATTCTCTCTCTAATCGCTGGCCTTTTAGGGGTAGGGAGTCCAGAAGACATTGCCACAGTGTGCGTCCATTTCTTATGGCTCATGTCCCAAAAAGGGGTGGTATTAGATATTCATGGTTTCCTCTCCACCGCCATTCAAACCCAATTCTAGGAGCTTCTGCAAACCCGTCAGTTCCGTTTCTGTTCAATGGTTTTTTATCTCTTCTTGTACCAGCACGCCGATAAGTTTGAGGGTTTGGGGCTAGACAGATTTTACCTTGAGAATTCCCAACCCAGACCAGTCTTCGACTGGAATTTCTCTGTGCGTCAATTACCTAAGGGGGAGGGTTACTCCAGTTTTGTGAATAGTTTCATGTCTATTGCTTATACCATTATTCATGACTCGCCTTCCCCTAGGGTCTTTCTAGAGATGAAAAGCTGGCTGCAAATCAGGAAGTTCCAGAGTACTCGAGACTGGTTTCTATTCTAGGACTACACCGAAATTCGGGTCTATGGAGCCGAAGTTGCCCCCTACAGGCTGCCAGTGTTTCCTATCAGACGAGTTTATGCACTCGAATACATCCGGTAGGCCCTTAAGGCCGACCAGCTCCATTTTTTTCCCGCTAAGAAGGGATACATCCTAAGGCTTCCCATCAAAATCGGCCCCTTCGTGGTAAACTCGAGACACGCCCTCCCGATTGTTGAGAAAATGCTACAAGGTCTGGACTTAAGGCTGGGAAAAAGCTGGGCTTATGACCCTCGATAAATTATCTCGAACAAAAGAAAAAGGAACAAGTCTGCACCCTACATGCATGAGTCGAGGCTATTTATGGAATGGAGGGCTAATCTCGAAACTTGGCCGTGTTTTCGTAGATGGAGACGGATTCATCTACTACAGGGGAGGAAGAGAATGTCAATAGAGGCACAGGCGGAGAAGGAGGAGAAGAAGCAGGTACCTCAGGGGCAGCGCCCCCTCCCAAAAGACAAAGAACAGCCTCCAGCGAGGCATAAGTCATAGGAGCGGAGCAACTGCTGGAGCCCTTCATGGTGTTCGGGAAGTTGGATAAAAGCAAGGCAGGGATAATGGTGCTGAGAGACAGTACCACTTCTTCTGATTTCACAGAGGTCACGCAAGCTATCATAGAGCACACTTCGCCCAGGGCAGTTGAAAGGGATCAGACGAATAAAGTGATCCACGACAAGTACAAAGCTGATCTGGGGGGATATGTCGAGAAGTATCATACCAGACTCTCCGCCTCCATCAACGCGGACACCGAAAGCCTGGTAATGTCTATGGCAGAAGCCATCCTGGACCCTAATTCTGATATCCCTAGTTATCGGGTGCTTGAGTTTGCCATCGACATGAAGAAGGTACCAACCAACGACATGTGTGACCTGTTCCAGATGGTATGCGATATGATGAAAGATAAATTGATGCAGATCACCCTCACGCTGAAGAAGTTAGAGCAGAAACATGACCAGTTGAGGGATTCCCTGATAGCCGAACAAGTTAGCGGCCGCGCCAGAGCAAATCAGGTGCGCCACTACCAAGACCTGATCAAAGGGAAAGATACAGGGGAAACAAACCAGCAGGCGGTTTTGATTGGGCAGCTATAGAAGGAAGTTGCATCGGAAAAAAGGCAGGCCCGCATACCAGCCACTCACCATGTCTAGATGGCTGAACTGGTATAGGTGGAGCAAGAGAAGGCAGAACTATCCGCCAGGCTATCAAGAGAAAGGGGGGAGAAAGAAAAGTTGGCCGAAACAATTGGCGTGTTACAGAATAAAGCAACAGAGCTACAAGCTAGATGGGATTCGCACAACTGCCAGCCAACTGTGGTGTCAAGTGGAGCTAGCTCGTTGCCTTAGCAATTGTTCGCAGCAAGAGCTGAGATTGAGATATTGGAGAAGCAAGCGTCTACAGTAAGGCAAGTGATCACGAACCTGGAACACTCTCTGGCCGAGAACACTAGAATAGTCGAAGGGTTGCAGAAAGAGATAGAGCAGGAAAAGAAGATCACGGCAGATCAACAGAAAATTATTGCCGATATGAAAATCCGTGCAAAAGGAAATCTCACCCTTCTCAAGGCTAGGAGCATAATCTAGTCTGATATAATCTCGGCTGTGACTGAGCAATGGGATTTCCTAAGGACGATGGAGGAGCATAAGTCTGCCATACCATACCTCAGTAGGAAACTGCAAGAGGCAGACCATGATCTGTCTAACAGGGCCAAACATGCAAAAGAGTACATTTCGTTCCTCAGCGAGCTGGGACCAGACGACATGGAGAAGCACAACATTCCTAGCCGATTCATTGAGGCTATTGAGTGTCACAAAATTATCAACAAAGAGATGGCCCGGGTCTCAGCTTCAAGGGCTCTCCAACAGCTGGTCGCCAACGTTGGATGGTTCGACGAGGTATGGGGTGCGATTATGACATCTGGACTCCCTTCCTTCTGGGACCCGACCGCCCCTGTCGTACTCTTGCCTCTGGACCAATATACAGCACGCTTGGAAGAAGAAAGAGCCCGGACGGACCTTTAGACGGGTAAAGCAGTTCAGCTCAAAGCTGACACGATTATTTCATCCCTGCGGAAAGAGTTCAACCTCCTCCAATTGATTAAACAAAAGCTTCCCACTGGGGTAGGTTTCCGTGCCCTCACTTATGCCTTTGTCGAGGTGGAGGGACTCTTAGCAATGCCCGAGCCAGCTGCGGACAGCCAGTAGAGGTGCACGCAGTTCATGAGACAACATGCCAGCTCGTCCGCAAACGTGCCCCCGCCTGAATCAGCCACTGCCTCCACTCAGCCGCACCTGTGATTCTTTGTCAAACTCATGATTCGGCCTTAACGACCTATTTTAATTTTACTCAGTTAATTTCTTTTTAAGTTTCGAGTGGGTTGTTTTCCCCACTCTTGCATTTTACTTTTCCACCAAACTATTGTTTAAATTTCTATTTTTGAAAAACGGCCGAGGGCCTGTGTACACATGATGGGAGGCTGGATTCCCCATCATGAATTTTGTTGTTGTGAAAGTGACATTTAACAAATTTTGTTCATGTGAAAAAGATATTTTCCCAAAAATATCTTCTCGCTGAGATGGAAGGGAGCCTATATAAGATAAATCCAATGAGAAAGACGGGTTCCAAACTTTTTGAAGAATTGACTGTGTAAGAGCTTCTTGTTTGCAATTTTTGTGAAAGTTCTAATATGAATGAAAAGAGCCCGTAGGGCCTCAATGAAAAGGAGTTTTGTCTTTGAAAAGGATTCTGGTTTTGGTTCTTCACAGTGTGTAACTCTCTCTTGTGTGTTGTAGTGTAGTTATTCATTACTGTTCCTTCAGCGTTGAGCTTCTGAAGTATTTGGTACCATTTAAAATCTAATTTTCCCATCTGCAAAGAAATAGTATGAGAGCCTGGTTCTGCTGAGAATATTCTTATTAAATGGTCTTGACTCTCTGCTATATAAGATGTCCTAGGCACTGGTCTATGGCAACTCTAGGCTGTCTCTAGGAGCTACAACAGTCTCCATTCATGAATGTGATCGGAGATGTGGGTGGCGATGTCTTGGTGCAGCGAGGTTAATAGTTGCATTCCGGTTTCAAATCTGATTGGTAATTGGAAGTTCTTTAGAAACTCCATCGCTAAAGTGCCAAAAGTGTTGATGGTGGCACGTGGCAATTCAATATACCACTTGGGAGCATTGCCTGTAAGGGTGCAGGGAAACAGTCGAAGCCGGAAACTATCATCCACCATGGAATTGGATATAGACCATAGATGAAAGGTAGTGATGTGTGAGGCTGGGTCATCCCCTTGTTTCCCATTGAACTTTGGGATGTTAGAAGGAATCTTGTGCGGTACTGGAGGCCAGAGAGGGTTGTGATTGATGGGAACATTAGTCAGTTTATGGATGTCGGGGATGTCTAGAGCTGCAAAAAATGGAAATTGTGGATTTGCCCCCGAATCTAACCAAGGAAGTATTGGCTGAATATTTATACCATAGGGTCCACCCATCAATGTGTTACCAGGAGGATAAGTAGGAATTTGATAATGGTTGTTGTCCATAGGGCATATTGTATTGCGGGGCGAACGATTGGTTGCCCCCAGTATAAAAGTGCCCTCCCATTCCAGTTGGAGGTTGGGGTGGGTTAGTCCATATGGATGCAATAGAGTTTCCCGAAGGCATGCTACTACTTGCATAGTTCAGCAATGGAATAGACCCTACACCTATATTTGAACCACTTAAGGGAATAATATTAACAATAGGTTGTCCCGTTTGTCCTAAGGATTGCAGGGGAAGTGAAATTTTCCCTGCTACCTGCGTGCTGGTGACACTGACGCCTGGTATAGTGGCCAAGGGGTTTGAACTCAGCAAAGGGTTCCAACCAAAAGGGTTGCTAAAAGGAACTGAAGTAGTCACACTCATGGGAGGAGCAACCGTGGGTCCCAACGTGGTCACGGTAGGAGTAGATCCCGAAGGATTCAGCAAGCTACTGATAGTTGTGATGACCGTAGGGTTGGGATTAGGTATATGTTGACTACTGGGGTTACCTAGTGATGAAATAGAACTGATGACCGACGGGGAGGATGGTGGTGAACCTGGGAGGGTTGTGGCATTGACCCTGTGGATGCTAGTTGTGAAATGGATGTTTGTGCGACACAAGACATGTCTTGGCGTGGTGGAATCTGAACTATCACAGGCCCCAACGGATCAGTGAGTAGAGGATTGTAATGAGGTACAACCCCTTCCGTGAAAGGGTCCTCTGGAAATTACGTATGATATGAGGCTATGTGAAAATCAGGGTTTGTCAATGGAGACTGTTCTTCCACAGAAGGCACGGGTTCACCAAGGTTCAGTTCTTCCTCAATAGTCAAAGGAGGTAGATCTTACTGTCGTCGAGACAGACGGCGTGGGTCGGATGACGCCACGGTGACCTATTTATTTTTAACAAATTTTAATAAATTGTGATGTATCATAAAGTCTCAATGACAGTAACCACACACCTAAAAAAGAAAAAAGGACTCTCTAAAATAAATCAGCAAGCAGCCAGAATAGGGTGCCCTGTCTGAGTACTACCGTTTTCTGGTGATGAAATCCAGTATCACAATAGTATACAGAGAGGGTTGGTCGAAAGTACAGTTACAGTCACTCTAGAGCTTCGCCCGAACCTCAGACGATAGGTGTAAGCACTCTCGTGAAGACGAGTACCCTCCTAAAGACTGAATACAGAGTGGGTTCGTCTGTTTCAGGTACCAGGACAACCTGTCCTAGTCACCTTGTGTAAGTCCCTAAAAAGTATGGCCACTAAGGATACCTCAAATCACAAACATCATCAGGGGGGTCCATGGTCAAGGACAACATGCTATATGGGCAGAATACCTAGATCCCCAATCTAGTTTCGACATCCCCGAAGGGAACCCCAATATATAACACACCCACCGGATGCAGTCGAAGGCGGTCTACCTTCTTCTGCACCCAAGTGTTGTCTCGCGCTGAGCTCCGGTAAAGGAGTGGTCCCGATAATATGAGTGCATTAGGATTTCGCTCGTTAATGACTCTAGTTTCAAGTTTTGAGATCTTGGGTGATTTTCTCACTTTTCCTAACCCAAGGTCCTAGCCTGAACAAATTTTGGTGTGAGCTCAAAAAGAGTAATATGATTGATTTTATTATCGCTTGATTCTTAGTGTACTTGATTATTAGTCTTGCGGAGGGGGAGTGGACGAATGAAATGTAATGAGACTCTGACTCAAGAAACCATGCAAAATATCCTCTAAATATTAAATTCGATGAAGAGTATTTCTACAAGGAGAGGTTTCTTTTCAACATCCATGCACTAACATTCAAATAGCATAGTTAAAATTTAAAGATTAAAACTTCTATGTACCTCTTCTTAACAGTCTATGAACTGCAATTTTTAGAATTAACTCAGCTAGATGCAGAAAAACTAAAAAAAAAATTTCTTCTCTAAAAAGTAAATGCTTTTGACACTAACTTTTCAAACAAGAGCAAACAAATAGAAATGCCAGATTAGTAAACACGCACATGGATTCAGTCAAGGAGAGATATTGATGGCCAAAAAACTCTGCAACCAAAACACAATCATAACAGTGAACCACAAATTTTGGCTGACTAACGCACTGTCTCTGAGTAAAGACAGTGTTAATCCAGAGAATAACGCACTGTATCTAAGCAGAGCCAGTGTTATAACGCACTGGAAAACCCACAGAGGTAGTGTTAGCCAGGGTAAAGTTCTTCATATGGTCAAACAGAAATAGGATTGAACTCTACGAGCTTTTGAAATGTCTACTGGGCATAAATACTGGTCAGAAGGGTCTGTGAACAGAGGAAAGAAGAAAGGAGGAAAGAAATAGTCCAGAAACTATGGGGAAATCCCCAGTGGAGTCGCCAATTCTGCTATAGGGTAAAATGCTTGGGTTGTTGGTTATCGAATATCCCTCTCAAGGCTTTCCGGTGCCTAAGGCAGATAGTAAGATTAGCTGTATAGTTCACAAAGATGGCACATACATATTCATATTTAACTTAAAACAACTTGATGGAGTAATATGGAAGATTACCTCTCTGATGATCTTGAAGTCTTTTGGAGAGAACTAAACAACGAAGTAGGGATCCTTCTTCACCAGCTCCAAATATCGACTCTGCAATCAGTCAAAGAACCCATGTAATCTCTACCATAACATACATTTCCTATCAATTAAGTCAATATATAATAAAAATTTAAACTATGCACATCTAAGCCATTCATCTCATGCTATATAAGTGATTAAATAACAATGGCAATATCAACGCATAGAATGGACAAAACAGATACAGTTCTATTGATTTATAAAAAGGAGGATTACAACCGTCGGTTGTACCAAGCCCTCCTCAGCCTTCCAATCTCTCTATCTCTCAAAGTGGTGATGTCTTGATAAAAAATTTCTCAATGAACCTCTTTGACCTTTGACCTTCACACTACAACAATGATCTCTACTTCACAAGTATTCAAAAACTTTGACAATCCTTCGACCTTGAACCAAGACCCTTCAACTCCATTTTATAGGAGATGGAGAGGGAAATCATTAGCCTTCTCTTTCCACCAGTTCTGAGTAGAAAATACCAAGATTTTTCCTCAACTTCCATGCTTTTTCCTTCCTTGAGAGTTCAGTTGTTTATGGCAAGGCCCAATAAGAGATTAGTGCTTTGCAATTTCCTTTTTGTACTAACTCTCTTGTGAGAAAAATATGGAAATTCAAATCATTCTCCGCGGGTTTTTCCTGTTCCAAACTCAAAAAACGGGTAACTCTGCCCTCTAGTGTAAACAGAGCATTTCCCTAGCCACTAACGCAGCCCATTCATTGATCACGTGCGTTATAATGCTCTTGTGTTGTATAGTGAGGTGTTACCTTGGCATAAATAGGTTTAGTTTAGGTCTTTGTATTCCTTCCATATTTATCTTCTCCTCTGAGTTGATGAGGAGGTATTTTGACCTGTAACAGTTAGGGTCCTATATTTTATAGGATCTCAAGGTGATTGAGTATGTCATTATTTATAATTTTACATTGTAAATAATTTTCAGTTTTCAAATTTGATTTAAAAAAAATTATATATAAAATAAAATCAAAAGAGGTTATGTCAAAATAAAATGAATATGAAGAAAAATTCAAAAATAATAAAAGAGAATAAAACCCCACAAAAGAAAAAGAAAAATAATACTGAAAGTGCTGCAAATTTAAATTCCACTACTATTAAATTAGTTTTCGTTATCGTAAAAATTCAATAAGATTGTGTGCAACTTGTCTAAAATGCCACAATGAATAGATTTTTCTCCCATCATACATCTTAATCATGATGGAACAATTTTTAATTTAATGTCAAATAGGTTAGTGAATAAAGATTTTTCAAACAATTTAATCTTGACAAATCAATAGTTAGGTAGAAAATGAGATTGATTTAGCAGTTTAATTTGAATAAATAGGAGGAATAAGTGATAGAGTAGGTTAGATTGTTATAAAAAAAGGATATGTGGGTCTACTAGCTTAAATGCACCCTAAGGAAAGAGATGAAAAAATGTTAGCTTAGAAAAAGAAATGAAAGTTAAAGGGTAGGTAGAAGTTCTATTATAACTTTTAAAAGCATGAAAATATTTATCCTAAGTTTTTAACTTACAAAGTTATATTTAATACACATGAGAAGGAAAAGAGGGAGATAGGTTCAAGTTTGCATTGCATAAGTTAGATGTAGAGGGAAATCAACAATCCGTCATCTTCTGGACTACAATGGTGATGAAAGAGCAGAAAGAATACTCATACAAATAGTTCATAGAACTGTTTGTACGTCCAACACTCAGTCTTCTCAGCAGCAATTCAGAGCCAAGAATCAGTGAAGAAATCATGAAAGTCTTGTAGTTATCAGATCAAACTAAAACAAGAGATTGGTATCTTTACCAGAATTACACAGAAATAAGAATACATGGATGTGAGCTGCCCCTTATAAGCTCCCAAAATTCCTCCTCTTAGCACAGTTCTCTGCTAATTCATAAGTTCCTTTTTTTATTAATTTCTAGCTTTTAGAATAAAACCCAAGCCTCAAATCCCATTAAAAATATCTTTTTTCTATCCTTCGAAAAACTCAGGTTTCACTTCTTAAAGTCCAACATTTATACCGTTGCGATGTTTTATTCTTGAAAAACCACTTAAAACAAACTTCAAAGCCTGACCTTTTTTCCTTTGGTTTTAAAAATTCCAAAAAAATGATAAACAAAGGAAAAATCCCCCCAACAGCCATATCTTATACAACAGCACAATCTTATTACATTTCCACAATAGAAAACTCTGCTCGCGAATGCGATATTATTATATAATATTTGGTAGGACCCACAGCTCTGCCATGTCACCTATTGCATATTAAATAATTGAATTTCCATTTGCCTTACCACATTCACTTTCCCACTCCCAATTTGTGATTGCGATAATGTATTCACTTGTTCTGCCCCGTTAACATTTCCGCCTTACCGCTTATCTCTATCATAATCTTAAAACTAATTTATTACTTGTGTTGCCTGCTCCAAACCCCGATGTGATATATTAGTAGGACCCACCTTACTTCCACATCATATCACAATCACAGATTGTAGATTATTTGTTACCATGTCTTGTTTCCTGCTCCGATACCCAATTTCGATATCCTCTTGGGATTCCACGATTGTGATTGCGATACCCATTGCGATACCCGATGTAATAGTAGTCTACGATTGTGATATTGTGATTGCGATATATTGCATTGCAAATTCCGCCCTCAACAATGCATTCACTCTGCTCCACTAGTCTACGATTGTGATTGTGATATATGAAAAAGTATTTTTCTCCTACTGGCCCCACGTCAACGTGTTAGTCTATTATCATTTTCACCCCTCCCTTTCAATACCAGAAACCATCTCAATCCCCCTTCGAAATCCGTCAAAACCACCCTCCTTTCCCACCATTTTTCCCACTATTCACTTCATTCCCCTACTACCACACCTCTTGGTTACCATTCTATTCACGCGCACTCCCTTACACTTTCATCTAGACGTGTAGCCAAAAAAAAAATAGTCCTTTCGATGACTATCTGAGGTATCCGTTCAAGCTTATAAGAGACCCGCGTTTGCCACCATCACCATTGGGTATCAAAAAAGCATGGGGAAGGTTGGAGGTTCCATATCTTCCATATATCATCAATTGTTGGAGGTAGTATTTAATAAAAATACATGGTTATTTAAGAACCAAAAAAGTGAAGAAACAAATCAGTAGAAAAAGGAGTAGCATGTCAGCGCACTCAGCAATTCAACTCATATTTATTCTCTTATTTCTTCTAAACCTGTTACGTTAGTTGGATTTCAATGGGATAAGTTAACCAAGTTCCAAGGGTAAAAAGTAACAAAGAGCAGTTATCTACAACCATCTCACAGGACAACACATCAGCCAGCGGAGCCCAGGAATAGGCCTATTCTGCAACTGATTCCTTAAAAATAGTGCCAGAAAGCCAGATCACCCACATCGAGCCTATTTTTTGTATCAGTTAGAGTTTGTTATTATATTTAAGGCTAATAATATCCTTTCTATTGAGACAACATTTATTGTAATCAATTTTGTAAATAGTATAAATACTTCATCATTTGAAGTAATAGATATTGGGATTTGTAATTAGGAAGACTACCATTCATTGTAAATTTGTTCACTGATTTCAAGTGACCATTTTCAAATAATACAAGACCAACTGTTTCAGGATTCATGTGGTGTAATCAATGGTGAAGTGTTTCTATTGTTTATGTGTTTTCCATTTTTTTTCCTTTTTCTTTGTTTAACATAAATTCTTAATTGTAAAACAAAAAGTGTGATGAATAGGACATGTTAATCAGAACACCTTATTATAGCTTCTTTTACAATATATATGTTTTATACTGAAGTCAAATTGAAGAATACTTAATTTATTTTCAATCTGTACTGAAACTCACTTTTCTTCCATCTCTATAATTCATTTAAAACCTTAAAGGATCCAATTAATTCAACCTAGCTTGCCTTATTTCACTCAAGATTGATACTTCTGCAAATTGATCACCCCAAGCTTCTTTGAGTCCATTTCCCAATGGCCTTCCATTGCTGTTCCAATTAAAACAATTCAAAAAACAAAACTCTAAGCCCATTAACTAGCCTAAAATTTCCAAGAAAACAAAGCTAAATTTTATAGAGAGATCCCTCTCTAAAGCTGGCAGGGATAGATCCCAACTTCCAAAGTGGTTTTGATGTTACCTCGGGGTCTCTTCCCTTAGCCTTGAGAAATTACGGAGTGATCACATTGTGGCGATCATACCAGGGAAGAACATCTTCCTTAGGAAATATTATACAAGAATCAGATTTGATAAATAATGGTGGATAGTGATCAGGCACACAAAGGCTAAAATCATCCACCTAGCGACTCAAAATCGTTTTCAAAATCAAATCCAAGACTCCACTGGAGGAATACAGCTTACTAGCATAAACATGAAAGAAAAAAATGAGAAGATCAGGTACTTAACTTCGGTTTTCATCGAGGACATCATGTTATTTTTCATTAAGAAGGTTTTTCAATGTATATTGTATTTTAGAAAAGATCCTAGACTAGTATTTAATTACTCTCCTTTGAACATTGTAAATGTAAATTCTCCTTACTCCCTTGATCTATATAAAGAACCTTCTTCTAAATCTCATGATGATCATCCTTTGCTTAATAAGCCTCAAGTGATCAAGACTGATTTTGTAGCTTCTGTACATACTCTTATACCTTGTAAATTTCCAGATAGATATAAACCACTCATCTTACCTCCTATCCTCCACGATTTCCCTGAAAATTACTATAAATATCCTCCCAGTTTTTATGGAGAATATTGTAACATCACTGTTGAGAAACACATTCAGGGTTTTGAAATTTTTCTTGACCTTTTTGAAGTTAATGAAGAGAATGTTAGTATTAGGTTTTTTTCTCTTTATTTGCAAGGAAAATTCAAGAGTTGGTTCAAGAACCTGCCTACTGCAGGCATCTCAAATTTCCAGCAGTTCGCCAAAGTTTTCCTTGACAGGTGGGTAATCAGAGTGAACCTTTTTCTAATTATATAAGTGTACAACCAATTGAAAAGACAGCTAGGCAAGACAATACAACAATTTTCTGCCATATTTAATCAATCCTATTACTTGATGCCAGCTAATATAAGACCTATTCCTGGCTCAAATCTCTTACATTATCAAAAATATTTTGATCCAAAAATGGAGTTTCAGCTGAGAGAAAGGAACCTTAAAATACTTGAACATATGCAGAACAATGCAGTAGATGTAGAAGCTAATCTGCTGATCAGAAGGGAAAATTTAAAGGCAGAAAAGAGGGAGAAAACATATGTAGAGCACTCTACATCAATAGAGGTAAAGCTTGAAATTTTGGAAGAGAATATGAAAAAGATAATCAGAAGAAATGAATATGTTTTTTAGGACTATGTCTCACTGATTAAAGAAAATCAAGTTGTTGATCTGAAACATTTTCATTTCTATCCAAGTTTTCATAAATCTGATAATGTCCTTAGGTATGCATTAAGGGAAAATAAATAAATTAGATTTATAGATAAGTTGGTAGAGAAGAATTGTAATGATCAAATATGTATGCTTAATGACATTCCTTCTTTTGATAATGTGCAAAAGTTTGATCAATACGAAGATGATTATGTCCCCCAAATTGAAGCTGAATGTGTAAAGCAATCAGTAGTTGGTTTGTATAAGGAGGAAGTTCAGTTTAAGAAACAGAAAGGCAGTGATCAACCTAGGTATATATGTGATGAAAGTGATGAAAAAAACGTAGAAAGTTCTGAATTAAATGAAGGATTTCTCCCCTTATATTTTACTTCATTCCAATTCATAAGAGAATTTTTTTCCAAGATCAACAATCAACAGTCTTTATGTGTTGATGTTGACAACAAAGAGGACAATGAAACTCTTGATTGGAATTCCTTAGTTTCACAATTGCAACCATCAAGTTCCATTAAAGTACATGATAAAATGAAATAGAGAAATTCTTTATCTTTATGTTTTGAAAGATTTCAGTTTTTTAAGGAAAAATTTCATAGTAGATCTGAAATAGAGAATGAGTGACCAATAGAAATTTATGAGGTTTCATTGGAACCGAAATATAATAGGTTGCAACAGTGTTTCCAAATTTTTCATGATCCAATAGCTGATGTGTTAGATGATTTGTGAAATCAAAATTTGTCTCCATCAGCTAACTGTGAGCTTCAAGATCAAGGGGATGAAATTTGCATCAGGCAGACATTTTATTTGTCATGCTCAACAAAAATATCATTACAAGGCTTGCCTGGAAATATACAATTATCTCAGGACAATTGTGGGTTATTCTGGCATGAAGGTAAGGATAAATTTAAAGGTTTATTTTCATGGTAGGAAAACTGTCCAGAATAGAATTACAGTCTCTTGGATCACTTAAAACTTAGTACATATGTCTTGGAAAACCTCCTTCCTCCATAACAAGAAGCAATAATGCTGCATTTTGATGTTGAAATTGAGGGTTGTTTTGGAAGTGAATCTAATAACTCCTGTCTGAAAAGGTATGAGGATATAGAAAGTATATGTGCAATACCCAATTATGACCATGGATGTGCAAAATACTTTGAACATCATGAAATAGGTCATAAATATCATGATTCCCTTGCTTTCTATATGGACTAGTTTTTCACTGCAGAATCCCAATTAATTTCTAGTACTTGGCATGTTTTCCATGATCTCATAACTCAATGTTGTGAAGATCCAACTTACAGTCAATGTCTAGTGTCTTTACAAATTCTGGCTCTGAGTTTTGTAAAAGGAAGAAAAGGATCCCAAGTACTAGATCGAAATTTTGATTGGATATACTGGATATTTTACATGGATTGAAGTTAGACCTTCAGTGTGAGAATAGGACTATATATACATAAATAAGCTTACTAGGTAAGCATCCTTTCAACATTCATATTTTCAGTTTGCAGAAAGGTTTTGATTTCAGTTTGATATTTTCAGTCACAAATATTTTATGACAGAGCATGTTGTAGGCTTGGGATCAGCCCAATGGATCAAGCTACTAGTCTACGATGTTATTGGAACCTCGTAGGGAGAGTGCCATCCCTAGCTGGAGGCACTGTTAGGGTCCTATATTTTATATATCTCAAGTTGATTAAGTATGTCATTTATTGTAATTTTACATTGTAAATAATTTTCAATTTGCAAATGATTTCCAAAAAAAAGTATATATAAAATAAAATCAAAAGAGGGCATGTCAAAAGAAAATGAATATGAAGAAAAATTAAAAAAGAATAAAAGAGAATAAAACCCCACAAAAGAAAAATAGAAATAATACTGAAAGTGCTACAAATTTAAATTCCACTATTGTTAAATTAGTTTCCTTTACTGTAAAAATTCAATAATATTGTGTGTAGCTTGCCTATAAAGCCACAATGAATAGATTTTGTTCCCATCATACAACTTAATCATGATGGAAAAATTGTGAATTTCATTTCAAATAGGTTAGTGAATAAAGATTTTCCAAACAGTTTAATCTTGACAAATCAATAGTTAGGTAGAAAATGAGATTGATTCAATAGTTTAATCCGAATCAATAGGAGGAATAAGTGATAGAGTAGGTTATATTGTTATAAAAAAATGATATGTGGGTCTGCTAGCTTAAATGCACCCTAAGGAAAGAGATGAAAAAATGTTTGCTTAGAAAAAGAAATGAAAGTTAAAGGGTAGGTCTAAGTTCTATTATAGATTTGAAAAGCATGAAAATATTTATCCTAAGTTTTTAACTTACAAAGTTATATTTCATACACATGAGAATGAAAAGAGGGAGACAAGTTCAAGATTGCATTGCAAACGTTAGATACAGAGGGAAATCAACAATCTGTCATATTCTGGACTACAGTGGTGATGAAAGAGTAGAAAGAATACTCATACAAACAGTTCATAGAACTATTTGTACATCCAACACTTAGTATTCTCAGCGACAATTTAGAGCCAAGAATCAGTGAAGAAATCAGGAAAGTCTTGCAGTTATCAGATCAAACTAAAACAATAGACTGGTATCTTTACCATAATTACACAGAACTAAGAAAATATGGATGTGAGATGACCCTTATAAGCTCCCAAAATTCCTCCTATTAGCACAATTTTCTGCTAAGTCATAAGTTCCTTTTTTTATTAATTTATAGCTTTTAGAATAGAACCTAACCCTCAAATCCCATTAAAAAAATATTTTTTCTATCCTTCGAAAAACTCATGTTTCACTTCTTAAAGTCCAACGTTTATACTGTTGCAGTGTTTTATTCTTGAAAAATCCTTTAAAAATAACTTCAAAGCCTGGCCTTTTTTCCTTTGGTTTTAAAAATTCCGAAAAAATGATAAACAAAGGAAAAAGCCCCCCCCCCCACAACAGCCATATCATATATAATAGCACAATCAAATTACATTACTGTAATAGAAAACTCTTCTCGCAAATGAGATATTATTATATAATATTTGGTAGGAGACACAGCTCTACCACGTCACCTATTGCATATCGCATAATTTCATTTCCACTCACCTTACCACATTTACTTGCCCGCTCCCAATTTGCGATCACGATAATGTATTCACTTGTTCTGCCTCGTTAAACTTTCTGCCTTATCGCTTATCGCTATCATAATATTAAAATTACTTTATTACTTGTGTTTCCCACTCTGAACCCCTATGCGATATATTAGTAGGACCCACCTTACTGCCACGTCATATCGCAATCACAAATCGCAGATTATTTGTTACCATGTCTTGTTTCCTGCTTTGATACTTGATTTTGATATCCTTTTGCGATTGTGATTGCGATTGGGTTGCAGACTACTATCACATCGGGTATTGCAATGGGTATCGGGTTTTGATTGTGATTCCACGATTGTGATTGTGATACCCATTGCAATACCCGATGTGATAGTAGTCCGCGATTGCGATATATCACATTACAAATTCTGCTCCCGATAATTCATTCACTCCACTCCACTAGTCTGCGATTGTGATTGCGATATATGAAAAAATTTTTTTCTCCCGTTGGCCCCACGTCAACGTGTCAGTCTATTATCATTTTCCACCCCTCCCTTTCAATACGACAAACCATCTCAACCCCCCTCTGAAATCCTTCAAAACCACCCTCCTTTCCCACCAATTTTTCCCGCACTTCACTTCATTCCCCTACTACCACACCTCCTTCTTACCATTCTATTCCTGCTCACTCCCCACCACTTTCATCTCAAAGCATAGCAAAAAAAAATTAGTCCATTCAATGACTATCCGGGGTAACGATTCAATCTTATAATAGACCCACGCCCACTACCATTACCATCGGTATCACTGAAGCATGGGGAAGGTTGGAGGTTCCAGATCTTCCATATATAAACAATTGTTGGAGGTTCCAGATCTTCCATATATTAGCAATTTTTGGAGGTTGTATTTAATAAAAATACATGGTTATTTAAGAACCATAAATGTGAAGAAACAAATTAGTTAAAAAAGGAGCAACATGTCAGCGCACTCAACAGTTCAGCTCAGATTTCTTCTCTTCTTTCTTCTACACATGTTATTTCAGTTGCATTTCGATGGAATAAGTTAACTAAGTTGCAAGAGTAAAAAGTAACAAAGATAATTCATCTACAACCAGCTCATAAGACAACACATCAGCGAACGCAGCCCAAGAATAAGCCTATTCTACAACTAATTCCTTAAAAACAGTGCCAAAAAGCCAAATCACCCACATCGAGCCTATTTTTTGTAATAGTTAGAGTTTGTTATTAGATTTAAGGCTAATAATACCCTGCGTGTTGAGACATCATTTATTGTAATCAATTTTGTAAAGTTTAGTATAAATACTTCATCATTTGAAGTAATAGATGTTGGGATTTGTAATTAGGAAGACTGCCATTCATTGTAAAGTTGTTCACTGAGTTCAAGTGACCATTTACAAGTAATAAAATACTAGTTGTTTCAGGATTCATGTGGTGTAATCACCGGTGAAGTGTTTCTACTGTTTTTGTGTTTTCCATTGTTTTTCCTTTTTTTCTGTTTATCAGAAATTCTTAATTTTAAAACAGAAAGTGTGATGAATAGGACATGTTAATCAGAAAACCTTATTTTGACTACTTTTAGAAATTATATGTTTTCAACTAAAGTCAGATTGAAGAATACTTAATTTCTTTTCAATCTCTACTGAAACTCACTTTTCTTCCATCTCCATAATTCATTTAAAATCTTAAAGGATCCAGTTAATGCAACCTAGCTTTCCCTGTTCACTCAAGCTTGATACTTCTATTAATTGATCACTCGAAGCCTCTTTGAATCCATTTCCCAATGGCCTTCCCTTTTCGTTCCAACCAAAACAATTCAAAAAACCAAACTCTAAGCCCTTTAACTAGCCTAAAATTTCCAAGAAAACAAAGTTAAATTTTACAGAGAGATCCCTCTCTAGAGCTGGTAGGGCTAGATCCCAGCTTCAAAAGTGGTTTTGATTTTACCTTTGGGTCTCTTCCCTTAGCCTTGAGAAATTATGGAGTGATAACAGATTGAATTAAAACCACAAAGAATGAAACCTCCACTATGGAAGTTGGAATATAACAAAAATAATCATGAAGGACATGATGGGATTCCACAAGGAATGAAAAGTTGACTCGCTCAATTAGTGAGGTTTCCCTACTATGAGAACCTAATAATAGCTCATTTTTTTGGTACAATGCATATCAGGAAGAATATTCCTTAAAATTTATGGTAGATCATAGATAGTAGGAGGGATAAAGAAACAATCCCCAAAATTTGTAATGACATTGTGGAAGCTAATCGTGCAATGAAAAGTGGGATATTATCAAATAACGATGGAGAATGAAACAACCTTCCATGGTTATTAACAAAGAATCAAAGCGATGATCTAAAAGAGGTCATTCGAAGAATTAAATTTCTCACAAGCTTTCATTCAAACATAAATAATACTGTTATAGGTCAATTTGGGCACCATTCCCAATGACCTGCTTAACTGGGAATCATCTCTAGGATTGATGATCAAGGGTCTATCATTCCCTATCATTTCAGTTTCTATATGCTCTAAGATAGAAAAAAAGACAAATCAAACAATACTTTCATCAAGCAAAGGTTTCCATGGTTTGAAGCTTATTGTATAACATATGAGAGCTCACCAACGCAGGCTCTAAGGGGCCTAAGTGCATTACATATGTAGGTAGCCCCATGCAAGGCTGCTCTGCAAAGCACTTCCCGACATTCAAAGGTGTGTTGGTCACATTGGGAGCGAAATTCTCATTGTTCCGGAATCTCCACTTGGCCAGTGCCTTCTAGAAGAGTTCACATGTGTCAAGCTTTGGATCCAAGTGTCCATTTGAAATCTACATGAATGGAAACATGTATTGCCTATTTTTGGAAATTTATTGATTGCAAAACAACCTGCAGTTCATCTATAAATTGAACACAAATCTAAGTGTTTGAAAAGGAAGAATTTGAGTAGAGAAATGCTGGAGAATTTTCAATTGAGAGTTTGAATTGTGGAGCTGCTGCTGGAGAGATTTATACTGTGATGAGGCTTGGGAACTTTGCTGGAAGGTCACTTCAAATCAGACACTAGGTTGTAACCTCTCCTTCTATCATCAATAAAGAGTACTTCTTATTTTTACCTACATGCATATGTATTGACTTTGATTTTCCATATTGTAAGATCTTGGTTGATGAATGTAGTTTATGCTTACTGATTTAGCTAACTAGCTTGAATAGATATCTATATTATTGCATCTTTTTTTGTTTTAGTGTTCTTTCTTGCAGGAAGTATTCAGCTCACAAACTGCTTGAATTTGAAGCTACAGTTGAAGCGACAGAAGGAGCCATTTGGAAGCGACTAAACAAGTAAGCCTCTAATCCTCTCGATGTATCTATTCTGAGTTAGGAGAAATAGTATTATAGTCTTTCACCTATTGTTCTAGACTAGCACCGGTCTAGGGAAGCATAATTTATCCATAGATTACAATTCTGGCCCAACAAATTGGCGACTCATAGGTCAATTTGGGCACCATTCCTAATGACCTGGTTAACCGGGCATCATCTCTAGGACCGATGATCAAGGGTCTATCATTCCCTATCATTTCATTTGCTATATGCTCTAAGACAAAAAAAAGACAAATCAAACAATACTTTCATCAAGCAAAGGTTTCCATGGTTTGAAGCTTATTGTATAACATATGAGAGCTCACCAACACAGGCTCTAAGGGGCCTAAGTGCATTGCATATGTAGGTAGCCCCAAGAAAGGCTGCTCTGCAAAGAACTTCCCAACATTCAAAGGTGCGTTGGTCACATTGGGAGCGAAATTCTCATTGTTCCGGAATCTTCACTTGGCCAGTGCCTTCTAGAAGAGTTCATATGTGTCAAGCTTCGGATCCAAGTGTCCATTTGACATCTACATGAATGGAAACATGTCTTGCCTAATTTTGGAAAGTTATTGATTGCAAAAAAACCTACAGTTCATCTATAAATTTAACACAAATCTAAGTGTTTGAAAAGGAAGAAATTGAGTAGAGAAATGCTGGAGAATTTTCAATTGAGATTTTGATTTGTGGAGCTGCTACTGGAGAGATTTATACTATGATGAGGCTTGGGAACTTTGCTGGAAGGTCACTTCAAATCAATCACTAGGTTGTAACCTCTCCTTCTATCATCAATAAAGAGTACTTCTTATTTTTCCCTACATGCATCTGTATTGACTTTGATTTTCCATATTGTAAGATCTTGGTTGATGAATGTAGTTTATGCTTTACTGATTTAGCTAACTATCTTGAATAGATATCAATATTATTGCATCTTTTGCTATTTCATTGTTCTTTCTTGCAGGAAGCATTCAGCTCACAAACCGCTTGAATTTGTAGCTACAGTGGAAGTGACAGAAGGAGCCATTTGGAAGCGATTGAAAAAGTAAGCCTCCAATCCTCTATGTGTATCTATTCTGAGTTAGGAGAAATAGTAGTATAGTCTTTCACCTATTGTTCTAGACTAGCACCAGTCTAGGGAAGCTTAATTTATCCATAGATTACAATTCTAGCCCAATAAATTGGCTACTCGATTGGGGATAATTTCTCTTAGTTCTAGGTGTTAGAGCCTCTTATTTTCTTTGTTTATCCACCCAGTAGCTTTTTCACATAAAGATTAAACTTTTTCAGAGCTTAATTTGAAAAGACAGTGAGTTAAACAGTAGCTTTTTCTTTTTTTACTGCGCCCAACACACCCTTAGACTAGACACAGTACTTTGCAGAGCATTGTCTCCCTTCCAAGCCTGCGTTGTAGAGCACTATCTCCCCTTGGAGACTGCGTTGACTCCTGAAAGTGACTAAATTCCCTTGAATTTGACTTTGCAACTTGCGTCAATTTTGTTTGCTGCTATGTTCTGAAAAGTTTGATGCTCAATTGACTAGTGAATCTATATAATTCTTCCTCCTTTGACTGAAAATTTGTTCAATGTTTGTTTAGAAAAGTTTTTCTTTATCACTGACAAGTTGATTTCAAAGTATTTTTTATGGTCGCATTAAGAATCATTTTATTTCGAAATAGGAAATTGTCGTAAAATATTCATTTCCTTGATAGGAGAAATTGTTGTTGAAATCCTCGTTTTTCCTTCAAAAGAGAAATTGTTGTTTGTATTCTTCATTTCTCGAAAGTAAAAAGCATTTGAATTATTGATCTAGTGCACCTAGTTTCTTTTCTGCATTCATAATATTAAGGAAACTGAAAATAAAAACTTCCATTTGCATGTAGGATTGTGTGTTTTTGCAAAAGGAACATTAGGAAATCTGCATTTAGTTTGAGATTCATTGATTTTGTTTTTTTTCATTAATTTGTTTGCTCCCAAATTATTTTCTCTCTTCCCTTATTAGCTAGGTTCTTCATTGAAGAAGCTAAAAGTGAAAGTTTTTTTATCATTCTTAGCTACATTTTAGGAATTTCATATACATCATCGCAGTGAACCTGAAATGAAAATTGTTAAGCAAGATCAACATAAAATAAATCTCAATTTACTTACCAACACTTTGGAACATTAACGATAAAATTTTAGAAGGTCTAGGCTAGAGACGTGTTCCAGCGTCGTAAAACATAGCAGTTTTCGTTAACTTGTCTGCGATACTTTCTGAGTGTGATACCTCACTCCACGTACATAAGTATATCGTAGGTCGTCCACGTACTTTCGGGTATATCGGGCGGTGTTACAGTATGATAAGTATAAAGGGGTGCTCTCACTGTGCGGTTTTGCATCAGATAGCGCTAATACGGACTTGGGCCTCCACGTACCTTCGGGTATATTTGGGAGGACAACGTTTTGGTGCTATCCATCCATAGTGAACTGAGTCGGCCACATTGAAATTGTGATACACCGAACACAACATTCGGGGAGATTACTTGCCCGTACTTCTTGGTTCGCCAGGAGGTATTCTGTAGTTCACATTTTCTTGGTAACCATTTTGCCTAGCATTACCCTCTTTTTTTTTATTTTTTTTTGGATAAAATAAATCAGTAATTGTCGAAGAACACAATCCTATCCCCCGTCGTTCGCGTAGATTAGCTTTAAAACCACCTTTACCACTGGAAGTTACTTTTGGTAGGCGAAGGCGATCACGATCTGCCGAATCAAGTACAATTCGTACCTCTGGCGAAACATCATATTTTAACCCAGAGTTAGCTCAAATTGTTTCCACACATCCCAGTTCATTTATTGTTGTCGAAACGGAGTCTTCATAGCTACCCGTGGTCATGATCCATTAAATTGTTGAGACCATACCTCCTAGACCCGACGTTGTTCAATCACAAATTGATCCAGATCTTGTCTCTTCTTTGCCAACACATATGAATCCTAAAGTCGAATGTAGTATTCCAAAATTTTCCTACAATAATTTGGAATGTTAATTTTTGATGATTTCACCTAGGAGGAGAATAAATGGGTAAGGAGGCCCATGCATAATGATAATATCAATAAAATCCCTCATAGTATGACTGGGGATCATCTTTAGAGTTGGTTTTCACACCCTCATGTGTGAACAGGGTCATTTGCAAGTGGACAAGGTCAATTTTGACCAAGTCAACAACGCTGGGATAAGAGGTGGAGAACACTTAAAGAAACAACGCAATATGAATGGGAAGATGGTTATTTGGTGGAGAAAACCCTAAGAGGAGTGGGACCCATGGAGAGGGGCTTTCACTTGTTTAAAAGGAGGGCAAGGCAACCATTGTTTCTCATGAATTGGATGATTGATTTCATTGTTTATGCAGACATTGTGCATTCTTTTGCTATTTAGCAAAGTTGTCGGGGAAATTCCTATTTAGGATTTATTCTCCTTCTTGAAAGGTCTCTTGAGGTATTTTTCTTCATTATCCACATATCTTGGCTCAAGGCCAAATCCACCTCCTTCAGTCACAATGTTATTCCTGAAGCAAGATAACTTTGTGTTGCAGGGTGTTGCAGTGGGGACTCCACAACACCATTTCCTTGGCTCATATTTCAGAGGAGGGAGCTTATATTCCTATGGGAGGTTAGTGAGGGAGATTTTAGAGCATATTTTAGATCATTGGCAGTAGGCCAAGCACTTCCCTTCACCAGCAATGCAATCCCTTCTCTAGACTGCGTTATTTCTGAGTGCAATTGCAGTGGGGAATTGATCCACTAGTTTGGAGGGTGAGATCTTCAGGGATTGGATCAGCCTTTCACCTGAGAGATCCTTTGGATGAGATTCATCCATAATTTGTAGCATCATCAACTATATACATCCATTTCCAGTTTCTGAGTTGTAGCTGCTACCTAGCAACTCCGGCATTTTTGCAGATTTTCCATTTTGTACTTATCTCAGCCAATCCTTTTAAGGATTGTTTATTGTTGTTTTCAAGGGTTGAGATCTTGCTTCCCCTATTGTATTTGAGTTGTATATTGTCATATTTGTGTATTGACACTATTTTGCAGTAGTCCTCCTTTATAGACCACACAGTCATAGCCATGGCTTCTTTTATGTAGCAGTATTTCTCCATCTACCATGTATATGTGTCATTGAGGCTACTTTGCCTAGCTTGAGAGATCATTTCCTCGAGCTCTTGTATAAATTTTTGCTTCTATAATGTAATGTAATGGTTATGTGGATCTTCTGTCATTCTTGTATTAATGCATTCATTGCTATTTTCCAGCTCATGTTTATGTATTGATGATCTCCACATTGGTAATATCTTGAGATATTCCCAATAGTGTAGCTGTTGTAGATTTGGGATATTACAGTGGTATTAGAGCATAATCTTGGCTCAGCCTGTGGATCTCATCCATTATGCTATCAAGGAGGGAGAAGATGAAGACTCCATTATGTGGAGAGAAAAATGAAGATAAGCTTACAAAGCTTCTTCCAAGACCTGTACAGAGCATTCATGAAGAATTTGAGAATATAAGGAGGGAGATATGCACAGGATATCCAAGAGGGTTTGAAGCTGAGCCAAAATCTAGATTTTCTTGTAGGGAATGTGAGCATGCAGTCACACCCTATGATGTACAACGCAGTCACATGGCCAATTTTTCCGTAAGGAAGAAAGAAGAAGGATGAATGCCAAAGAGAGGAACTCTTAGTGGGTTCTTGCATGAGTATGAGTCTCAAACTTAGAAGTTTAGAGCTCATGTCACCTTTCCGAAGTTTTGCAAGGTCAAGGTGAGGAGGAGAAAGCAACATAATATGGATGGATTTCTTCTATCTATATTTTATGGTTCCCATACTTGTTCATCCAGGGCTTGGGTGGAAGAGCTAGACACCTTTCTTCAGCAGCATCAGATTTCCGAAGATGAAGCCATTAGAGTAGCAGTGCTGCACTTTGGAGGTAAGGTCTATGCACGGTGGTTATTTGAGTCCATTAATTTAAAGAATGCAAATAATTCTTCCTATGCAAGGTTCATTGAAACTTTGATGGGAAGATTTGGTAGGAAGAATTTTGAAACACATGTGGAGGAAACAAACACATCTAAACAAACAAAACCCTTGCATGTGATGAAGAAAACCATAGACTCATAATCACTTCAAAGAACCATAAAGGAGGCTGATATCTTGCATGGTAATTTGTTGGAGGCAAAGCCTTCATCTTGTATTTTGGCACAAGGATTCAAAGAGATCCCTTTTCCAGAAGAGGATCCAATCAGTGGAGGGTTGCCCACTCATGTTGATGAGTCTAAGGGAAACAACGCTATAATTTATAGAGTTGATCTAGCACCTCACCACTAGAGGGATTCTTGCACCTTTGCAAGGAAGTCCCCAGGATCTCATACATGGAGGTCCAAGTACAATATGTAAGCAGCATGATTGTGCAGCATTGCAGCTGGAAGGAGGAGGGAGGAAGGAAGAGCAACATCATGTGATGAGCGCCACACACCCTTCTATATTTCAGAGAGCTAGTGCAAAAAGGAGGCAAACTGTATTGCGCTGTGAGAGAAAGGGCAAGGTTTCCCAACCATATGTACAGTACACTCTTGACATTGATGTCTCACTGCATAGAGGCATTCCACCAGGGAGGCCACCAAATCTATCACTGATGAAAAAAATCTTGTCTCTGGATTCACCGCTCTTGGATTTTGGAGAGGTAAAGAGTTTGGAGGAGAAATTTGGCATGGGGGATGTCAAAGTAGCAGACAACAGCAGGAGGAGAGCTTCACATACCAGATCACCAGCACTGTCTCTGAGGAGGATTGATTCTTACTGGAGATCTCAGCTCTCAGTAGAGTACTCCAAGGATCTTGGTGCATGCTCGATGACCAGGATGGAGATGATGAATGTATGGTGGATGATATGGTCATCTATTCACATGGCAGAGTCTTCTTGACTAGAGATTCTATTCTCAAGGAGAATTTACTGCATGCAGCACATGAGGACTTCTTTTCCATGCATTTTGATGCATATCTTGCCTTGGCAGAGGAGTTCATTTGGGAGGGCATTCAGCAAGACATAATTCAACATATGGAGAGATGCAAAGCCTGGATGATGATGGAGAGGATGTCACAGCCACCTTCCTACTCATTGGGAGTAAGGGAGCATTTTAAGTTGAGCCATTTCAGCTCAAGTCTTTGAGGACATAATGGAGAATGTAAAATTTCACCTTATGTTTTGTACTTCTTGTCTTTTTATGAGCAACATGTTGTACCAAGGAGGATTATTCCTTCTTGAATATTGTATAATGATGTACTTGAAGCCATTTATAGCATTGAGATTGGCTATCTTATTGGTGGTTTGTGGGGGAAGCCACATGATCTTTGGTGTACACCATTGGCACCTTGTTGTACTTTCATTTTTATATCTTGTAAAAATATTGTGGCAGCAAAAAAGTGGCTGGAAAAGCACTTGTTTTTGTTTGATTTGATGCAAGCAAGGAATGCACTGCGCTGGTTCCTTGTATGGGACCTTGATCCACTTTCCAGTTGTCATGTGACAACTTTTTTCTATTGGTTTTTGCTTCCATGTATTGCTAGTATCTCTATGTTCGTGGGAAGCTTTGATTGGAGAGTGGGCTTGAGACTGAAGATGCCCATTGGGAGCATGATTCTCCCTACTATATATGTTATACATTCCAGGAGGAACCATGGGCCAACCATGAATGCCACATTTCATTTCTTTCCTTCTTGTGGGAGGGTCCACTTGAAGAATTTGAGGAGGCACTCCATGGATCATGAGAAGATGGAGGAGTTAGCACAGTCAACTCTTTTCCCTTTGAGGATGAGGGGAGAATCATCTATGAGCCACTCCATCTATATGAGAAAAACATATGGTAAGAGTATTGTTGACTTGCATAGTGATTTGTCTATATATATGCATCTCTTAACCATATATGTGCAGGTATTTGCTCAAAGGAGGGATATTATTCCTTCTAGATTTGGTGGTCTACATAAGGCCATTATGGATGATCACTCCCTAAGTGGGTATGGGGAGGATATTTATCATGGATAATATACTCACATTGCACATTACATCATTCACTTTCTCCGGACTTGTGAAGAGGTTGGGGCAGCAAGAAAATGGTGGGGAGGCCACCCATCATTTTATTTTCTATGGCAGTGGAGAGTCAAACTGCGTTGGATACATTTGAGGGACCATTGCCCTTCTCCTTCACTTCACATGGAAGCTAGCATGATTCTCCTTATGGTCTCCTTGATTGATATTGCTAGAAATTTTCTTGGGAGCATGATTGGAGGAGAGACACATTGGGTGAATGTGTCCTTGGAGGGAGAAAACTCCCACGCTCTTTGCACTACATGTTCTAAAGGGAGCATGGGATATGGTATGGCCACCAAAACAACACCTTTGTTTTCTTATGAGGTGAGCCATATGAGGAATGTGATGCCATATGATGATGACTTCCAACTCATCACATATGAGATGATTTGGGCCAACATGTTTCATAACGTTGGAGGAGAGATCCTTAGAGGATTAATCTCCATATTTCCATTTGAGGGCAATATCATTGCAGCCCAGGATCAGCATACACTCTACACTTATCATAAGTGGAGAGGAGGAAAGCGTGGGGTAGGCTGTTTTGTCTACCAATATCATATTTTCAGCCCACCTACATTGCCGGAGCCAGAGGTGGAAGATGACTTTCAGGAGTTGCCATGTTGGGAGGTAACTAATTTTGCATGGATGATTGCTTGGGGGATGGAGGATCCACATGAGGAAGATATTCCTCAACACATCATAGAATCCATGCCTTGAGAGGAGGCTTTCCAGTTCTGTCCTTGCAGTTGCTTGAGGACAAGCAACATTTGGGAGGTGAGGACTGTGATATTCCAAAATTTTCCTACTATAATTTGGAAAATTATTTTTTGTTGATTTCACCTAGGAGGAGAATAAATGGGTAAGGAGGCCCATGCATAATGATAATCTCAATAAAATCCCTCATACTATGAATGGGGATCATCTTTGGAGCTGGTTTTTACACCCTCATGTGTGAACAAGGTCATTTGCAAGTGGACAAGGTCAAGTTTGACCAAGTCAACAACGCTAGGATAAGAGGTGGAGAACACTTAAATAAACAGCGCAATATGAATGGGAAGAGGGTTATTTGGTGGAGGAAACCCTAAGAGGAGTGGTACCCATGCATAGGGGCTTTCACTTGTTTAAAAGGAGGGCAAGGGATCCATTGTTTCTCATGAATTGGATGATTTATTTCATTGTCTATGCAGACATTGTGCATTCTTTGGCTGTTTAGAAAAGTTGCCCGGGGAATTACTGCTTAGGATTTATTCTCCTTCTTGAGAGGCCTATTGAGGGATTTTTCTTCATTCTCCACATATCTTGGCTCAAGGCCAAAGCCACCTCCTTCAGTCACAACGTTATTCCTGAAGCAAGATAACTTTGTGTTGCAGGGTGTTGCAGTGGGGACTCCACAACACCATTTCCATGGCTCATCTTTCAGAGGAGGGAGCTTATATTCCTCTAGGAGGCTAGTGAGGTAGATTTCAGAGCATATTTCAGATCATTGGTAGCAGGCCAAGCACTTCCCTTCACCAACAACACAGTCCCTTCTCTAGACTGCGTTATTTCTGAGTACAATTGCAGTGGGGACTTGCTCCACTATTTTGGAGGGTGAGACCTTCAGGGATTGGATCAGCCTTTCACCTGAGAGATCCTTTGGATGAGATTTAGCCATCATTTGTAGCATCATCAAATATCTACATCCATTTCCAGTTTCTGAGTTGCAGCTGCTACCCAGCAACTACAACATTTCTGCAGATTTTCCATTTTGTACTTATTTCAACCAATCCTTTTAAGGATTGTGTATTGTTGTTTTTAGGGGTTGAGATCTCACTCCCCCTATTTTATTTGAGCTGTATATTGTCATATTTGTGTATTGAAACTATTTTGCAACAGTTCTCCTTTATAGACTGCATAGTCATAGCCAGGGCTTCTTCTATGTAGCAGTATTTCTCCATCTATCATGTATATGTGTCATTGAGGCTGCATTGCCTAGCTTGAGAGATCATTTCCTCAAGATATTTTATATATTGTTGTTGCTATAATATAATGTAATGGTTATGTGGATCTTCCGGCATTCTTGTATTAATGAATTCACTACTATTTTCCAGCTCATGTTTATGTATTGTTGATCTCCACATTGGTAATATCTTGAGATATTCCCAATAGTGTAGCTGCTCCAGATTTGGGATATTACATCAAACAACCAGAAGTTGTTCCTACCTTGGTCATCTCACAAAGTTCTATAGCTATTGAAACTCCCATATCGCACAGTCAACCGTCTGAAATATATTTTGGGCTTGACGGTAAAGTTCTTCCTCCTGGTTTAATCACGATTGAAGAAATCCCACAACCTGATACACCTTTAAGTAAAACCCATTTTGGGGGAGACCTTTGCCTATACCAGTCTTTTCCTCAATTGTTTCCATATTCTTTTGTTGATCCTATTGCCATTCAATCTCCCATCGATTTTAGACGGTATACATTTGGTCAAATGACCATGTCTGAACCAACATCTTCAGTTGGGTTTGCTGTTCCAATTATGTTAGCTCCTACCATCACTACTCTGTCGATGTTAACAACCTCACCAGAGTCATATTTTCATGGTGGCCCTTCGGTCCCAACAGGTTACAAATCATTATCTGGCACTTTCTCTAGTGCACCTTCACGTTCATGGTCTTTGCCAATGTCATCATTTGGTGTTTTAACTGGTAGTCCTATAGTTAGTACTGAATGACTTGAATCATTACATCCATCATCAGGGCAACATAAAGTCGGTCCTTATGGGTCAATTCCTTTAAGTACCATATCAACTAGACTCCCAGCATTTGGGGAACAATATTTTCTGTCTTATTATCCTCCTTATGGTGGGGGGAAACCTTTGGTCACCAAATATGACAGTACTCAGTCACTTTTTGGTCAAGCTAATGTTGACATGAATGTTTGTCAATGGAAGCCCACTCTGCCTATCCAAACAAAAACGGTTGTACAATCATACCAACCAGTTCAACCTGTTACACCCACTTCATTACCACTTGTTAACACATCTACACCCCTGTTATAGAATCAAAATCTTGTACATCAACCTTATCAGGCGAGTTCTTCAACTCAATATCATCAAATGTTGGGTCCATAGGCTCAAAATCCTTTGGTTAATTTACAACAACCTGTATCAGGAATTATTTATTCACAAGCTAGTGTACCATATTATGGGGTGTCACAAACGCAACCTGGTTATTCATATCAACCGAATCCAACTTATCCTAATTTGGGTTATAACATTGGTGGAAAGTCCCCTTGGTAGCCACAGGCGCAAATTCCTCAAACTTCATTTCAACAAGTATCATATCTAGGATTTGGTCAATAGTATTCTCAAGTGTTTGCCATGCAAAACAACCCCTATCTAGGTTACTAGCAGTAGATTCCGTATGCTGGTGCTCAAAGACCTGTTGCCCAAGCAATTCCATCTTACCCTGACTATGCTCAACCTGACATTAATAGACAGTTGCCTTTTGTTGCAACCTTAGAATTACCAGATTTAAACTAGTTAACCAATGATCCTATAAATTTTTCTCCTTGGTGGCCGGTGATACCTCATAAATTACCCTCTGACATTCCTAAATTCAATGGAAACCCTGGAGAAGATCCGTCGACTCATTTTATGACTTATCATTTATGGTGTTCATCAAATTCCTTGAATGATGATTCTGTTTGACTACATCTTTTCCAACGTACGCTTATAGGTCCGGCTGCTAAATGGTACATTGAATTACCTAGAGCTTCTTTCGACAATTTCACTGCCTTAGCTACTATCTTTTTGACCCATTTCCAGTTACCGATCAGATATGAAACTGGAACGAAACTCTTGACCAACTTCAAACAGACTAATGCTACTCAAATTTCAGATCATATTCATGAGTGGCGTCGCCGTCGACAAATGGTTAAGACATTTTTTCTTGATCAGTACCACCTATTGTTATTCCTAAATTGAAAATTAAGCCACCGAAGGGAGTAATTCATAAATTGACATATAATCCTCGAACAAGAGTTGCACTAAATTATAATGTAGTTGAAGATTTGGCTCAATCCCCTTCAGCTATGTCTGCTCTTGAGGTATTACACAATTGTCCCTCCCAGAAGCAAGCTTTATTGTAGAAAATTGGTGGAATTGATCCGACTGATTCTAATCTTGTTGTCTTTAATCATATGGGCTATGTGCCGCAGCTACCATCATAATTGGCACTCTCCATCCAAGTAAATGTTCTCAATCACCTTGTTCATCGCACTATTATTGATGAGGGAGCATCTACGTGCATTATGTCTCTAAACTGTTGGAAGTCACTTGGCTCGCCGCGATTATCACAATCATCAAAGACATTGAAGGCTTTTGATGGAAGAACATATAAACCTTATGGTATTATCAATAAACTTCATGTTGAATTAGGGGGAAAAACAATGAATATTGATGTTTAGGTTGTTGACGGACCCCTTGACTATAATATTTTACTTGGAAGACCATGGGTATACGCAATGACTGCCATTGTTTCTACATATTTTAGAATGATTTCCTTTCCGCCTAAAGGTACAATTACAATCATTAATCAATTATCCTTATTTTCCTCCGCCTCGCAGGTAATTGGAAGCGTTCCGTTTGTTCACTTACCCCAACTAGAAATCCAGAACATTGGTGTAGGACTCTTGAAGGATTCCACTATTATGGGAACCTTTGCATTACCGCCGCCTGCGACGTAGACATAAATTGCAAGTATAGAGACCTGCTACATGATCTCTTCCACTCCATATGGATTAAGGGAGAGTACGGGTGTTTCTGATATTTCTACGTTGGGTGATGTTTTACCGCCCAACCCTGTTGAGCTGGCATAGAAATCAATCTATTTGGCTTGGGCGGCAAATCCGAAATCAACGTCACCGAGTGTTTGGGTTGATCGTTCCTTAGATTTTGGTACTCCATCTGATCTATTTTCTTCAACTTTTTTGATAGATGAAAATATTTTGGAAGCTATGATGTCACAAGGAGAACCATGGGAATATTATCATCATCGTTCCCATCTTCCAAATTATGAAGAAAATAATCTAAGTGAACTATATCACCCATCCATCAAAAATTTCTTTTCGAATTCTTTTCCAATTAATGCAATTGATTCTGCGCAAAACTTATCAAATATTGAAGAAACAATTTCTATCGATATTTTGAACAAACCTGGAGTTGTAGAAAATATTTATGTCGGTGTATCTTGTTCTCCATCAGAACTTGACTCATATCGCTCTATTTTTCGTGAATTTTGTGACGTATTCGTTTGGTCTTACGAGGAAATGCTAGGAATAGATACTAGTATAGTTGAACACACTATTAATATGAGTCCTGATGTCAAACCGGTGCATCAATGGCTTCGTCCTGTTCATCTGAAGAAAGCCGCTACCATCAAAGCAGAAGTTGAAAAAAATTTGCGTGTTGGTTTCATTTACCCCGTTCCGCTTACTGAGTGAGTTTCCAATATCGTTCCTGTTATGAAAAAACAAGGAACCATTAGAGTGTGCATCGATTATCAGGATTTTAATCATGCTTGTACAAAAGACAACTATCCTACTCCCTTTATTGACCAGATTATTGACGATTGTGCTGGATGCGAAATATTTTCGTTCATGGATGGATTTTCCGGTTACAATCAAATCAACATCCATGACCAACATAAGACAACATTCATCTATCCCTGGGGCACATTCGCATATAGGAAACTTTCGTTTGGTTTAAAGAATGCTGGGGCAAATTTTCAGAGAGAAATGGATTATGCTTTCAATGACATCAAGCACATTGTTCAACCATATCAAGATGATTTACCAGTGCATTCACGAAATTGGATTGATCACCCGATGCATTTGAGAGCCATTTTCTTACGCTGCCGACACTACAAGATACGCCTCAATCCACATAAATGTGTGTTTTGTGTTGGTTCTGGTCGATTGCTCGAATTTGTAGTCTCAAAAGAAGGAATTTGAATAGACCCATTGAAAGTTCAGGCCATTCTTGATTTGCCTACACCATCAAACTTACTTCAGATACAGAAACCTCAAGGAAATGCTAACTTCCTAAGAAGGTTCATTCCAAACTATGCTGAAATGGCTAAAGGATTTACTCGATTATTGAAAAAGGGGGTTCCCTTCCATTGGGACCAAGTTTCACAAGCTTCTTTTGATGCTTTCAAGGACCAAATCTATAAATATTGAAACCCTGCTCGATAGAGCCTTAGCAACGAATATTCGTCATTTTGAACAGGCATGCTTGCGGGTATCTAAGTTGAGATTAGATCTTACCTTTCTAGAAAGATGTAGAGATACTTCCATTATTTCTTATTTTGCTTTGATAAAAAATCCGCTCAATATTTCGAAAAACCATCATGTGTTTTTGAAAACAAGCCTTGCGCTCATTCGTTCTGAGATCTCTAAGGTTAGAAGATGCCTTGATATTCTATCGAGAAAGTTGTTGTCTTGGCATTTAAATCTGTCCAATTCGATTCCATCGGACTTATGGACCAGAATTGATGCCAGGTCCACTCTTAAATCCAGTCGTTGGGAGGCTTTGTGGAAGGAGAAACTTTCTTTAAAATTTCAAGTCAGATAAAAAGGTCTTTCTCAAATCGATTGAGGTATTTGGGGAGCGTGTATGGAATAAGCCTACTACCTCAAATACTGGACTTGATTTTGGAGGTCTCTCAATGCCCATTTCCAATATCCGTGTTCCTCCCGCTCTTCCGATTCGGTAGTTTTCATGGTCTGCAGGCCACGGCGGATTCAGAGTCTTCTTTTCCAGCGTATATGGATCGCTTCTCTGCCTTCATTAATGACCAAATATTTAATGGATTCAGATGAAATTTTGAGGACAAGGCAACCTTCCTTTGGGATTGCGGAAACCTCATTCGGTGTTGCTGAGATTGATGGGCAGATTAATGGACAACATGCCAATTTGGGATCTCGCCTTTCAAGGTCGCAGAGGTCATTTGGTGTTGCCTAGGTGGATGAGAATGCAGGTTTTAACGCTATACGTGGTTCCGACAGGTCTCCTTGTCCTTCTTTCTGCTCATTGGGTTCAAACTTTGGTGATGATTTTCCGTCTTCTGGTGAATCCAATGGATACGCTGTCTTCACTTCCAGCATTTCCAATTCGGGCAACTCCTTTCCTATAGATTCTGTGGCTGTCGTGGTTATAAATTGTAACAATTTTAATTTATCTATTAACCATCTCATCCCTAGCAAATTAGGTATCTATTATACTAATAATTCTATTAACAAAATATAAATTAACTCTAAAATTAATGAAACTAACTTAAAAAATCTAAATGTGGGTAATAGTAATAATAAACATTTAATTATGAATAAAGATTATATCAACATTAAAAATGAAAAATGGTCAAAAAATAAGAAAAAGAGATTTAACGAACTAAATAGTAAATATGAAAATGACTCTATTATAAATAATAATTTTAATAATGACAAGATTAAGAATATTAAAAATGACAATATTAAGAATATTAATAATGACTCTACTATAGATAATGATATTAATAATGACAAGATTAAGAATGACTCTACTATAGATAATAATGACAAGATTAAGAATATTAAAAATGACAATATTAAGAATATTAATAATGACTCTACTATAGATAATAACATTAATAATGACAAGATTAAGAATATTAATGAGAATAGAAGTAATTTGAGTAATAATAATACCAAATCTAATAATAAGATTAATATTAATAAAATTGTCTCTAGTAATAAAGTAGTTAATCTCTCGAGATTCTCTTTTGACTCATTGGTTTATAGGCTTCTAGAAAAAGGCTTTAATTTTTCCCTAGCTCCTAGGAAAATCCCGGTTCAAGATATCATTTGCGACATTGAATTTGGCATCAGAGACTTACTGGATTCCTCTAAGGACATTATTAGGTAGGATTGTGTGGTCATATTAAGGAAAGCCAAGCCCCCCAAGAGAAACCTCAGTAAGCCTGAGTTTGAGGCCTTAAAATCCTTAAATAATAATAAGGATATTGTTGTTCTTAAAGCCGACAAAGGAGGTGCAGCTGTAATTCTTAATAAAGAGGATTACAGGAAGAAAATGTTAGACCATTTAGAGAATAGTGGGAGCTACAATAAAATCCCTTGAAAAATGTCTCAAGAGCAGTTGCTGAGGCTATCAAATCAAGTAGCTCCGTGAGTTTTCTTAGTAAGAATTTCATTGAAAGCATCCCCCTTACTCCAAGAATCTATGGTCTCCCCAAAATCCATAAGGATGGTGCTCCCCTTCGGCCCATTGTTAACACCATTGGTGGTCTGACTTATCTTCTTGCCAAGTATTTGGCCTTTAAGCTTAAACCTCTAGTAGGTCATACCGAATCCTTTGTTAAAGATTTTGCCTCTTTTGTTAATGAGTTAAAGGGCGTTAGAATGGGTCCTGAAGATAGGTTTGTTAGTTTTGATGTTGTCTCTCTTTTCACCAATATTCCCATTAATGAGGCCATTGAAGTCATTAATCACATCATTGATTTAGACACAACCTTTTTAGTTGGGATTTTCTTAACTTCTACTTTCTTTAGTTTTGAAGGTGAGTTTTATGAGGAAACTTGTGGTGTTGCTATGGGTTCTCCCCTTTCCCTGATTGTTGCTAATATATTTATGGAGGAATTTGAATCCAAGGCGCTTTCCTTTGCTCTGCACCAACCAAAGCTTTGGAAAAGGTTTGTAGATGATACTTGTGTCGTCTAGCCTCATGGTAAGGAAGAGCTGGATCGTTTCTTCGTTCATCTTAATAGTCAACCTTGCTCCATAAAATTTACCATGGATTATGAGGTGGATGGTAGCCTTCCTTTCCTTGACGGTCTTATCTCTAGAAAGGAAGATGGTTCTTTCTCCCATCAGGTTTTTTGTAAGAAAACCCATACTGAGCAATATCTTCACGCGGGTTCGCATCTTTCTCTGCTCAAAAATTAGGTGTCCTTAACACCTTAGCCACTAGGGCGTTGAGAATCTCTGATGAGTCTCACCTTGAGGGATAAAAGACCCATCTCCTTAGTGTATTTTTTAAAAATGGTTATAGTAAGTCACAAGAACTTAAGGCTTTTCTTAAAGCAAAAAGAGGTCCCTAAGTTAAAAATAAAAATGAGCCTAATCAGTGGTCCTGTAATGTAAGGCTTCCTTTCATTCAGGGTACCACTGATAGGATTGCTAGGATCCTTAAGAAGCATAGGGTTTCCTCTTCCTTCAAGCCCCTTAACACGATTCACAGCTCTCTTAAATCGATTAAAGATCCGGTGAACCCTAGGGATGGACAAGGTGTCTACATTATTCCTTGTTCTTGTGGGACACCTTACATTGGTGAAACGGGTAGGTCTATTAGCCAAAGGATCTGTGAACATGTAGATGACATTAGGCATGGAAGGTCCCGCACCTCTGCCCTACCTGAGCATGTGGAAAAGACTAACCATCATATTTTCATTGAAGAGGCTAAGGTCTTAGCTAGGATTGATCATTTTCATCATCGTAACTTAAGAGAGGCCCTTGAAATTGAAAAAAGACCCGTAAATCTCAATAGAGATGACGGTTGGAATATAAGCAGGTGTTGGATCCCTGCCTTATATTCTTAATTGTATTTTTTATTTTATTTTATTTACTATTTTATTTATTTTTATTTATATTTATTTATTTATTTTTATTTTTATTTTTATTTATTTTATTTTTTTAAGATAGATAAATAAAGAATTATAATAAAATAAATAAATAATTATAATAAAATAATATTTATAACATTAATAATTAATTAACTTTATTAATAAAATAAAAATATTTTTATATATAAATTAAACTATTAAATAGAACTAGCCGTTAGGATTTTATTAAATAGTTAAATTAATAGAACTAACGTTATTAAATTTCAAAGTCAAATTAGTTGTTATTCTAGCGGTTTGCTTTGCCATTTCTACATCTATTTAAACTCAACAACCGGATTTGATCTCTCACCTAGTCCTGATGATGAACCACACTGGTTGGTTCGAAACGCGTCGACATTGTTCATTGTAATGTGATTATTACTGAAATATTTATTCATATTTAACGATGGATCACAGAAGCCAAAAATCTATAAATATTGAAACCCTGCTCGGTAGGGCCTTGGCAACAAATATTCATCATTTTGAACGGGCACGCTTGCGGGTATCTAAGTTGAGATCAAATATTACCTTTCTAAAAAGATGTAGAGATGCTTCCGTTATTCCTTCTTTTTCTTTGATAAAACATCCGCTCAATATTTCAAAAAACCATCATGTGTTTTTGAAAACCAGCCTTGCGCTCATTCGTTGTGAGATATCTAAGGTTAGGAGATGCCCTGATCTTCTATCGAGAAATTTGTTGTCTTGGCATTTAAAACTGTCCAATTCGATTCCATCAGACTTATGGACCAGAATTGATGCCAGGTCCGCTCTTAAATCTAGTCGTTGGGAGGCTTTGTGGAAAGAGAAACTTTCTTTAAAATTTCTGAAGTTGTACAAAAGGTCTTCTCTCGCAAATTAGGATTCGGTTCCGTCAGTGAGCAGAGTGAATGCTGGTCAAAATTCAGTGCTCCAGTCTTGGATTTTGGATGTCTCCTTGCCAACTATTTCAAATATTTGTGTTCCTCCTACTTCTTCAAATTCGGTGTTTTCTATGGCTCGTGCGCTCGCCGGTGATCTGCAGTCTTCTTCCAGTTGCATGGACTGCTCTCCGCCTTCATGAATGACCAGAGATTTAATGGTTTTAGATGAAATTGTGAGGACAAGGAAGCCTTCCTTTGGGATTTTGGAAACCTCATTCGATGTTGCTGAGATTGACGGGAAGATTAATGGACAATGTGCCAATTTGGGATCTCCCATTTCAAGGTCGCGGAGGTCATCTGGTGTTTCCCAGGTGGATGAGAATGCAAGTTTTAACGCTGCATGTGGTTCCATCAGGTCTCCCTGTCCTTCTTTCTGTTCATTGGGTTCAAACTTCGGTGATGAATTCCCGTCTTCTAGTGAATCCAATGGATACGCTGTCTTCACTTCCAGCGTTTCCAATTCGGGTAACTCCTTTCCTATAGGTTCTGAGGCTGTCGTGGTTATAAATTCTAACAATGTTAATTTATCTATTAACCATCTCAGCCCTAGCAATTTAGGTATCTATTATACTAATAATTCTATTAACAAAATAGAAATTAACTCTAAAAGTAATGAAACTAACTTAAAAAATCTAAATGTGGGTAATAGTAATAATAAACATTTAATTATGAATAAAGATTATATCAACATTAAAAATGAAAAATGGTCAAAAAATAAGAAAAAGAGATTTAATGAGCTAAATAGTAAATATGAAAATGACTCTATTATAAATAAGAATTTTAATAATGACAAGATTAAGAATATTAAAAATGACAATATTAAGAATATTAATAATGACTCTACTATAGATAATGATATTAATTATGACAAGATTAAGAATGACTCTACTATAGATAATAATGACAATATTAACAATATTAAAAATGAAAATATTAAGAATATTAGCTACGACTTAATATAGATAATAATATTAATAATGATAAGATTATGAATATTAAATGAGAATAGAAGTAATTTGAGTAATAATAATGTTCAACTCTAATAATAAGACTAATATTAAGAAAATTGTCTCTACATTAAAAGTAGTTAATCTCTCGAGATTTTCTTTTTGACTCATTAAATATGCCTCTATAAAAAGGCTTAATTTTTCCCCACTGTAGAAAACTCGCCTAAGATAATGGCCTGTATGTATATTGAATTTGCGAATGTACATTTGAGACTTAATAGATTCCTCTAAGGACATTATTAGGCAGATTGTAAAGGGCTATATTAAGGAAAAAAGCTAAGCCCACAAGAGCAAACTCGCAGCCCGAAGTTTGAGGCCTTAAAATCCTTAAATAATAATGTCCATATTGTTGTTCTTAAAGCAATCAAAGGAGGTGCAACTCAATTTAATAAAGAGGATTACAGAAGAAATGTTAGACCATTTATATCAAGGAGCCAGCGTAAGAAACTTTCTGCAACCTCGAAAATCAAAGAGCATGAGCCGAGGCTATCAACTCAAGTAGCTCATGAGTTATCTTAGTAGTTGATTGTTAACTTCTGCAAGCAAAGAAATCTTATTCAACGAACTCAAAAAAGAATGGTGCTCCCCTTTGGCCCATTGTTAACACCATTGGTGGTCCGACTTATCTTCTTGCCAAGTATTTGACCTTTAAGCTTAAACCTCTCGTAGGTCGTACCGAATCCTTTGTTAAAGATTCTGCCTCTTTTTTTAATGAGTTAAAGGGCATTAGAATGGGTCCTGAAGATAGGTTTGTTAGTTTTGATGTTGTCTCCCTTTTCACCAATATCCCCATTAATGAGGCCATTGCAGTCATTAATCGCATCACTGATCCAGACACAGCCTTTTTAGTTGGGATTTACTTAACTTCTACTTTATTTAGTTTTGAAGGTGAGTTTTATGAGGAAACTTGTGGTGTTGCTATGGGTTCTCCCCTTTCCCCGATTGTTGTTAATCTCTTTATGGAGGAATTTGAATCCAAGGTGCTTTCCTCTGCTCTCCACCAACCAAAGCTTTGGAAAATGTTTGTAGATGATACTTGTGTCGTATGGCCTCATGGTAAGGAAGAGATGGATCGTTTCTTCGTTCATCGTAATAGTCAATCTTTCTCCATAAAATTTACCATGGATTATGAGGTGGATGGTAGCCTTCCTTTCCTTGACGTTCTTATCTCTAGAAAGGAAGATGGTTCTTTCTCCCATCAAGTTTTTCATAGGAAAACCCATACTGAGCAATATCTTCACGCGGGTTCGCATCATTTCCTTGCTAAAAAATTAGGCGTCCTCAACACCTTAGCCACTAGGGCATTGAGAATCTCTAATGAGTCTTTTGTAAAAATGGTTATAGTAAGTCACAAGGACTTAAGGCTTTTCTTAAAGCAGAAAGAGGTCCCTTAGTTAAAAATAAAAATGAGCCTAATTAGTGGTTCTGCAATGTAAGGCTTCCTTTCATTCAGGGTACCACTGATAGGATTGCTAGGATCCTTAAGAAGCATAGGGTTTCCTCTTCCTTGAAGCCCCTTAACACGATTCGCAGCTCTCTTAAATCAATTAAAGATCCTGTGAACCCTAGGGATGGAAAAGGTGTCTACATTATTCCTTGTTCCTGTGGGACGCCTTACATTGGTGAAACGAGTAGGTCTATTAGCCAAAGGATTTGTGAACATGTAGCTGACATTAGGCATGGAAGGTCCCGCACCTCTGTCCTACCTGAGCATGTGGAAAAGACTAACCATCATATCTGCATCGAAGAGGCTAAGGTCTTAGCCAAGATTGATCATTTTCATCATCGTAAGTTAAGAGAGGCCCTTGAAATTGAAAATAGACCTGTAAATCTCAATAGAGATGACGGTTGGAATATAAGCAGCTGTTGGATCCTTGCCTTATATTCTTAATTGTCTTTTTTAGTTTATTTGATTTTAGTTTATTTTTTTTTTATGTTTTTTATTTATTTATTTTATTTTGTTTTTTTTTTTATTATTATTATTATTTATTTTTATTTTTTTAAGATAGATAAATAAAAAATTATAATAAAATAAATAAATAATTATAATAAAGTAATATTTATAACATTAATAATTAATTAACTTTATTAATAAAATAAAAATATTTTTATATATAAATTAAACTATTAAATAGAACTAGTCGTTATTAATTTCAATAGTCAAACTAGCTGTTAGGATTTTATTAAATAATTAAATTAATAGAACTAACCATTATTAAATTTCAAAGTCAAATTAGCTATTATTCTAGCGGTTTGCTTTGCCATTTTTACATCTATTTAAACTCAACGACCGGATCTGATCTCTCACCTAGTCCTGATGATGAACCACACTGGTTGGTTCGAAACGCGTCAACATTTTTCATTGTAATGTGATTATTACCGAAAGATTTCTTCATATTTAACGATGGATCACAGAAGAAAAAAATATATAAATAAGGACCATCTTGTCCAAGCATCATTAATGTATCATCCAAATTATCAAAATTATTATTTCCTATATATCGCCTGACCGAAACGATCATCGCTATGGTTTTGGTCCAAGTAGAAGATGGAATTGAACATCCGATCTATTATTTGAGTCGTAATCTCAATGATACGGAAGTTAAGTACTCGTACGTGGAAAAGCTTGCCTTGGAAATTGTTCAAGTCAGCTTCAAAGATTTCGCTGCATTATATCCTCCGAAACAAATAGTTCTCGTGATTGGGTAAACCCATGACTTATTACTTATATCTTATCACGCTAATTGTTGGGGGAAACATCTATGGATTGTCATTTTGCAGGAATTTGATTTGGAATTCATCAAATCCAAGTCAAAGAAGTCTTTAGTTTTGGCTGAGCTTCTCTGTGACCTTCCCTTTGATAATACTCCTACTACGTCGGAACTATCTATTCCAGACGAGTCTCTGTTTCTGATTAGATCATCTGATCCTTGGTATGGGGATTTCATCATTTTTCTCCAAACCCAAAATTTTTGACCTAATACCTCTCACTTTGGCCAGCGACGTATTCGATACTAAGCCAAAGATTATCCGATCGTCGGCGATACACTTTATCGTCGAGGTGTCGATACCATTTTAAGGAGGTTCCTCACTCATGAGGAGGCCGAAAAAGTGTTAAATGATTTTCATTCTAGGGCTTGTGGCGGACACTTATTTGGATATGCTATCGCGCATAAGATAATCTGCGTCGGTTACTTTTGGCCTACTATTTTTCAAGATTGCATCCTTGTAGTCAAAATTTTTCATGCATGCCAGATTTTGTATTGTAGAATCTTCAAATCACCAGTGCCAATGCATCCTGTTGTCTCTACTGGACCATTTACGAAATGGGGTATTTATTTCATGACCTGTAACCCTCCTTCGTCTGGGGGGCATGGTTATATTATTGTTGCAGTCGACTATTTTACCAAATGGGCCGAAGTGATGCCTACAGTTAATAACACGGGACAAACAACTGCATTGTTTTTCTTTAACCATGTTATTGCACGGTTTAGGGTCCCATAGGCAATAGTTATAGATCATGGAAAAAATTTTCGCAACCATATGATGTCTGAATTGACAACCAAGTTAGGATTGTCGCATGATAATTATGCTCCTTATTATCCACAATCAAATGGAAAAGTTGAGGCTATTAGAAAAATTCTTAAACGAATGCTTCAACGAATGATAGGAGTCCGCAAAAGGAACTGGCACTTGATCCTGTACTCCGCCTTGTGGGCGTATCGAACCTTGGTGAGAAATGCAACTGGATTTACTCTTTTTCAATTGGTGTATGGTTTAGAAGCTATCTTACCAATCCAATGTGAAATATCATTGTTAAAACTCACGATAGACTTGTTACCTGACACCTCAGAAGAAGAAGCGTGTCTCCTTAACCGCATCCATCTAGATGAAACGCGTCATGAAGCCCAATTGGCCAATGAAGCACATAAGAGACGTATAAAGGCACAATACGACAAAAATGTCCAGCCTCACATCTACTCAGAGGGCGACTTGGTCCTTCTTTACGACCAAGAAGCTGATGTAATAGGTATAGGGAAATTCGAACCGTTATGGCATGTCCCCTATATTGTCAAAATAGTTCTTGCTAAGGGTGCCTATGAGTTAGTTGGTTATGATGGGATTCCATTGGCACAGCCTAGAAATGGGTTGTATTTGAAATGTTACTATTCTTAATCATGAGCATAGTAATTTTTTGTATTATATTGTTTATATGTTGTTGATTTGCATTCACTATCTTAATTTGCTTTTTAGAGTTTTATTGACATTAGTAATCCAATTTAAATTTTTTATGGTAGATGTCTGAATCTTCGGGACCATTTATTGGATATGCGGATGGTGCTAGTCGTAGTACATAGAATCTATCATCTGCAGTGTGGGTCATTTTTGCTCCGAATGGCGAGTTAGTGAGTTTTCGAGGGATTTGTGTTGGTAGATCGATGAACAATATCGCTGAGTATAACGCGTTGATTGAAATTCTCTTTGATGCCATTTCATTTGGTATTAACTGCATAATCATAAGTTTAGACTCACAACTCATGGTATTACAACTTACTAGTGTTTATACTATTAGAAATCCAACACTTCTTAGATTGTTCCTTAGAGTTCGACTTTTGGAAAGATATTTTCATTTCATTCAATATAAACACATTTCTAGAAATCTGAACACTTTATCTGATTCATTAGCTAATCAAGTTTTAGACAGACATTTGCGACATAGGTAAATAAAATTTTCACAAAATTGAATAGGATTGCACATTAAACATAGGAAAAACATTGAAAACATATAGATAGATAGTTATAGGTTTTAAAAAATTTGTGCCTAAGACACATTGGTCATCTGACCTCAAAATGTATGCAAAAATTCATAAGTAAACTAGTGGCGCTTGTGGTAACATGCTATAGATCTAGCAATCCTACGAAGCAACCACATCCAACGGCTAGGAACCCCAATTGTGTGTCACTGCAGTCACATGGGAAGCTCTTCGATCCGACAATCTAGAATCCCGAAGGTCAACCCCTATATGTGATGTTGGAGCTCAGTGAGAGTCTCAGCCATATCAAGGTTCTTAAGGACTTCTCTCCAGACAACCCTCTCTGCTGGCACATCCGCTTCGTGCTCTGGTTCCTCTACTGGTTGAACACGACCGATATCTGCATTACATCAAACATTTAGTTTAGTCTTGGAAAGAAATCAAAACACAAAAAAAATTGTATAAACCTTAGAAAAATAAAAAAAAATGGTCAAATCGTTCTTACCTATAGCACACCACTGAGCGCCTTCTGGTAATACTAGATCTGGATCTCCTCGAAAGTCAATGCCTGCATATGCATACTCGTTGATGGAAACAATCTGTCGCCGGAACCAGGCGAAGAATGTGGTAGAAAACACAACATTTGATTGGCCTCCATGCATAACCATGAGTTCTACCCATCTCTACATTTGAGGATCTCTAGGACTAGAAATATCCAATGTTACATGTTGTGGCTGCATCAGTGGAATCCGTTCTAAAGTGAAGGAGATAAGGATCGAACCATAACTGAAATTTTTCTTCCTTCCTCCCTTTGCTTTGTTCAGTTGTTCCTTTATCTAAGATAGAACAGCTTCAGACTAGTTGAAGACTGTTGGCTCTAAGCACTCTAGTGCATACTTCATATATGATATGTTCATTACATGGAGTGTAACGGTACTAGCAATTTTAGCGATCGTGAAAAGGATGGTTCTCAAAGGCAAATCCCTGACATCTCGGATGTTTATTTTTCCATATTTTCTAGGTTATGACTCTGGATAGCAATACTACATAACATAATCCCTCACTGTCTCTCCTCCAACGGTAGACCCTGTGAGAGAAATGGGAAAACCTATCCTCGACAAACCTGTGAGAAAACACACATCCTCAACTGTTATGGATAACACTTGATTTTTTATGTGAAATGACTCTATCGCCGGATCCCATGCTTGAACAAGGAACTCTAGGAGTTCTATTTGTTGCCTCATTCCCGAAAATTTGAAGTACTTAAGTAGTCGGCAATCTCTTAAGGCTCTTACAGTACCTGGATCATTCAAGGAAATCATATCTTGTTCCTCATGTTTTCTCTCTCTCCATGTAATCGTCATTATAATCCGATGGAAACATAAAAATCAACCATAAGATCCATTAGATACCATTCATTGCAAAAAAATAGCTAAATTTTGAGCACATCATGAAAATTAAAAACTTGAACTACGCCCAACGCACTCCCTGGGTTGAGATAGTGCACTACATATGCAGGTATCCTTCACTGTACTTGCTATGCAACGCAGGTTTCGATGTTCAAGGGTGCGTTGCCCTCAATTTGGGAAGAATTTACCCTAGGGGCCTTAAAACCCTAAAAATTTGCAAGGAATGGGAATGAAATGAATACTAAAAGTAAGAGGAGGTTCATGCTACTAACCTGGATCAAACGACGACAAAATCCGTCCACAGAAACGACCGCAGTCAACGACTGAAGTTCGGGGGCAAAATCAGGTTCAAAGCTCCAAAATGCAAATGGTAATTATGGAATGGTAAAAATGAATAGTGAAACTACTTTATATAGTCATTTAATTGTTTGCAAGTTAAATTTATTGCTATGACTATGGTTTTATTATGTTTTTATCATGAAACATGTATTTTTAATCAATTTGATGTTGTTTTGAACTGGAAATACAAATGATGAACATATTAGTCATGCAAATTTATTTCAAAGAAATACTTGACAGCAAAGCATAATTTTTCTCCTTATTTTTCGAGCTTTGTTAAAAATGAAAAAGGATTTGAAGTGCACTTTTATCTCTTTTTTGATTTTCGATAACAGTGAAAAAGGAGTCCCTGGAGTCTTCTTTCAGCTCTTTTCATGCTCCAATAATGTGAAAATATTGTCGAGCACTTGTCATTTCGAGCTCGTTAAATTAAATGAGAAAATATTGTCAAGCACTTGTCATTTCAAGCTCGTTAAAGTAAATGAGTTGATATCTACTCAGTATAAGTTTAACCATTTTCCAGACTGAGATGGATTATTTACGAAAAAGGAATATCTTGGTTAAACATGACCAAAGAGGTTCTTTCAGATATTATTTTACACTTTTTCAGATTTGAGAGTGATCCAGGTGGATATTGGTGGCCACCCGCCTATTCCACTTGCCCCACCATTGCCTCTTTCAGTTTTTCAGTTTCGGCACAACTTACTATTTTTAGCAGTTTTTCGGGTCCTGAACTTCCGGAGCCGTTTTGAGGCCCTAAACGACATTTTTTGGGCATTGTGCCTCCAGCAAATATCATTGAATTTCGGAATGGATATTTGTGGTGAAAGTTGTAGTCCTTGGATAGATATTTCTAATGATGTACCATGTGTGTCAAACGGAGATAGTATGCCAAAGTTACGTCCCTGGGAAGTTGAAACACCAATTTACCCAAACAGGGCCCATAGTTTTGGCGCTTCATCTCCTAGGGTTAGGTTTTTGGGATGTTTAGGGTTCCCCATTGTTTTTCAATAATAAATAGGCCCTCGCGCCTCATTGTAACACAGTTCAGAGGCCTGTAGCCACCACATCTCTTCTCAGAGATAGCTACCAGTGCCCTAGCTTGCTTATTTCCATTCTTCCGTCCGTAAGAAAATTCTGCCTTGATACACAAACAAGCAAGCTATTTCCACAAGATATCTATAATGGTGACAAGGTTGTCTGTTGGATGACCGCATAACTGACCGTGGTAACGTAGCTGTCATGCCGATCCTTCTTCGCATGTCCCCAACGAGGTCGGGGTATAAGGAGCTAGGGCTTGATCTGGTGGAACCTTTGCAAGATCAGCCTCGCAAACCTCGATGGACACCCATGGGGGACGAAAAGAAAGATGAGGGAGCAGGAGATCCTATCAAAATATTGCTCGAGGAGGCCCTCGAAAAACAAAGGAACGCGATGATGGATAGCTTTGCTCAGATCCTTCAACGGCTGCCCACCGGCGGCGCATCTGCATCCAGTAGCCACTCTGGAGTTGCGACTCCCTTTAAGGTACAAGTAAATTTCGACATTCCCATATTTGAGGGTCAAATAGACGCAGATGCCGTAGATAGATGGTTGAATCTATTAGAAGGATATTTCTCTGTTCATGACTTTTCAGACCCGGAGAAGATTATTTTTTCACTCCTCAAAGCTACCCCCCATGTTAAGGACTGGTGGGAAACCTACATCATGGCATCACACCACGTAACCATCTCTTTCTCACCATACCGTTAGACTCCTATACCAATAGGTGTCATTTTTCATGATTGTCTCGATTGAACTATGGAATATGTTCAAACCTTTTCTTGGGCAAAGGTGTTCCATATTCTTAAAAAACCAAAAAATCAAAAAATTTAAAAAATGTAAAGAGGGTATACCCTAAAAGAAAATCAAAGGGTAAGAAAAATAAATTGGTCAAGAAAATGAAAAAATGAACCCCAAGCAAAAAGAGGCTACAGTGTGTCTAAGCGCTACTACTTTTTACCATGTAATAAACAAATTGTGTGCAATTGTATTTTATGCCACAATTCATGAATAAATAAACTGCTTAAGCTTGGCTAGTTCATTTTTCAATTTCATGTTATAAAATAGGAGAATAAATATCTCAATTAAAAGTTTAATTCTATGTATATATAGTAGAGTTAATAAAAGGTGCTCAACAGCTTAATCTGAGCCCTTGGATGTAATAAGGGTAGAATTAGATAGATTTGCCTTGTAAAAAAGAAAAAGATTGATAAGGGTTTGCAAGTCTAAATGCACCCTAATAAAGAAGATAAAATGGTAGTGTTAAGTAGATAGGGTAGGTAGATGGTGCTGCAAAGTGTTATCTGATGAATGATGCTGCTACATGTTTTTGATCCTTTACTTTCATCATAAGTACTGAAGCAGGAAATACAATGGAAAATCACAGCAATCAAAGTCAAACTCATTAACTTCCCTCATCACTTTCCCCTCAAAAGTTTTACTAATTTCCCCCAAAGCACTAAGGTATTTGGAGATCAAAAGGGCTCAAGGCATTTCCTTGACTTCTGGAGGGACCGGACCCTCGGCCTAATGATCAAAAAGACCTAAGCACTTGAGATAATTCATCATTGTTATCTTTCATCTTTAACTTTTTCCTAAGTAAAATCTTATTTTACTTAGGAAACTGATGCAAAATTCCATAAAAATTCCTCAAAATAACTTGTTATTCTAAGTTTAAGTGTTGAAGATAAAATGTTGCAATTTACTTCACAAGTTATCACTTTCTTAGATGTACAAAGATATTTTGATTTTCCTTGTCCTTTGCCATATTAACATTTAATTCTACTATATTAACTCCCTAGTGAAATACCCTTTCCTAAGTATATAACTCCCTTTTTATATATACCCCAAAAACCCCTTTATTATAATGTTTTAACCAAAGTATTTATCTCCCTAAAATTCATTAAAACCCGCCTATAAAAGCCCTTTGGTTAAAAATATAGCATAATACATACATCCCGCCCCTATGGTGAAATAATTGTATTAATTAATTCATCATATAATAAAATATATATGAAAAAGTTAAACATACAATATATGTGTTTAATACCAAAAACATCAATAAAACTTTGCGAAAGTTTTGCGCCACCGTGGCCTGTCCACGTGGCATTCCGCTTAAGAAAACCCCGCCGCAACCCTGTTCATTATACACATGGGATTAATTAGTCATCTGGACTAATTAACAACCTTCTCCGCCTATTAAAATTTCCCCGGGGTGATTACATTACGCGTTAAAACCTTTTAAAAACCCGACGGGCCCACCTTTGAAACCTCCGCATGTTCCCCATCCCTTCAGCCGTCGGATCACTTATTCGTAGATCAACGGTCATTATTAATCCCGCTGCCCATCCCTTGCCAGCATGTTAACCAGCGGGGGATGGGTGGTTTTTGAAAAGTCAGACATCCACGTGGCAAATGCTCTGTGGAATCGCTCCCCCCGCGATCAATACCACCCTCGACCAAAAGCGGTGCGGGGACTTCCCGCTTACCACTTACCGCCCGACTCTGCACACGTCATCCCGCACTACCATGATGTCACACCTCGAAAAAAACAAAAAACCCTTTTAACTTGTAAATAAGCCATTTTTCGTGTTTTTTAGTCATTTTCATTATTCTGAGAAGAACGTTGCTCCCGCTGCGATTTTCAAAATTTCCGCTGCAATTGACCAATTTACTCCAAGATTCCGCCGCATCTGCGTTCGCCATATTATCTCTACGACGAATTGCTAAACCTGTTAAGAACCAATTTTCTCATCCAAGACAGGGGAGATGTCCTTTTATACTAACTTCAAATGAAATTGCGTTTAACACCAGCTTAACTGGCGGTTTAAACCTTATTCCTAAGATCATTCCCTGAGTTTTACAACTGTAAATTGTTCCCCTGAATCTGCAATTGTGCCAATTTCCCTCATTAAAACTGAAATCGCGCTCGGTCTGTGAAGAAAACCCAGAAACTTCCATTTTGAATACACAAGAACCAAAATGGAAGCTCCGGCAGCCCTGAATGTAACCCCATTGAACGCCCCTCATAGAGACCTGGATTTCATTAACAAATTGTTTGATTTTAGCAGGTTACCATCAGAATATGGATTTGAACCAACAATTTCAATACTAGTTGACAAAATTGTTTACTCCAAATTCTCAGATTTTAATTCAATATCTTCATTCAACAAACAGTTTGTATACAAAGTCAGAGAGGGATTAGAATGATGAAATGTTCCCAGTGAATGGTAAAATTGAAATGAGAAATTACAGGGATAGGAAAATCATAACAGTTAAAGAGTATCAGTGGTTAAAGTGTATCAGGTAAAAGTCAGAGTGCAAGTTAAAATGAAGTTACAGAGCAGTCAAAGGTAAAATAGTAAAAGTAATTACAGAGGCAGTAAAATGGTAAAAAGAGATGAAAATAATTTCACCAACATTGAATTTTATCTAAAGTGAAAGTAAAACAGTCAAAGGAACAAAAAAGTGAAAAGATGAAAAATACAACAAGAAGGAACATTTTTGCAGAAATTGCATATTTTAGTCATAGTTTTTCAGAAACTATTGTGATCAATCCAAGATGAATTTTGAAAAACTGAAGGAGGTTTATGTTCTTAAGAGGATTATCTACAAAAACCTCTCTCACTTTTCTAACAGCTATTATGGTTTTGGAAATATTAAACAATGATGGAAAGCACTTTTTGCAGAAAATACCAGTTAAGTCATCATTTTGCAGAGAATATTGTGGCCAATCCGAAATACATATTACAAAAATGAAGGAGGTTTTTGTTCCTACGAAACCCATCTACAACAACCTATCTCATTTTTTGGACATTGATTTCAGACTGAGAGATACATGCACATCTTTAGAGGCTATTTTTCAGACTCTGTAAAACTCTGTTTTACACATCTTTTTGCAGAGCCTATTGTGCAGAGCTGGAGAGGAAGTTTAGGAAAGTGAAAGAGTTTTATCTCACCAACATATTTAACTACAATAACCTCTTTCCCTTTTTACATATCTATTACAGATTGAGAAATACAAAGATATCATTGGACCCCAAGTTTGCAGAATTGTTGGAGCAGAATTGCACAAAGAAAGGAAGCAGTTAGTGACTTGGATGCCTCATCATCAACTAAGAGTTGGATCAAATTCGAATTCTCCTCTTTGTCATCACCTATCCATACAAAATAGTGCCAAATAGATGTATTAGTTTGAGTGTCCTTTAATTAAGTTCTATTTATGTAAATAGTTGGAGAGATTTGTGAACCAATTTTGATATTTGTTTCAAGATATTTTAGTTTAGAATTTGTATAAATACTCCACTCTTGGAAGCATTTGGGGTGGATTCTAATACTTGGCTGTGACATTGATGTTTTTGGAATAAAAAGTGTTTTGGAGAAATTTATTTGTGGTTTACTGGATGACAATTTGGAAGTACTAGACTATGTGTGATTCATGTGTTGGACTACAGTTTCAATAAGTGTTTTACCCTTTGTTTGAAATTTTCAGTTAGTTTATAATACCATCATATCCATGTCTCGAATTCTTCTATATAAAGGTTTAAAACAGAAATTGCTTAATTGAACTCTGTTTTCAAATGTGATTGTTCTTAATGTTTTCTTCTAAATTAGCTATAAGCATGAATTCTTAAATGCTCCTGCTTTGCTAATTTAAACATTGTTTGATTACTATAACACGGAATTCTTCATTGATCTTTGTTTGTATTCATTTCACTTCTTTCTTTTGAACATGGTGAAAGATTCTTAATTGCCTTTCATCCCTTCAAGATCATCCCACCCACTTTAAATTTTAAGGATTGTTCTCTGTCTAGCTATCTTGCCCTGTAATACCATCTTGTGCTTAGAATAGAAATCCAGTAAAGCCATCCTTTGACTCCATAGCCCAATGGACTGAAAGTTCTCAACCTTGCCCTTAGTTTGTGGATTCTACCATTTTCCCAAAACAAACTTTGAATCTATAACTAGCCTAAAACCTTCCAAGAACAAAGATAAATCATAAAGAGAGAGCCCTCTCTGGATGCAGATTGGCTAGATTCTGCATCTAAAAGGTTGGTTTGTGGTTACCTCGGGTATACTTTCCTCTTACACAACTTCTAGGAAAACCCGAGTGATAACATAGTGGCGACCATACTGGGGATCTGAATCATTTCACTGTTATTATTGTTTGATTTATAAGCTATAGACAGAGTCTGAAGATCAGCCAGGTAGCCTTTGAAATTGCTTTTGCTCTGCAATTGCAAAAGTAAATAAATGCTGCTTCAGTCTATCTCTGATTTAGCTTATACATTGAACCTTAGTTTCAAATGTTTAATCAGACTCTCTAGTTTAATAAATCTTTGAGAAAATTTTAATTAAAAATCTTAAATTTCTTGAAGAGTTTGTAGAAGTTGTTTTGAAAATTCACAAAAATTTAGTTTCCTGAAGAACTAACTTTATCTTCAGAATTGTTTTACAGGTTTAGATCTGATCTATGATGGTGGATAGGGATCAGACACACAAAGGTTAAAATCATCCACCTGGCGACTGCAAATCCATTTCACAATCAAGACTCCACTGGAGGAATGAACCTGGAAGAACAATATGGAAAGATCAGGCTTTCAACTTGGATCTTAATCCAAGACATTATGCTCTTTCTCGTTAAGATTCAATATGTATTGTATTTTATATAAAGATCTAACTTGGTTGTACAGATAAAGTGGCTTTTCATTATGGCTGATTTTCAAGATGATCCAAGAATAAAACGAAGATATGCTCCCATGAGCAGAGATCACATACCCGGATTTCCACACAAACTACCGAAGGTAAATTGGGGTGAAAATCTGCCCATGTTTCAAGATGAGAATATTGATGATCCTTTACTACATCTCATTAAATTTCATATACACTCATCAAGATTGAAGGGTGATTGGCATGAGGATTGCCTCATGAAGATATTCATGGGAACCTTAGAAGGAAAAGCAAGGGAATGGTACGAAGCTCTCAAACCCGCAAGTTTGTTTTCTCTAAAAGATTTTCATAAGGTATTTTATGAGCATTACAAAGAAGATTTTCCATCTTTATCATTAGCTGAAAATTTTTGTGATCAAGCTGAAGATCTTATACATTACCTTAAAAATATTGATGAAGATTTTGCAAATTGGTCTCCTGAAGATTTATTAGAAGAAGTCCAAAACTTTCATTCTCAAGTTAAATATCATAATAATCAAGAGGAGTTAAACAAAGATGAAATAAGTCAGGAGATAAATCAAGATCCACAAAACCCCTCTGTATTAACAAATAATGTTTCATTTAATGTTTTGAATGGAGTTAAAGAAAATAATCAACCTCATGATCAATTTTTAGATAAGAGAAAAAACAATTGTCATTCCAATCTAAGAATTCAGAGATTCCCACCCCCCCTCACCGAAGAAGAAATCAATTTGCTTCTAAACATGCAACCATCCTCAGAATATTTACATAATGAAGAAATTGTTTCTACTTCTTCTAATGTTGATGAATGTACAAATATTTTTATCCATGAAGGGACAGAAGAACAAGTTGATGCTCATGTTATTCTACTTTCCCAAAAAGGCCCATTGCTTGATAGCACTCCTATTGAACAAAACAATGATTTTCAAACAGAATGCAACCAATCTAATCAAGATATATTGGGATTGTTGGAAGAGAAATATGCTGATCCAATGTTTATAATTAATGACATTCCTTATTCTGGAGATTTGCCTAAATATGATCAGTATGATGATAATTATGATAATTTCACAAAACAATCACTAGCTATTTTGAGGGATGAGATATTAGAACTTCAGCTTGATGAGGATTTTCTAAGAGCTTTCTTTCTTCTCTTAAAATCAAGAAAATGTTCTCCTCAAGTTAAAAAATGGATTCTTGATATAATTTCTGAAAATTATGAAAATGAAATCAAACTTTTGCATTCTCAAATTCAGTCATACAATTTTCGAAATCCTAAAGAATTCTTTGAAAATCTTCCTTCTCCAAAGCAAGAGGAAATTGTACTATCTTTTGACTTGCATATTGAAGATGATTATTCTTTCAAACACAAGATTGAAGAAATAAGTTCATGGACTAATATTCATAATTCAATTGAACAATTAGTCATTGAAGGCATAGAAGTAAATAACATACATCATGCTTTTATTGATCCTATATCAGATTATATGGAGAATCTTTTGAGCCCAAATTTGCAAACATGTTTTCTCTATAAGGATCAAATACATCAAAAGTGGCCTTTACACATCATATCATTTATTATAAAGGCACATGATCATAACATACTTCTAATTTTGATCACAAGCAATCAAGTTATCCATTTATTTTTACAGCTACTTGATTGGCTTCATTGGCATTTTTGTATTACCTGATTTAATAAGATTTTTAGTAGATTAGAGTAGGCAAATGAGTGCTAATAAGCTTATAATTTTGAGCATTTTTTTTAGTTTTCAATTTTCAGCTAGTTTTTCATTAAGTTGGTTTGAAAATTTTTGTGTGTTGTTTTAGTTTCAGATCAGATTTCAGGTTGCAGAAAAAGGACTATATTCAATTCAAGATTTCCAACTAGGAAACGCAGTTTTGATTGGATGGTGAATTGCTGAAGTTGAAGCCCGAAGTGAAGGCCCTAAGCTTCAAAAGTTTCACTATCATATGTACAATAAAGCTACTAGAAGAAGGAGATTACATAGTTCAGTTTGAAGACATGTTGAGGCATCTGACCTGCTGTTCTTGACTTTTCACAAGGAAAAGCCATCCCCAAGTGGAGCCAGTGTTAGACTCCTATACCAATAGGTTTCATTTTTCATGATTGTCTTGATTGAACTATGGAATATGTTCAAACCTTCTTTCTTGAGCAAAGGTGTTCCATATTCTTGAAAAACCAAAATATCAAATAATTTAAAAAATGTAAAGAGGGTATACCCTAAAAGAAAAATCAAAGGGTAAGAAAAATAAAATGGTCAAAAAAGTGAAAGAAATGAACCCCAAACAAAAAATAGACCAAAGAAAGTGTGCAAATCCAAATGCCACTACTTTTTACTTTGATGTAATAAACAAATTGTGTGCAACTTGTATTTTATGCCACAATTCATGAATAGTCAAACTGTTTAAGCTTGGCTAGTTCATTTTTCAATTTCATGTTATAGATTAGAGAATAAATATCTGACCAATCAGTTTAATCTTGGCAGATGAGTAGATAGGTAGAGTGAATAAAAGGTGCTCAACAGTTTAATCTGAGCCCTTGGATGTAATAAGGGTAGAAATAGATAGATTTATCATGTAAAAAGAAAAGGCTGAAAAGGGTTTGCAAGTTTAAATGCACCCTAATAAAGAAGAGAAAATGGTAGTGTTAAGTAGATAGGGTAGGTAGATGGTGCTGCAAAGTGTTATCTGATGAATGATGCTGCTACATGTTTTTGATCCTTTACTTTCATCACAAGTACTAAAGCAGGAAATACACTGGAAAATCACATCAAGCAAAGTCAAACTCATTAACTTCCCTCATCACTTTCCCCTCAAAAAGTTTTACTAATTTCCCCCAAAGTACTAAGGTATTTGGAGATCAAAGGGGCTCAAGGCATTTCCTTGACTTCTGGAGGGACCGGACCCTCGGCCTAATGATCAAAAAGACCTAAGCACTTGAAATAATTCATCATTGTTATCTTCCATCTTTAACTTTTTCCTAAGTAAAATCCTATTTTACTTAGGAAACTGATGCAAAATTCCATAAGAAATTCCTCAAAATAACTTGTTATTCTAAGTTTAAGTGTTGAAGATAAAATGTTGCAATTTACTTCACAAGTTATCACTTTCTTAGATGTACAAAGATGTTTTGATTTTCCTTGTCCTTTACCATATTAACATTTAATTCTACTATATTAAATCCCTAGTGAAATCCCTTTTCCTAAGTATATAACTCCCTTTTCTATAAATATCCCCACAACCCATTTATTATAATGTTTACCAAAGTATATATTCCCGCACATTGAAAATAAACACCCCGCTTTATAAGCCCTTTGGTTAAAACTATAGCATTATACATAAATCCCGCCCCTATGATGAATTAATTGTATTAATTCATTCATCATATAATAAAAATATATACAAAAACTTTAGACATACTATAAGTATGTTTAATACCAAAACATATCAATAAACTTTGCGAAAAGCCTTGTGCCACCGTGGTCCGTCCACGTGGCATTCCACCTAGCCAACTCTGCCGCAACCTATTTCATTATATACCTGGGATTAATTAGTCATTTGGACTAATTAACAACCTTCTCCGCCTATTAACATTTCCCCGGGGTGATTAGATTTCGCATTAAAACCTTTTAAAAACCCGGCGGGCCCACCTTTGAAATCGCTGCATGTTCCCCATCCCTTCAGCCGTTGGATCGCCCATTCGTTGATCAACGGTTATCGTTAATCCCGCTGCCCATCCCTTGCCAGCATGTTAACCAGCGGGGGATGGGCGGTTTTTGAAAAGTCAGACTTCCACGTGGCAACTGCTCTGTGGAATCGCTCCCCCCGCGATCAATACCGCCCTCGACCTAAAGCGGTGCGGGGATTTCCCGCTTACCACTTACCGCCCGACTCTACACACGTCATCCCGTACTACCATGACGTCACACCTCGAAAAAAACAAAAAAACCTTTTAACTAGTAAATAAGCCATTTTTTCTATGTTTTTCCCTAAGTATTTCGTTATTGAAAATGACTGCGCCCTCTGCTACGATTTTCAAATTTCCGCTAAAATCTACTGTGCTATCTGATTTCGGTCCAAGATTCCGCTGCACCTGTGTTCGAGTACCCTCCTGCCATCGCCTGATACCTGTCAAAAGCCAGTTTTCATCCAAGAACAGGTATTTACCCCTACGCCCGAACTTCAAAATGAAATTTCCGTACATTAAACCCTTAGCCGAATCAAGGTTTAATTGTCTTATTCCCAAGATCATTCCCCAGCTTTACGATCGTAAATTGTTCCTTGAATTTAATTGTGCCAATTTCCCCCTCATTAAAAACCGAAATCGCGCTGGTCATGAAGAAATCCGGTAAATCCCATTTTGAATCCACAAGAACCAAAATGGAAGCTCCTGTGGCTTTAAACGTTGCCCCATTGAACGCTCCTCATAGAGACCGGGATTTCATTAACAAATTGTTTGATTTTAGCAGGTTACTATCAGAATATGGATTTGGACCAACAATTTCAATACTAGTTGACAAAATTGTTTACTCCAAATTCTCAGATTTTAATTCAATATCTTCATTCAACAAACAGTTTGTATACAAAGTCAGAGAGAGATTAGAATGATGAAATGTGCACAGTGAATGGTAAAAGTGAAATGAGAAATTACAGGGATAGGAAAAGCATAACAGTTAAAGAGTATTAGTGGTTAAAGTGTATCAGGTAAAAGTCAGAGTGAAAGTTAAAATGAAGTTACAGAGCAGTCAAAGGTAAAACAGTAAAAGTAATTACAGAGGCAGTAAAATGGTAAAAAGAGATGAAAATAATTTCACCAACATTGAATTTTATCTAAAGTGAAAGTAAAACAGTCAAAGGAACAAAAAAGTGAAAAGATGAAAAATACAATAAGAAGGAACATTTTTGCAGAAATTGCATATTTTAGTCATAGTTTTGCAGAAAATATTGTGATCAATCCAAGATGAATTGTGAAAAACTGAAGGAGGTTTATGTTCTTAAGAGGATTATCTACAAAAACCTCTCTCACGTTTCTAACAGCTATTATGGTTTTGGAAATATTAAACAATGATGGAAAGCACTTTTTGCAGAAAATACCAGTTAAGTCATCATTTTTCAGAGAATATTGTGGCCAATCAGAAATACATCTTACAAAAATGAAGGCGTTTTTTGTTCCTAAGAGACCCATCTACAAAAACCTATCTCATTTTTTGGACATTGATTTCAGACTGAGAGATACACGCACATCTTTAGAGGCTATTTTTCAGACTCTGTAAAACTCTGTTTTACACATCTTTTTGCAGAGCCTATTGCGCATAGCTGGAGAGGAATTTTAGGAAAGTGAAAGAGGTTTATCTCAAAAACATATTTATCTACAATAACCACTTTCACTTTTTACATATCTATTACGGATTGATAAATAAAAAGATAGCATTGGACCCCAAGTTTGCAGAATTGTTGGAGCAGATTGCACAAAGAAAGGAAGCAGTTAGTGACTTGGATGCCTCATCATCAACTAAGAGTTGGATCAAATTCGAATTATCCTATTTGTCATCACCTATCCATACAAAATAGTGCCAAATAGATGCATTAGTTTGAGTGTCCTTTAATTAAGTTCTATTTATGTAAAATAGTTGGAGAGATTGTGAACCAATTCTGATATTTGTTTCAAGATATTTTAGTTTAGAATTTGTATAAATACTCCACTCTTGGAAGCATTTGGGGTGGATTCTCATTAATTACTGTAACATTGTAAACTTCGGAATAAAGTTTTCTGAAGAATTTACTTGTGGCTTACTGGATGACGATTTGAAGCACTGGACTTGTTGCAGGATTCATGTGTTGGACTACAGTTCAATAAGTGTTTTCTACCCTTTGTCTGAAATTTTATATTAGTTTATAATACCATCATATCCATTTCTGAATAATTTACATAAAGGATTGAAACAGAATTTGCTTAATTGTACTCTGTTTTCAAATGTGATTGTTCCTAAATGTTTTCTTCTAAATTAGCTATAAGCATGAATTCTTAAATGCTCCTGCTTCGCTAATTTAAACATTGTTTGATTACTATAACACGGAATTCTTCATTGCTCTTTGTTTGTAGTCATTTCACTTCTTTCTTTTGAACATGGTGAAAGATTCTTAATTGCCTTTCATCCCTTCAAGATCATCCCATCCACTTTAAATTTTAAGGATTTTTCTCTGTCTAGCTATCTTGCCCTGTAATACCATCTTGTGCTTAGAATAGAAATCCAGTAAAGCCATCCTTTGATTCCATAGCCCAATGGACTGAAAGCTCTCAACCTTGCCCTTAGTTTGTGGATTCCACCATTTTCCCAAAACAAACTCTTGAATCTATAACTAGCCTAAAACCTTCCAAGAACAAAGATAAATCATAAAGAGAGAGCCCTCTCTGGATGCAGATTGGCTAGATTCTGCATCTAAAAGGCTGGTTTGTGGTTACCTCGGGTATACTTTCCTCTTACACAACTTCTAGGAAAACCTGAGTGATAACACATACCAACTTGGAATTCTTTCCAAGACGCCGTCAAGGAATAGTACTATCCCGTGGGGAGCTATTAGGACAAGTACATACAATGGACCACACTGCGACAACAAAGGGATCAATATGTGCATGAGCTGACGAATCTGTTCCATACCCTGCGCACAAATTTGGGTATCAAAGATTTAGAGAAACATCTGGTGCTAAAGTATCATAACTGTCTGCACATATACATTCAGGAGGAAATGGATTTCCTCGACATCTCCTCGCTTGGTATGACATACCGGTATGCTGCCAAGATTGAGTAGAAATTCAAACACAACAAGCGAGACTTTGGATCTGCGAATCAAAAATAAGGGAAAGGTGCTTCCAAACCGCAGAAAAAAGGACAGAGCCAAGGCATGGTAGCTAAAGACAACCCATCGAAGCCACAAGAAAATAACATCACCGCAAAGCCAAAGAAGGACACAGGAAAGTGGTGTGAGTTCCATAAGAGCTCTACTCACAACACAAGCGAGTGTCGGGCCAAGCAGTCGCTAGTGCCTGAGATGAGGGCTTCTGAGTCAGATGCATGCTCTGACTCTGAATCAGAACCTGAAAATGGGAATGAAAAAGGGAAATAGATTATTGATGTGGAGCCCAACGCCACTGTTGCCACTAAAAAGATCCAGAAGGAGGAACCAGAAGATCCAAAGGAGGAGGAACGTCTCTTCCACTCCCAGATGTGGGTAAATGGCTCCCCTGTATAGTTCATTGTCGAAAATGGGAGCCAAAAGAACCTCATTTCAGTAGACGCCGTGAAGCGGTTGGGCTTGCCGATCACAGCTCACCCACATCCATACACCATCGGGTGGCTTCACCAAGGACGAGATCTCTGCGTCAACCAGAAATGTTGTCTTCCCTATAGCATCAAGCCCTTCACGGATGAGGTATTATGTGACGTTGCTGCTATTGATGTTTCTGATGTATTATTAGGACAACCATACTTGTGGAAGCATCATGCTGTGTATGATTCTTGGCCTCACGTTGTTATTATTACTTTGGGAAATAAGTTGTACAGGATACCAGAGGTACCACCTCCTGCCGCTATCTCTTTGGTTACTGCAAAACAATGCAGTAAGCTCATTTCTGGATGGGACGTGGAGACTTTGTATTGACTATCGAGCGCTAAACAAGATCACTATTCGGAATAGGTACCCGATCCCACGGATTGATGACCTTTTGGACCAACTCAAAGGTGCAAAATATTTCAGCAAGATTGACTTGAAGTCGGGGTATCACCAGGTACCGATTGAACCCTTCGATGTGTGGAAGACTGCCTTCAAAGCCAAGGAAGGCCTTTTCGAATGGCTGGTCATGCCTTTCGGGTTCACGAATGCTCCTGCAACCTTCATGAGGATGATGGAAGACATCTTGTGGCCATTCACTAACTCATTTGTAGTGGTGTAATTGGATGACATTATTATCTTCAGCCAGACTTGGGAAGAGCACCTTCACCACATCCGACAAGTCCTCAAAACACTGCGGCAACATAAGTTGTGTGCCAATCTGGAGAAGTGCACTTTTGGCATGACCTAGGTTCAATATCTGGGATACATTATTGATGAAAGGGGGGTGCATGTGGATCCAGCCAAGATCCAAGTCATTTAGGATTGGCCAGCCCCAACTACTATAATAGAGCTTCGCAGCTTTCTGGGTCTTGCTAATTTCTACCGAAGGTTCGTTTTGGTATTCTCTCATATCACTTGGCCCTTGAGTCAAGTCACCAAGGGAGGAGCGAGAGAAAAATTCTTTTGGTTGGAACCTCAACAGAAGGCATTCACAGAATTGAAAAATCGCCTCTGTTCTGCCCCAGTGCTCACTTTACCAGACTTGCAACAGCCATTTGAGATCGAGACAGATGCCTCTGAATATTCTATTGGGGCAGTTCTTACTCAACAGAGACATCCAGTGGCATATCACAGTGAGACATTTTCTGACACAGTTCGCAAGAATCCCACTTATGACAAATAAATGTATTCCATTGTGCAAGCTTGTCGAAAATGGAAGCATTACATTTTGGGGAAGGAAACAATCATACACACAGACCACCGACCCCTGAAGTTCATATAGACACAAGGGAAGTTGCAAAATGATCACCATCAGAAGTGGTCCACATATCTGAAACAATTTCATTTGAACATCAAGTACAAGAAGGGTAGCACCAATAATCTTGCAGACTGCCTCAGCCGACCACCAATCATGGCGCTCACCACCATGCTCAACTCTTGTGGGCATGAGACTTCTGATTGTTCACTTCTCTATGAGAGTGACCCATAATTCGGCCACACTTACAAGGCACTCTTGGGGGGTATGCAAGTTCCAAATTTTCACCTCCAAGATGCACTGTTATGTCACCTGGGACACCTTTGTGTTCCTTCAAGCGAGCATGCCAAGATGATATGGGAAGCAGACTATAGTTGAGTCGCTAGGCATTTAGGGGTCGAGAAAACAGTAGCAATCCCGCAGAAGTATTTCTATTGGCCGAACCTTCGAAAGGATGTCGAGAAGCACATCAGATCCTGCACTGCTTGTGCCATTGCCAAACTGACCATCAAGAAGCAAGGCCTATATACTCCGATACCTACCCCTAGTCGACCTTGGGAATCCATCTCCATGGATTACATGTCGGGCCTGCCTTCTACTAAGCAGGGAAATGACTGTGTTTTCGTGGTCGTCGACAGATTCTCAAAGATGGCCATCATGGCGGCCTGCAAAAAGAATATCACAGCAGAAGCCACTGCTAAAATATTCTTTGAACAAGTGTGGGTGCACTTTGGGATCCCACAGTCTATCATATTAGATCAGGATAGCAGGTTCCTCAGCACATTTTGGTCCAGCCTCTGGTCAATGTTGGACACCAAGCTCACCAAGTCCATATCTTTCCATCCCCAAATAGATGGCCAGACAGAGGTCGTCAACAGAATGCTTGTACACATTCTACACATGTACAATTCAAAGCATCCACGCACATGGGACGAGAGCCTCCCATATGTACAACATAGTTATAATTGGGCTCTCCACAGTTCAATCGGCCATAGCCCCTTTAAGGTGGGCTTAGGATTCCAGCCACTATTTCCTATTGATGTAGCCATACCATTTGCAGCTGCTCAGGCCGATTCAGCTCATGTCCAGTCTGAAGTTGACAAATAAAGTAGCTTCATCGAGCACATTCAACACATCCGCCAATAGGTTCATGATATATTGGATAGAGCAAATGCCAAGTACAAGCAACGCCATGATCAACACCGAGTGCCACACAACTTCCAAGTGGGCGACAAAGTATGGCTACATTTGCAAAAGGATCACCTCACTGGACCCCACCACAAGCTTCGCCACTCCGATACGGGCCGTACACCATCACCAAGGCTATAGGGAACAATGCCTTCGAGCTCATTATTCCACCATTCCTTGGTTTGCACCCAGTCTTCAATGTGGATCACCTTCGTCCTTACTTCCCACCTCTACTGGACACCTCAGACATTGCAGAACAACTCACACCAACAGAGTTAAACCCATACTGCATGGAACAGGCCACCACAGATTGTATCAGGGACATGAAAATAAAGAGCACTCACCAACAAAACATCCAACTGTATTGGGTTGTCAAAGCTGGCCAACTCCTGCACCAAGGCAAGTGGTTCACCAGGGACCAAGTTCAGCAGAAGTTTCCTCATCTCATGGATGAACTCAATGCAATGGGGACCATTGCTTCCTAAGGGGGGAGGAATGATCCAGGTGGATATTGGTGGCCACCCGCCTATTCCACTTGGGGCCCCACCATTGCCTCTTTCAGTTTTTCAGTTCCGACACAACTTACTATTTTTAGCAGTTTTTCGGGTCCTGAACTTTCAGAGCCGTTTTGAGGCCCTAAACGAAGTTTTTTGGGTATCACGCCTCCAACGAATATCATTCCATTTTGAAATGGATATTCATGGCGAAAGTTGTAGTCCTTGGATAGATATTTCTAATGATGTACCATGTGCATCAAACGGAGATAGTATGCCAAAGTTACGTCCCTGGGAAGTTGAAACACCAATTTACCCAAACAGGGCCCATAGTTTTGGCGCTTCATCTCCTAGGGTTAGGTTTTTGGATGTTTAGAGTTATCCATTGTTTCTAAATAATAAATAGGTCCTCAAGCCTCATTGTAACTCAGTTCAGAGGCCTGTAGCCACCACATCTCTTCTCAGAGATAGCTACCAACTCCCTAGCTAGTTTTTATTTCCATTCTGTCTGTAAGCAAATTTCAGTTCTTTGATATTAATGAAATGAAGTGTTATTTCCGCTACATCTCTATATTTATGGTTATATGTTTATTATGTTGCGTTCCTGCATAAATCCATATCAGAGGGACAAATTTACAAAAAATTACTTTTGGATTTCTCTTTCGTCCACTTTTTCAGACTCCCTAAATATGAAAAAGGACCGGGCTATCACTGTCGTTAAGCTCGTTAAAACATAAAATAGCGACGGGCTTGTCGATCATGGAAAGAATCGAGTTTCATTCATCGCTAGAATCGGTAAATTATTAAATAGCGATACTTTATTCGCCCAAAGGGTTGAATTATAGATCAAGAAAATGTTATCCTCCTCAAGCTTGTTAAAAAATAAAGAGGTACTGGTCGACAAATGACCGGGAAAATTTGGGAAAAGTAAGAAAATTTTCTTTTTGGTAGCAAGTCGCTCTTGAACATGACACTTCTTTCACTCCAGGTCCGTGACTGTTTGGGTTGGGTAATCATCTTGACGGTTCATTCAAACCTATGGTTCATCATACCTTCACTTCGGTTTTGGGTCAATGCTGCCAACTCATCATAGTGTCACCGATATGTTCAAGAGAAGTCAACCAGTGATTAAAAACTCATCCTTCTGCTATATTCGTAAACCTTCATTTTCTTGACCGTCATCCCTGAAAATTTCTATATCAAGTCATACCCTTGTCTCCGAAATTAGTAACTCCAATTTTGCAATAAGGTGACTTCCTATCGACAACAAATCAATATCCAGGAAGTTCACTTAGAAACATCAGATTCCAGTACCATGAGGCTTGTTACAGCATCGAGAAGATCCTCGCTTCGGGACTTTTGACCGAAAGATTTTGTTTGGCATTTGACATCAAATCATCTATTCATGCCTTACGAAATGTACTACAGTACCTTGAGGGCCATTGACATTAATGGTGGTTCTCTAGCGTTTGTTAACAACTCACATTATTGGCTGGTAATCAAATGATGTCTTTCCATGTTCGACTACAAATCATATATTCGCATGGCTAGACTTGTACCTGAATGATCAAGTGAATGAGATAAGAATACCCCGTATCTAGTTTCAGCCATCCGAGCTGCGATTTCAGGATTTTTGTACACATCATCTGTACGGTGACCTTACATACAGATTGTCATCCAAACATGGGCCTATATCTGTAGGCATGTCTGCATCTGGGCAACATTCCAATGTAGACAACTTTCTGAATTATGTACATGTTATTAGATTGTTTCTGTGTTGACTATGGGAATGCCTACCCTCAGAAATTATGATCAATAGAGGATATATCATGATGTAATTTATTGTAAGATTGATGTAGGTGACCACTCCGCTTCATTTCCAGGCTCATCATAGTGTAAATCATCTCAATCAAATGTTCTTATTATTTGGATCTAATGCTTTAGGGGGAAATTGTTATAGGTCAATTTGGGCACCATTCCCAATGACCTGGTTAAATGGGCATCATCTCTAGGACCGATGATCAAGGGTCTATCATTCCCTATCATTTCAGTTTCTATATGCTCTAAGACAGAAAACAAGACAAATCAAACAATACTTTCATCAAGCAAAGGTTTCCATGGTTTGAAGCTTATTGTATAACATATGAGAGCTCACCAACGTAGGCTCTAAGGGGCCTAAGTGAGTTGCATATGCAGGTAGCCCCATGCAAGGCTTCTCTGCAAGGCACTTCCCAACATTCAAAGGTGCATTGGTCACATTGGGAGTGAAATTCTCATTGTTCCAGAATCTCCACTTGGCCAGTGCCTTCTAGAAAAGTTCACATGTGTCAAGCTTTGGATCCAAGTGTCCATTTGACATCTACATGAATGGAAACATGTCTTGCCTATTTTTGGAAAGTTATTGATTGCAAAAAAACCTACAGTTCATCTATAAATTGAACACAAATATAAGTGTTTGAAAAGGAAGAATTTGAGTAGAGAAATGTTGGAGAATTTTCAATTGAGAGTTTGATTTGTGGAGCTGCTGCTGGAGAGATTTATAATGTGATGAGGCTTGGGAACTTTTCTGGAAGTCACTTCAAATCAGTCACTAGGTTGTAACCTCTCCTTCTATCATCAATAAAGATTACTTCTTATTTTTCCCTACATGCATCTATATTGACTTTTATTTTCCATATTGTAAGATCTTGGTTGATGAATGTAGTTTATGCTTTACTGATTTAGCTAACTAGCTTGAATAGATATCTATATTATTGCATCTTTTTTTTTTTCAGTGTTCTTTCTTGCAGGAAGCATTCAGCTCACAAACCGCTTGAATTTGAAGCTACAGTGGAAGCGACAGAAGGATCCATTTGGAAGCGACTGAACAAGTAAGCCTCCAATCCTCTCTGTGTATCTGTTCTGAGTTAGGAGAAACAGTAGTATAGTATTCACCTATTTTTCTAGATTATCACTGGTCTAGGGAGGTGTAATTTATCCGTAGATTACAATTCTGGCCCAAAAAAAATGTTAACAAAGAAAGGTGAATTTGGTGGGGTAAAAACACATGATTGACATACCTTCACTAAGGTAAATATTTTGGTACATATATTTCTATATTGGTATATATCCATCTTTATGGTTTTTTTTCCTACTTTGGATTAAAAAACTAATGATTCATTTTTATTGGTACAGTATGTTCTACCTCTATCTCTCCCAAACGTATTTAACAACAATGTCAAACAAGTTATATATGATCTTGGCATATATAACTTGGAAAATGTAATATATTATGTTTTATTAAAACATGTTATTTTCTTTGTTGAAATTTGTAACAAGAAACAATGAAATTGGCATCCAGAAACAACATCCAGAAAATGGCATCCATAAATAGCTACCATGGAGGCTTTTGATTTAATTATTTCTTAATTAAATTAGAAGAAATATGTGTCAAATTTATTTATCCCTTAAATAAATTGGACAATAAATTGTAATGTTATCTCATAATCACTTGTAATAGTTAAATGAGTGTGATAGAGTCAGTTAGCTCATGAAATTCAAGTTGAGGGTGGTTGTTGAGGCTAGAGTGATTCTATTTTTTTCAGAGTCCAATTTGTAGTTAGTGTATTAGTTTAATGCACGAGAAATCAGTTTAACTAGTTGTAACTGTTTGTTGCACGAGTGAGATTTCAAGTGAATTAAATTAGATTTAGCTCACATGCAGTGATCTGTCAAGTGATTGAATATTTACTATTAATAGTTGCATGCATGTTAGTTATGATGAATAACGAGTCGAGACAAAGGTTAAAGGGAAGTTATATATCAGTTGTATTTATAGCAAATTTCCTAGGTGTAATTATATGCTCCATATGATGCCCATGATGTATTGCGCAGTCAAGGAAGGATAATTATACTATTTAATAGGGATTAATTGCCCAGGGATTGCATAAACAAGGCAGGCTGAGTAGAGGCTGAGAATTGGATAAGTACTAGTCCAATTCTGTCCAGATCAATGTGAGACAGTCAGGATAGTACAATAGACTCTTGTGAGAAGAGTGCATTGTATTGTTTCACGATTCCTTAGTTCATTATATAATAGAGATAAAGGGGTTTTGAGCAGAAAGCTTTCCCTAGGAAAAATATCTATGTTGTACGATTGATTTTCTTCGTTCTCTTACTTGGTGTGATTGTGCGATTGTAGAAGGATTCAATATCTTGCTTTAGCATATTGCATGATTGGAATGAATCCATTGGAACACATATTGTGTGTATAATTTCTACATTCTTTCCTCATCTGTATATGGTTTCCATTGAAATAAATACATAAAGACGATATAAAACATTGGAAGAGGGAAATTCCTCAGTTAATGTGTGAAATGAAAAAGTATCTACCTCCAAAATTTTTCAATGCACAAGAAAACTAACTCATATACCAAGTTGATGAGATTGAATTGTGTGGATCTGTACACACAAGGTCAATGTGGCTGGTGGAGATGCACTTGATATCATTGAAGGATTTTATTAGATAAAGAGCACATCCTAAGGGTTCTATCATGGAGGGATATATGGCATATCAATCCATGATGTATATTTCATATATTAACATCAAATATGCATGTGGATAAAATTTGGGATGTGAAATCCATCAAAAAAATTGAAGGGGAGCACTTGTTGGGGAAAGGTAAAAGAATGAAAGTGAGTGGCAATTAAATATTTAATGTGGATATTTATAATACACAAACACACACACACGCACACACACACACATACACATACACACATATAACTTTTCATTTTTTTTGGTCTATCATACTTATTTATTATTTATTATTTCATCAATTATTAATATTGACCATGATAGCTAAGACTTATTGGTGAATTATGATTTTTTGATACAACTACTCGAGAGTGGGATGCTCTGCATTTATACATTGCAAACAATCTTGATTGGATGATGCCATGGGTTGAAATATGTGTACAATGTTATGGTATGTTATGTTAGGTCCCTATATTACTAGTATAGTCCCTTATTGTTGTTAGTGTAACCCCCTTATTGTTATTGTTGTACCCCTGTAACCCCCATATTGTTATTATTGTGCCCTTACATTATTATTGTTAGGTCGGCTAGGATTACATTGTGGCCCCATGGACTCATATATATATAGAAAGGACGTTTTTTCATTTGTATCATCCAAGAATTGTTCATTCATGTAATGTATTGGAGGTTTCCCCCTCAAAGTGGCTTATTTCTAAGGCGTTGATATATCTTTTCTTCTATTTTTGGAGCTGGTTTCACAACATTTGGTATCAGAGCTTTGGATTCTAGGGTTTCGCTGCACCAAATAGGTCATCGTGGCATTTTCGCTATAAATTTTTTCTATGAAGGTTCAGAAGCTGAAATTTTTAGAGCGCGAACTCGAAATCTAGAGGAACATCTTCGCAAAATGTCAGAGCTTGGTTCACAATATTTTCGGAGATATGATCTGTGGAAGTTAGGACTTTTTCAGGCTCCCGAATTTCTTCTCAAAGAGGTGATCGTGGGAAAATATTCATAACTCTCTCTTTGAGCATCAGATTGGAATTCTGTAAAAAGTGGCTGGAATTAAATGGACTGTAGTTTCAAGTCTATCAATTTTAGAGCCAAAGGAGAAAACAGTGACACATGGAAAGTCATATAAGTTCTCTCTATTGAACCAGTCCATAATTAGGTCATTGTGGGAGATTGGACATAACTTTGCCTTGAAGAATCAAAATCAGGTTAGACATCTGGAATTCGAAAGAGAATTCAGAGGGATACCTTAGGGACAAATTTCATATATTTAAGATCAGCAATCACAGAGATAATTCAATTTCAATATCGAGCTCCTCGAAAGCAAGAAAAAGGTGTGTATTGTTTTCCGAATTGCATAAGTCTTGTTTGAAGAATCAAATTGAATTGATTCCAAGGGCATATTGTAGAATAGATATCAGTTTTGGGTTCTAAAATGCCCCCTAAAAAGAATTCAACACCCATTAAGCCTTCAGAAGGCTCTACTATGGATCATGAAGATGAAGAAATGGAACATGACATAACAAAATTACAAGAGCAAATGCACCAAATGTTGCTCTCGCAAAGAGCAACAAAAAATGAAATGGTTGTTTTGAAGAAAAGCGTGGAAGCTAATATGGATGGTCTGAAGAAAGGTATGGAAGCTACAATGGAAGGTTTGAAGGATGGTATGGAAGAAGAAATGGAAGTCTTGAAGGAATACATGGAAGGTTTTAAGGAAGGTTTGTCAAAGTTGATACAAGAAATGATTCCTAATGGTGAAAAGATAGTAGAAGAAACTCATGATGAGGACAAAACAAATGTTAATCGTGATTTAATAAACTCTAATCTTGGATTGAAGAACCACCATATTCCAAATATGGATATGATGAAATTTGATGGCAAGGATCCCGTAACATGGATACTATAGATGGAGCAATATTTTGATCTCAATAATGTGCAAAACACACAAAAATTATGCATTGCAACTTTACATTTAGAACAAAATACATTTGTATGGTATCGATGGCTTTGCTCCCGTAAAAAAATTGTCAGTTGGTCAATTTTTACAGAGGAAATGATAGCACATTATGAAGATACAAAGAGCAACAACTTCTTTAACCAATTGATAAATCTCAAACAAAAGGGTTCAATGGTGGAGCACATTGAGGACTTCCAAAAATTGACTATAAGGGTAACTGATATTCCAGAGGAACACATGATTGATGTCTTCATAGGGACTTTAAAGGATAACATCCAACATGAAGTTTGTGTTTGGGAACCTGATTCATTGAAGGCATTCAGGTTGGCAAGAAAAATTGAAAGTAAAATTATGGTGACAAGGAAGCCTACCACTCACATCTATAAAGAGGGAAGTGTTGCTACTCCTAGATTTCCACAACCTACAAGGTTGACACCACAACAATTGGAAGAAAAAATAATAAATGGACTTTGCTACAGTTATGATATCAAATACACTAAAGGTCATAAGTGTGCTGAGAGGAAATTATTTTACATAGATTGTGAAGAGGAGGAAGAAAATGAAGAAGAAACTTCAAAAGAAGAGGATATACACCATGAAGAAACCCTAGAAGAAGAAGAAACGAGTCTGACCATATCATGTAATGCATTGGCAGGAATTACCACTCCTTAAACTCTCAAGATAGAAGGACATATCAAGAAGAAAGAAAAAAGTAATAGTGTTTATTGATTCGGGTAGCACCCATAATTTTATTCATTGTAAGGTAGCCAAGGAATTGAATTGTTTCCTATACCCAGCACCAGAATGTCAAGTGATGGTTGCAAATGGAGGAACTATAAATTTCTCAGGAAAATTCCATAATATAAAGCTAGCCATGGGGGAATATGTATTGAATAGTCCAATGCTTTCCATCCTAATGGGAGGTGTTGATGTTGTACTAGGAGTACAATGGTTACAATCTTTGGGGATGGTAGCTTTTAATTTTCAAGAACTGTGTAATGTTCCCAAATTTGCACATAGAAATTTGGAACATTAGATTTTGCTATTTTAACCTAGGAGAGGAATAAATGGGTAAGGGAGCCCATGAAAAATAAAAATATGAATAATTTCCTCCTTAAGAAGGAAGGGGATCACTTCAGGAGCTGAAATTTACACTTACAAGTGTGAAAATGGGCAAAATAGATGAGGACATAGTCAAGTTTGACTAAGTCAACATGCATTCTTGAGGAGGAAGAGATCACCTAAGAAAACTGGTTCAATGTGAACAAGGATCAGCCTAAGACACATATGTAAACTAGATTGAAGATCTATAGTGTGAAAAGAGGCATTGGAGGTGGATTAGTTGACCAAGTCAACAACGCAGCCACAAGAGGAGGGAAGCAAGCTAGGGCAGCGCAGTTTTGAAATAGGAAGCTTCATGAAGAAGTCACCTCAACATTGTGTGGGGTCCGAGGTGAGGAGGCTCACCAAAGATAAAATGAAGGCATAGAATCAAAGGGAGATCATTCATGTATTCAGCTATCTTGGTCTTGAGACCAATTTCATGCTTCAGCTGTTTAGCTAGAGTTGCTGCACTGCTTAGTGCAAGGAATTCCTATGCGGGAATTCCATCCTCTCTTTAGATAAGCTTGCTTAAGGGATCAAAGGGGAGTGCTTTGAGCTTCATTTCTATATTTAGCTTGAGGCCATTCATCTACATTCAGATACAGTGCAGTCTCCTTCAGTGAACTGTGTCTTTTATGCAGGAGCAACAGCAGGAGAGCTGCATCCTTTGATTTTGTGCTAGTCTTTGAGGAGGAGGTGCTTATTTCCCTCCGGGAGTCCCATTAGAGAGGCCTTTGTCCATTTACTGTATTATTCAGCTCTGATATGTCATATTCAGTCATGTTTAATGCATATTTGTTGTAGACTTTGTTATTTTCTACAGTCCTACCTTTTGTACATGTATATTGCCGGAAACCCTTATCGGGTGTGTTTTTCTTGATGTAAACGAGGTTAAACCTCCATTTCTCTGTTATTTGAATAATATAAGATTCATATCAGAATTATTCGATCATTTTCTATAGAAACCCTCCTGGGAATTATTCTCTCACAGTATTCAGAAATTTCTGTCTAGCAAAGTCATGGGAAATCAAGGTTTTCTAGCCTAGTCGGGAAAGAAGGAGTTGTTTAACATAGCTAGAAGCATTATTTTGAGCTGAAATTAGGAGCATACGTCCCTCATGACCTAAGATATCATATCCAGCCATTTCCCTGCTTATTTTTACGCTAATTTATGAAAAAAACCTTTTTAGGGCATAAAATACCCTTTTTCCCAACTTTCTAGATCATGAAACGAAGTACAACTTCCTGATGTAGATAAAAATGATGTATATGTGTTTATTATGTGTATTTTAAGCTTATTCATCATAACAGGACCGTTATACAACTTATTCATTACATATTTCTAGTTTTATGCCCTGCATTGCTGCATTTCCCCACCTGGGAAGGCGAATATAGGCCTAACTCTTGCTGAGGTTTTGTAATATCCCAAATGGGATATTTTAACTAAAATTTCAGAAATTAACTTAAGCAGCAAAATAAATGGAAATATACACACAGCCACCAATAGAACACAACAGATGCCGATAAAATCACTGAGCCATTTTATTAATCCATGATAAAAAGTACATCAGCATAAACGAACAGTGGAACCTGAGCTTTCCAAGCAAGTGGAGCAAACCCAGAAAGATCTCTGGCCCAACTGATGAATGAAGCTAGCAATGATGTAGACGGCTCGACAAGAAGACTGTTGCAAATCGGCTACGACAAAATTGTCACTGAACCCACTGAAGCACAAGTTGAAGATCCAGATGATCCTCACACCAATCCCTGAATCTCTATGAAACTTCAGAATGAAGTCTCCTCAAGAGAGTTGGGTTTTCGTCCAACACTCATAAATCACCCGAGGGTTTCCGTCCTGGGGCTACAGCTGAAGTAGAGAACCACGTCTCACACCTCTCATATAATAAAATAACATGATCCAACGATATCTCCCAATGGCCTCCTCCATTTATTTTATAGAACTCTTGGAGCCTTCTAGAGCATTATTTTATTATTATTTTATTCATGGAGCACTTTTCCCTTTTATTAAAATATTCCTTTTTAACGCAGAAAAGGGTAAATCGGCTACCACGCCTCCTCTGGTCACTGGAATCCGTGTCTAACTATCCCACCATGTAGGTATCCTCGTCCCGGTTCTAATGAGCTATTACACTAAGGTGTTCCATCATGTATTCCTCCCGGAATGCCACCTTGAGTGTAATCAGTTGAGTTAAGCCCAGAAATAACTCAAATTTCCGAAAGTTATCAGAATGCACCAGAATGAAAGCCAAACTGCTCGGATGATGGATTATATCAAGAAAATGCCTCCGGAAACCATGAAAACTCCTCAAAACTCCTCCAAAAAGCCCCTGAGCCCACTGATAGCACCAATCTGTACATGTGACCTGTCTACTCCTAACTTTGGAAGAGCAACTTAGCCCCGTCGTAGTTGACACCAAAAATGGGAATATTGCAGGTTCTTTCATCTGGTGGGTTGATGTTATTTTACATCTATTGATCTACTCTTCATTTCCATGCTCATGGTTTGCTGAAGCTCCACATTGGTAATAACCCAGATTATTCCCAATAGTGTAGCTGTTCCCATTTTGGGATATTACAATGGTATCAAGGCTGCCATCTTGGCTCAGCTTGTGGATTTCAGATCCACTCAGAAGATAAGAAGAAGAGTGGAATAAAATTATGGAGAGGATGAGCTTACTCTCATCCATTTTCAGGTCTAAGAAGAGAGAAAAAGAGAAATGCATTGAAACTCCAAAAAAGTTTCAAGGAGGAGAGATTTGCAGAGAAACCTCTAGATAGTTTAAAAAGGCAGAAGAAGATGCATGCACTTCCTATTCTCATAAAGGAAGTGAAGATCAAGGAGACCCTTTAGAGCATGAAATCCTGAGTGGATACTTGGCAGAATACAAGTGCCAACCTAGGGCTTTCAAAGAGACCCTAGAATTTCCTTAGTTTATTCAATGGAGAGAAGAGAGAAGACCTTGCAGAAAAGGAGAAATCAAAGGTAATAGGTTCCTATTGTCTACATTTGATGGGTCAACTACAGCTAGAGCTTGGGAAAGAAAGCTTGAGGCATTCTTCCTACTTCATCCATTGGTAGAGAAGGAGGCAGTAGAAGTTGCAGCGTTGCACCTGGAGGGTGAAGCCAATGCTTGGTGGTGCAATCACTTAAGCCACACAAGAGTGACTTATTTTTCTGAATTCACTCAAGAGCTGATTAGAAATTTTTATGGGGAGAGATCAGAGGAGAGTAGACCCACACCACCATGGGAGGAGGAAAGTACCAGCATTTCCATGGCCTTGAGAAATCAGCCTTCTACACCAGCAGTTGGATCAGCCAACACATTGAAGAGAGGATCTCTTGCAGCCATAGAATATGTCCCCAAAGCTCACAAAGGTATGCATAAGTTTCCATGTCTCAACATTTCAAAAAATTTATGGAAAGGATTGGAGATTTGTTTGCATATGGCCCAAGATCAAATGGTATTGCTGAGATAGAGCAGCAAGATTGCATTGCGCTGTGAAAGCTTGAAAGGTTCAAGGGAGATTTGAACCCTCAACCTCATGTATCATTGATGAGTTGCACACAACCCTTGAGGTTGGAGTGTGAATTCTTGGAGGATGGAGTGAACCTCACATGTTCATCCAGGAGTTGACACATGAGATAGAAAAGACACCCTGGAGGAGGGTTATAGCGCTATCAAGAGGTAGCAGCAAGGAGGTTTTGTCTTCAGCTCCTTTGGGTCCCTATGGATTCAAGATTATCATTGATGAGAGATATTCTCTAGGAGGTCTCCAAGGAGTTGCATTTCAGCATCCCATGAGATGCAAGGAGAAAAATGTGATATGGGAGGATGGTAGTCCCTTTGGGAGGAGTGCCAAGATGGAAAATGATAAGGGGCATCCATCGATGGATTAGTGGATGTGGGTAGAGAGCAAGAAGCTGGAAAGTTACTTGCAACTCTATGATACCAGGTAGCAAGAGGCAAGACTGCATTGGCTACTCTTGAGATAGTTTGGCCATCATGAGACATATCCTTCTTCCAAGGGTATGAGGGAGGAGGATACTTGGCAAAGAACTTGCATCATGAAGCAGCAAGGAGTGCGGATGCATTATGAGGATGCGATCATTGTGTTTCCACCACATGAGTTGTTTGATGAAGGTGTGATGGGGCAGCAAATAAATTTGTTGCTCTGGAGGATTGAAGGAGAGAAAAGACAGAGTTGCTTTCACATTTTGCATGATGTTGCAATAGGAGGAGATGGCAACATTATGAGAGGGGTCTTTGACATTGAACATGTCAAAGGATGGATTTATGAGTTGGAAGGAGCCTATTTTCATAGGCCAACAACGCTATCACTTTGGAGCATGAGCTTGTTGATGGAGTGTTCCCAGGACCACTTCATATTTGATGCACTTGGTGGGCATAGAGGAGGTAAGATTGGTAGAGTGATGAATGGAATCATTGGTTATGGTGGTATGTTCTCCTTGACTTGGATTTCAAAGCATGAGAAGGAGGATTTTCATGCAACATGTGGTTCATTCCTCTTTGGATGGGTATGCCATACCACTATGGAGGATTCATTTATGGATCTTGTCACCATCTTGCTTCCATCACATGGTAAGAATCATGTTTATGCATTTTTTGATTGTTCAATGCAATATTTGCATGCTCTTGCCTTTTCATTGCAGTGCATTGCTCTACAAAGGGGAAAGCTTTTCTTTAGGCTCCATGGTCTATTTTTGGCCAACTATCATGATGGAGACAACCATCTACTGTATGAATGGGGGCAAGTATGTGGTTACTTCTTGTGTGCTCAATTGACATATTTAGCCACCTACTATTTTCTAGTGGGTGCGATGACTTATACAACAAGCCATTTGTCAAGAGACAACTTGCCATGCTATTGTCTGAAGTTGCAGTGGGAAAGACTACATTGTGACCACTTGGGAGATTGTTGGTACCTTCCAGCACCATATGAATCCTTCAGTATTTCTCTCATTATGATTCTGATCATGTTCCTACTTGCTGATATTATTCCTACCTATATGAGGAGCATGATTGTTACAGGTCAAAATACCTCCTGATTAGCTCAGAGGAGAAGATAAATATGGAAGGAATACAAAGACCTAAACTAAACCTACTTCTGCCAAGGTAATGCCCCACTATAACAACATAAGAGTGTTATAACGCACCTGATCAGTGAATAGGCTGCGTTAGTGGCTAGGGAAACGCTCTGTTTACACTAGAGGGCAGCATTACCCATGTTTTGAGTTTGGAACGGGAAAAACCCACAGAGAATGATTTGAATTTCTAGCTTTTTCTCACAAGAGAGTCAGTAAAAAAAGGAAACTACAAAGCACTAATCTCTTATTGGGCCTTGCCAAAAACAACTAAACTCTCAAAGAAGGAAAAATCATGGAAGTTTAGGAAACATCTTGGTTTTTTCTATTCAAAACTGGCAGAAAGAGAAGGGCAATGATTGCTCTCTCCATCTCCTATAAAATGGAGCTGAAGGCTCTTGGTTCAAGGTCGAAGGATTGTCAAAGTTTTGAATACTTGTGAAGTAGAGAATTATTGTTGTAGTGTGAAAGTCAAGAGTCAAAGAGGTTTATTGAGAACTTGTTGACCAGGACATCACCACATTGAGAGATAGAGAGATTGGAAGGCTGAGGAGGGCTTGGTAAAATCGACGGTTGTAATCCTCATTTTTATAAATCAATAGAACTGTATCTGTTTTGTCCATTCTATGCGTTGATGTTGTCATTATTATTTGATTATTTACATAGCATGAGATGAATGGCTTAGATGTGAATAGTTTAATGTTTATCATATGTTAAATTAATTGATTGGAAATGCATGTTGCGATAGAGATTACACGGGTGCTTTGATTGTTTGCAGGGTCAAGATTTGGAGCTGGTGAAGGATAACTCCTGCTTCGCTGCCTAGTGCTCTCCAAAAGACTTCAAGATCATTAAAGAGGTAATCTTCCATCCTATTCCATCATGTTTTTTTAAGTTAATATGAACATGTATATGCCTTCTTTGTGAACTATACAGCTAATATTACTATCTTCCTCGGGCACCGGAAAGCCCTGAGAGGGATATTCGATAACCAACAACCCAATAATTTTACCCTATAGCAGAATTGGCGACTCTGCTGGGGACTTTCCCCATAGCTTTCGGACTATCTCTTTCCCTCTTTCTTCTTTCCTATGTTCACAGACCCTTCTGACCAGTATTTATGCCCAGTAGACATTTCAAAAGCTCACAGAGTTCATTCCTGTTTCTGAATGACCATCTGAAGAAATTTACCCTGGCTAACGCTACCTCTGTTAGTGTTCCAGTGCATTATAATGCAGACTCTGTTTAAATACAGTGCGTTAGTCTCTGTATTAACGTTGTCTTTACTCAGAGACAGTGCGTTACTCAGAAAAAATTTGCTATTCACCCCTGTGATTGTGTTTTGGTTGTAGAGTTTTTTGGCCATCAGTATCTCTCCTTGACTAAATCCCTGTGCTTGTTTACTAAGCTGGAATTTCTGTTTGTTTTATGTTGTTTGAAAAGTTAGTGTCAAAAGAATTCACTTTTTAGAGAATGAATTTTTTTTTTTTAGTTTTTCTACATCTAGCTAAATTAATTCTGAAAATTTCAGTTCAAATATTGTTAAGATGAGGTAGATAGAAGTCTGAATCTTTAAAGTTGAACTGTGCTATTTGAATGTTAGTGCATGGATGTTGAAAATAAACCTCTCCTTGTAGAAATACTCTTCATCGAATTTAATAATTAGAGCATATTTTCGCATGGTTTCTTGAGTCAGAGTCTCATTACATTTCATACGTCCACTCCCCCTCCACAAGACTAATAATCAAGTACACTAAGAATCAAGTGATAATAAAATCAATCACATTACTCTTTTTGAGCTCACACCAATAGTAGTTCAGGCTAAGATCTTGGGTTAGGAAAAGTGAGAAAATCACCCAAGATCTCAAAACTTGAAACTAGAGTCATTAACGAGCGAAATCCTACTGCACTCATATTATCAAGACCGTTCCTTTACCGGAGCTCAGCGGGAGACAACACTTGGGTGCACAAGAAGGTAGCCCACCTTCGACTACATATGGTGGGTGTGCTATATATTGGGGTTCCCTTCAGGGATGTCGAAACTAGATCGGGGATCTAGGTATTCTTCCCATATAGCATGTTGTCCTTGACCGTGGACCCCCCTGATGATGTCTGTGATTTGAGGTATCTTTAGTGGCTATAATTTTTAGGGACTTACACAAGGTGACTGGGACGGGCTATCCTGGTACCTGAAACAGACGGACCCACTCTGTCTTTGGTCTTTAGGAGGGTACTCGTCTTCACGAGAGTGCTTACACTTATCGTCTGAGGTTTGGGCGAAGCTCTAGAGTGACCGTAACTGTACTTTCGACCAACCCTCTCTGTATACTATTGTGATACTAGATTTCATCACCAGCAAATGGTAGTACTTAGACAGGGCACCCTATTCTGGCTGCTTGCTGATTGTTTTTAGAGAGTCCTTTTTTATTTTTTCTTTTTTTAGGTGTGTGGTTATTGTCATTTGAGACTTTATAATACATCAAAATTTATTAAAATTTGTTAAAACTAAACAGGTCATCGTGGCGTCATCTGACCCACGTCGTCTGTCTCGATGATAGCAAGGTCTACCTCCTCTGACTCTTGAGTAAGAACTGAACCTTGGTGAACCCGTGCCTTCTGCGGAAGAGCAGTCTCTATTGAAAAACCCTGATTTTCACATAGCCTCATATCATACGGAATTTCCGGAGGACCCTTTCACGGAAGGGGTCGTACCTCATTACAATACTCCACTCACTGATTTTTTGGGGCCTGTGATAGTTCAGATTCCACCACACACTAACATGTCTTCGGTCGCACAAACATCCATTTCTCAATCGACATCCACAAGGTCGATGCCAATGGCAACCATCCCAGGTTCGTCGCCATCCTCCCCGCTAGTTTTTAGTTCTATGCCATTACTTGGTAACCCCAGTAGTCAACATATACCTAATCCCAACCCTACGGTCATCACAATTGTAAGTAACTCACTGAGTCCTTCGGGATCTACTCCTACTGTGACCACGTTGGGACCTATGGTTGCTCCTCCCACGAGTGTGACTACTTTGGTTCCTTTTAGCAACCCTTTCGATTGGAACCCTTTGCTGAGTTCAAACCCCTTGACCACCATACCAGGGGGCAGTGTCACCAACACACAAATAACAACGAACATTTCACTACCCCTGCAATCGTTAGGACAAACTGGACAACCTATTGTTAACATTGTTCCCTTAAGTGGTTTAAATATCGGCGTATGGTCTATACCGTTGCCAAACTATGCAAGTAGTAGCATGCCTCCAGGAAGCTCTATTGCATCCATATGGACTAACCCACCCCAAACTCCATCTAGAATGGGAGGGCATTTTTACACTGAGGGCAACCAACCATTTGCCCCGCAATACAATATGCCCTATGGATAGCAACCATATATCCCTACCCCTCCACCTATAGGAAATTTTTATTAAATTCCCACTTATCCTACTGGTAACACATTGATGGGAGGACCCTATGGTCCACATATTCAACCAATACTTCCTTGGTTAGATTCGGGGGCAAACACACAATTGCCATTTTTGGCAGCTCTAGACATCCCCGACATCTATAGACTGACTAATGACCCCATTAATCACAACCCACTCTAGCCTCCAGTACCGCACAAGATTCCTTTTGACATCCCAAATTTTGATGGGAAACAAGGGGAAGACCCAGCCGCACACATCACCACCTTTCATTTATGGTCTATATCTAATTCCATGGTGGATGATAGTGTCTGGCTTCGACTGTTTCCCTGCACCCTTATAGGAAATGCTGCTAAGTGGTATATTGAATTGCCACGCACTGCTATAAACACTTTTGGCACTTTAGCGACAGAGTTTCTAAAGAATTTCCAATTACCAATCAGATTTGAAACCAGAACAAAACTGTTAACCTCGCTGCGCCAAGACACCGCCACCCACATCTCCGATCACATTTATGAATGGAGACGTAGGAGGAGGCTAGTCAAAGCACCAATCCCAGATCATATCTTAGCTAATTGGTTTTGTAAGTCTCTCTTACCCCACATCTCTAAAGACATTGGCCTTTCCGGTGCGGTTAGAGAAGATCAATGCATTCGTCGTGCCCAACATTTAGATTTAATCTATTCACAATTTGGCACACTATATGATTTACTCCTAATGCCCCTGGTAACCCAAATACTCCAGCTACTCAGAAAACCAGAGCTCACGCCGATGGTCTCGTTGGCACAATCTCTGGTGTAGCCACAAAACAGTCTTGGGGGAAAACCTCCCAGCCATCCTCGGCTGCCACCGCCCCTAACCAAACGACTAATATTCCTACCGCTGAGGTAAATTCTGTGCAAACTTCACAAAAAGGTAGTGGAAAGAATAAGAAGAGCAAGAAAAAGACATATTCTTTAGAAGAGCAGTCAGATAATCAGAATAATCCTAATCAGCAAAAATGCTGCCAAAAATGACAAAGGGAAGGATAAACCCATGAAATTTCCTTGCAAGATCTGTGCGGAGGACCACTTGACATACAAATGTCCTCGGCTGTAGGAATGCACCGATTTTATCGCAAACAAGGATTCTAGGTGAACACCTGCCGTTCTTCGTAATCCTTTCCCTAATCAACAACAGCAACACCAAAACATGGTTGACAACCCGCCACAACCCCAACAACGGGGAAATGGTGGTTCACATCCTTCCAGTGAAGGATTATCCACCATTTATGGCATTGAAAATGTTGAACTTCAAACACGAGCCAAGATTTATGGAAATCCTACCATAGACGCTCAAGAACCTGGCACTAGTTCAAATCCACCGCCGACCAACGATTTACATATCGAACGGCCTACTGCTAACCCCGCGATTAATCCCCCGAAAGGGACACTTCGACACATGACTCATAACACCTTTGCAAGTGCAGCCCAAAACTACAACATTGTAAAATATTTAGCGTAGGCACCGTCAACTATGTCTGCTCTCGAAGTATTGCAAACTTGTCCAACACAAAGGAAAGCCTTGCTTTCGACCATTGGTGGAATATAACCCCAAGATTCCATGCTAGCTATCTTTGATATGGAAAAATCTCAGACTCGCCTCTCACACCAACTCGCATTCCAAGTGTAGGTTGTGTAGAAAGGGAGACCAATCCATTGCACTGTCATAGACGAAGATGCTTCAACCTGCGTTATGTCACAAGCTTGCTGGCTCAATTTAGGTTCTCCTATCTTAACACTGCCGTCGAATTCCCTCAAAGCTTTCGATGGCTACTCGTTCCTCCCAAAAGGATACCTTGCTAGCTTTCCCAGCACTCTGAGTGGGAAAATGGTAATCATGGACGTTAAAGTCGTAGATCTCCATCTCGACTATAATCTATTGCTCGGTCGTAGTTGGTCTTATGTGATGACCGCCATTGTTTCTTTGGTCTTATGACTCATCCTATTTCAATTGGATGGGAAAATAGTCATAGTGGATCAGTTATCTTTCTGCACCCCTGATTATTTCACGTTACCAAGTAGCACTGTACCCCTAATAGGAGGCTTTCTTGACTCTTACGTCAGTATTGGTATCGGTCTTCTGAAGGCATCTTCCCTACTGGGTTGTTTTCCTCTCTCGCCGCCAGAGATCCCAAATACGGTTGCAATGATATCCACCACTTTAGATGGCTCTATGGACCCATCAATCCTTCCGGAACCTTCAGACATTGATTCCTATGGAGATCAGATGCCGCTCTCACCTACTGAGTTGGCCTACCAAGCCATCCAAATTACATCTGAACCCTCCACTGCTATGGTTTCAACCAAAGGTACAAACCTCCCACCCATCATAGTTCTCTCTAAGGATCTCCTCAATGAAGTCTTGCCTACAGACGAAGCTATTCAAGAGATCATGTCTCTAGAAGAACGACCTTGGGGAGAGTTTCACCATCGCCCTTCGATGATCGACTTGGACGTGATAAAAACTGAAATCCCATCCTTTGACCCACCTGAGATGGTTCCCTTCGCTTACACGACTGTTCAAACTATCGATTCAGAAGGGAACATGGGTAATATTTCTTAGAAAATTCTCATTGATATCTCATTCAAAACAGGTATCGTGGAAAATATTTAGATTGGAGCAGATTGCAATCCTGAGGAAATTGCATGCTTCACATCCCTTTTCAAGGAATTCCGCGATGTGTTCACTTGGTCTTATGAAGAAATTCCTGGCATAGATCCATCTATAGTCGAGCACGAAATCAAGATTTATGACAATGCCAAACCAATTCGGCAGCGACTCAAACCCGTCCACCCGCGCAAAGAAGCCGCCATCAAAATTGAGGTAGAAAACTTTTAAACATTGGTTTCATCTATCCCGTTCCTTTGACAGAATGGGTTTCCAATCTGGTTCCCGTCGATAAAAAACAAGGCACCATTCGAGTTTGTGTTGACTATCGCGATATAAACGTTGCTTGTCCCAAAGACCATTATCCTACACCATTCATAGATTAGATTATCGACGATTTTTCCGAATGCGAATCTTTTTCCTTCATGGATGGATTCTCGGGCTATAACCAGATTGCAATTAAAAAATAAGACCAGCATAAAATTGCCTTCATCTATCCTTGGGGCACATTTGTGTATCGTAAACTCCCATTCAGTCTGAAGAATGTTGGAGCAACTTTTCAGCGGGCTATGGACTACGCTTTTCACGACATTCGACATATTGTACAGGATTACTTGGATGAGCTTCCAGCCCATTCCAAGAAACAAATTGATCACCTTGCTCATTTGAAATAAATTTTTTCTAGGTGTAGATTCTAAAATATACGTCTGAATCCTCATAAGTGCGTATTTATGGTCGAGTCTGAGCGTCTGTTAGGTTTCATTGTCTCCAAGCACGGGATTAGGGTTGATCCCGATAAGGTTAAAGAAATTGTTTAATTTCCAGCACCACAATCCATCCTTCAACTCCAACGTTTGTAAGGGAAGGAAAACTTTTTACGTCAATTCATTGTTAACTATGCCAAGATGACGAAAGGATTTAGGCGATTATTGAAGAAAGGAATACTATACTTGTGGGATGAACAAGCTCAAAAGTGATTTGATGCTTTAAAACATGCACTTGTTTCAGCCCCACTCCTTAGTGCCCCCGACTACTCACGCGACTTTCTCCTCTACCTAGAAACCTCACCATCCTCACTTGGAATGGTTCTAGTTCAAGTTCACAGTGACGACAGTGAACATGTGATATAATATTTTTCCAAAGGTATAATCAGACCTGAACTACGTTATTCACATGTGGAGAAACTTTCTCTGGCAGTAGTTTTTGCCATCACCTGACTCCGACACTATATATTTTTGCGACAAAATATGGTTATTGCTTTGGAGAACCCCATGCGACACATCCTGTCTCAAAAAATTATTGGAGGAAAATATTCCAAATGGATCATAATCCTCCAACAATTTGATTTGGTCTTCACAGTTGCCAAATCAAAGAAATCCCTCGTCTTCGCTGAATTATTATCGGACCTTCCCAGAATCGACCCCAGAGAAGTAGCTCATGATCCATTTCCTGATGAATCTGTATACTTGGTCGATTCTTTGGACCCATGGTATGGAGACATTTTGGTCTACCTACAAACCCAACACTTCCGCCCAACTCTCACGTCTGACGACCGTCGTTGTATCCGCTACCAGTAAAAGCACTACCTCGTGCTAAATGATACATTATATCGCCGTGGTATCGATATTATTCTCTGGAGTTGTCTCACTTTCAATGAAGCGGAACGCATTTTAAATGAATGCCATGTAGGGGCATGCGGTGGTCATATTTCGGGCATAGCTACTGCCCAAAAAATCCTGTGCGTAGGTTACTATTGGCCCACTTTGTTTAAAGACTGCATTGCAGCGGTCCAGAAGTGCCATCCATGTCAAATTTCCACAAATAAAATGCGTGCTCATCCTGCCCCCCTTCATCCGGTTATCTCCATTGGTCCTTTCGCTAAATGGGGAATTGACTTCGTCACCTGCAATCCCACTTCAGAAAATGGACACAACTACATCATGGTTGCGGTCAACTATTTTACGAAATGGGCGGAAGCCATTCCCACTTTTAAGGCCGATGGCGAAATCGCCACTCTCTTCCTGTTTAATCAAGTAATCTGTCAGTTCGACGTACCCCTATCTATTGTCACAGATCATGGATCCCACTTTCAAAATCATATGATGACCGAATTAACATCCATGCTAGGTTTTCATCAAGATCAATATTCGTCTTATTATCCTAGAGCTAATGGTCAAGTCGAAGCCGTAAATGGCGTCCTCAAAACCATGATTCGTCGACTGGTCGGAAACCATAAAACCACATGGTATCGGAAGTTGTATTTCGCGTTATGGGCATACTGAACGTCAGTCAAAAATTCCACATGCTTCACGCCTTTTCAACTTGCATTCGGCCTGGAGGTAGTACTTCCAATCGAGTGTGAAATTCCATCACTCAAACTCGCTATTGAACTCCTACCTGGCACTAATGCCACAGAAGAGCGCTTGCTCTCGCTTGATCATTTGGAAAAAACTCATCGAGATGCTACACTAGCACTCGAAGCTCACCAGCGCTGAGTCAAAGCTCAATACGAAAAATCTGTCAAGCCTCGTTCTTTCCAAGAGGGTGATCTTGTTATGCTCTATGATCAGAAACATGACCTCTTGGGGGCAGGAACGCTCCAACCATTATGGCTTGGTCCTTACATCATCACTAAAGTCCTCTCAAAAGGGGCTCATGAACTTCAGGACTGTAATGGAATTCCACTCATGGAGCCCCGTAATGGGCTCTATCTAAAGAAGTATTTTGCCTAGTTTCACACTAGGTGTATGCTTTGTAATTTTATGTATATAAGTTTTGCCTATTATTTTGATGTCTCTCGATATTTCTTGGTTTTTGAGGTGTTTTTCTCATGTACAATATTTTTCTTTCACACAGATGTCGTCATCCTCCTTATCATACGTTGGATATGCATACGGTGCTAGTCGTCACACTAGACACATTGCTTCAGCTGCTTGGGTTCTCTACACTCCTGAGTCGAACCTTCTTGGTTCTAGGGGAATCTTCCTAAGTAGCGCCACCAATAATGTTGTCAAGTACATGTCAGTGATCCAACTCCTCATGGAGGCGACGTCTCGTGACATCTCCAATTTAGTGGTCAGGTTAGATTCCCAACTCGCGATTATGCAGTTAAACAATCATTACCGTGTCCGTCATCCAGTCTTGTTACGTTATTTTTTAAGGGTGCGACTTTTAGAACATCAATTTCAAACAATCACATTTGAGCAGGTTCCTAGAGAATTTAATGCATTAGCCGATTCTTTGGAAAATTATGTGTTAGATTGGCATTTGTCACATTTGTTATAAAAGATTTACACATGAGTATATATATTTTTATCCCATTGAAAATACATAAAAAATTAAAAAACACAAAATCACCAAAAAGTATGTATATATATATATAGATGTATGTATGTATGTCGTTTCCAGTACAATAGTTACATCAAAAAATCTTCCAAAACTTGGGTGTTTTACAAAAAATTGGCTATACTAAGCCATGCTCTGACACTTATAATTCCACTCCGCCAGCTAGGCCTGATGATCATGATAACATACAACTTATTTGGCTATCCTCCTTAGAGGCACCAGGTATCTCTCCGGCACACCCACAGTATATCGCTGCAAACGTACTGGAACCTCATGCATAGGAAGGGGTGGTATACCGATACTCAAACCCTCCAAGTTTCTGGAGAGTTCATGTAAAATCTAGGCATCATAATCCTCGGCGGCTTCCGTATCCTCAGCTGGTGCACCAGCCCTGGGTAGTTGCAGTCCTCTCCATGCACAGCGAGGGGCCCCAATTGGGTAGACAGGTGCCACATCTGTGTCAAGAAAACAGAGCTTCATGTCAAAACATAATTTTCACCCTAATTCAGTAAAAAAAATTGCATAAACATTCAAAAGACAAAAACAAAGTACTTCCTCGAGTAAAATGATCATTTCCTTCTTACCATCGAGTCCCCACTGGGTACCAGGGGGCAGCGCTAACTCCGGATCGCCTGTGAAGTTCATCCCTGCATAGGGATAATCCTCAATCATAATAATTTGGGAGTTCAGCCAATCAAAAAATACATCATCAAAACAATGGTAGATGAGACCCTCTACAGTCCGCGGAAGCAAAGCTGCCCATCGAGCCTGTCTCAGCTCGTGTGGGCCCAATGGTGTTGTAATGATCCTGGGCCTCATCAATGGTACCTGCTCCAGTAGGAAAGAAACGATCAATGTACCATACCCAAACTCTTTTTGGGTACGGGTCTTGCATGCTGTGAGCTCTGCTCGGACCCGACGGAAAACTCCATCACACCAGTAAAATACCTGAGGCTGCATACAATCCAAGGCTAGTAGCATCTCGGCCTTGGTGGCCACATGCTAACTCTTAGCACCTGCCAAGCAAAAAATCATCCATAATATAGAACTCAGTGGTCTCGAAGCTACCTGTGAAATAGGTACCTGGTTTCTCACAACCTCTGTGTTGCATATGCAATGAGCAAGAATGAGATCAGTAGTGGAACGCGGATCCGCTCTGGAGCCCGTCAAGTTGGGCCTCGGTCCACGGCATGACAGGCCGGTCAAAAATTACATATCGTCTTTCTCAATTAAGAGCTCATTGCCCCCAATCCGAAAGACATGGTGACGTTCGTCCCATTGCTAAATCAACCACCTTAGGAGGTCCTCTTGACCCCTCATCAGTTCTAAGCATGAATATTTTAGCAAACCGCATCTGCGGAGAGCCATCAAGCTTGCAGCATCAGTAATCATTTCCCTCTCTTCCCATTCATGTTCTCTCTCTTGCCAGATACTCATGATTAACAACTGAATACCTGCAAATGCAACATTTTCAACTGATTAGAAATTTTTTGGACCACTTTAAAAAGCTTATAAATGAGTTCCTAAAAAATGCGTTGCGCCTAACGCTAGCTATAGTGAAAAAAATATTGCACTAACGCGCCCTCCCCTCACGGGAAGTGTGCTTAACGCGGCTCCATCATTGCTAGCCCATGTTAGCCACTAATATTTTTTAGGGCCTGCCAAATTTCCCATTTGGAACCAGCAAAACTTCACAAAAATACAATTAAATGATAGCAGGAGGTTCTAGCTCTTACTTGGATCTCGTGGGAAGGAAAATCGTTGCCCGGGTTGACCGCAATCATTAGCTGAAGTTTTCACCCTTTTTCACCCCAGAGCTCCTTCACAGCACTCAAAATAGTGAAAATGAAAGTCTTCCGACCTTCTTATAGCCACTTCTGGGGCATGACTCTCTTATCTAGTCGAAAAAAAGTCGTGAATTCTTGCTGCATATGTGTCGCAACTATTGAGATTTGTTACTCATGTTCTGATGAGTGATCAAGATTCATATGCAGACATACACATGTTTTCACCCTTTTATCGAGAATTCTTACGGTGCTCGTTAATCCGAAAAACCTCGAGTTCCCTTCTTCGGACTCGTTAAAATTATACGAAGTTGATTTCGAGCGTTATTTTTGTGGTTTTTTTCTTGCTCGTTAATTCGAAAAACCTGGAGTTATCTTCTTCAGACTCGTTAAAACTGATATGAAGAAGCATTGAGCTTTCTTTTTAGGGACCTTTTTCTAGCTCATAAAACTGAAAAAACCTCGAGTTGCCTTTGTCGGGCTCGCTAGACTACCATGATAGAGAGTAAGGAGCCATTCTTTTCCTCTTTTCAAAGCTTTTTAAACCGAAAAAGTAACGAGTTTTCTCCGCGTGACTCGTTAAAATTTCACGGAGAGCACCGAGTTTTTCTTTGTTGGACTCGTTAAAATTTCAAAAAGAGTACTGAGTTTACTTCGTCTCCTCGTACTCATAACAAAATGAGGTAGACGTCCATCGAACATATATTTCTCACTTTTCTAGCTTCGATGGACTAACTCACGGAAAATGAACTGTTTCAACCTTACTATTCTCCCTTTGTCGTGCCTAGTTATCAAGACATGACAAAGGTACCCTAATAGAGTTGTATTTTACGACATTTTTCAGACTCTCTAAACATGAAAAATTCACCGAGTTTACTCATCTGGACTTGTTAAACCTAATCAGACGGGGCACGGAGTTGTCTTTTATGATATTTTTCAGACTCTTTAAATATGAAAAATTCACCGATTTTACTCATCTGGACTCGTTAAACTTAATCAGATGGGGAAAAAATTGGACAAAATGGATACTACCTCTGTTACATTTCAGAAAGGTTGATTTGGCAGCAAAAATCTTGAACATGGCACTTCCCAGAAAACTCTTTCACAGTTAGCCGAACACTACCATATATGAGTATTAGCCTTCATCTCCCAGTGTCCCTACACCGGTAAAATCCTAACACACTCTTTGGTGTTCATTAAGCCTCAGCTGCCTAGTACCCTGTTACAGTTCCTTCTATTGTTTAAGTAGATCTCGCTATCTACTGCTCCTCTTATCAACCAAACCGCTCATTATGCCAGAAATTATTTGTCGTCAAACGTCCCCATTTGCTTTTCATTATCTCCATCACAAACAAAATCATTTGGTTTCCGTTTCATGTTGACTACTGTAGTACGCCTCAGTGCCTACTTTTCAACATATATTTTCCTATCGACTTCAACATCTTATCTAGGAAGTTGATCCAGAAAACCATCAGTACTTGGATACTTGCAGACATTAGTGGCAGGTACTATTGTGTTTGATTAGGAGTATTCATCATTGGCTCCTGATCGAATGATTATACGAGTGTTCGACTTCAACTCTTTTTATTCATAGTTGCTAGATTGTACTGTGCATCTTAGGGACCATCATCATTATCGGTGGCCACCTTCGCATCTGTTAACAGTTCTCATTATCGACTGGTAATCAGATGATTTCTCACATGTTCGATGACAGCTCCTTCATTCACATGTTGAGAAATATGTAGTTTAAGTGAAGCGGTGGTCAAGACCTTGGGGCAAAGGTTACATCATTAAAGCTATGTTCCCTTCCCCAAGTTGTGATATTATTTATGGAGACAGCTTCTCCAGCCTGATCCTATTATGACAGACACTTCCACATTGTGCTCATCAATGGACAGATTCTTCATATCTCTGTTCTAGAGAAATCATGTTGTTTAAGCTACTGAGCATGGGAAATTCCCGACTCAAGGCAGATACTATATTTTTTGACATATGTTGTTGTTTCAGGTTTTCCTTAGTCTTTCAATCTCTTTATCTCTACTACACACATTATAAAATATTTCGGCCATTGTCTTCATCTCTGACCTCACACTTTAGTGGGCATCTATTACAGGTCAAAATACCTCCTCATCAGCTCAGAGGAGAAGATAAATATGGAAGGAATACAAAGACCTAAACTAAACCTACTTTTGCCAAGGTAACGCCCCACTATAACATCACAAGAGAATTATAACACACCTGATCAGTGAATAGGCCACGTTAGTGGCTAGGAAAACACTCTGTTTACACTAGAGGGCAGCGTTACCCGTGTTTTGAGTTTGGAACGGGAAAAACCCGCGGAGAATGATTTGAATTTCCAGCTTTTCCTCACAAGAGAGTCAGTACAAAAAGAAAACTACAAAGCACTAATCTCTTATTGGGCCTTGCCAAAAACAACTGAACTTTCAAAGAAGGAAAAAGCATGGAAGTTGAGGAAACATATTGGTTTTTTCTATTCAGAACTGGCAGAAAGAGAAGGGCAATGATTGCTCTCTCCATCTCCTATAAAATGGAGCTGAAGGCTCTTGGTTCAAGGTCAAAGGATTGTCAAAGTTTTGAATACTTGTGAAGTAGAGCATTATTATTGTAGTGTGAAAGTCAAGAGTCAAAGAGTTTCATTGAGAACTTGTTGACCAAGACATCACCACATTGAGAGATAGAGAAATTGGAAGGCTTAGGAGGGCTTGGTACAACCGACGGTTGTAATCATCATTTTTATAAATCAATAGAACTGTATCTGTTTTTTCCATTCTATGCGTTGATGTTGTCATTATTATATGATTATTTACATAGCATGAGATGAATGGCTTAGATGTGCATAGTTTAATGTTTATCATATGTTAACTTAATTGATAGGAAATGCATGTTGCGATAGAGATTACACAGGTGATTTGATTGGTTGCAGGGTCGAGATTTGGAGCTGGTGAAGGAGAACTCCTGCTTCCCTGCCTAGTGCTCTCTAAAAGACTTCAAGATCATCAAAGAGTTAATCTTCCATCCTATTTCATCAAGTTGTTTTAAGTTAATATGAACATTTATATGCCTTCTTTGTGAAATATACAACTAATCTTACTGTCTATCTCGGGCACCAGAAAGCCCTGAGAGGGATATTTGATAACCAACAACCCAAGAATTTTACTCTATAGCAATGATTAGAGGAGGAACACATGGAGTGGATGTGTTCTTGGGGGAGGAGCATCCCCAAATTTTTTGCATTGCATGCTCTAAGGGGAGCATGGGAAAAGACATGGCCTCTACAACAAAATATTTATTTATGTATGAGGAGGACCATGAGATGGATGGGAGGCTTTATGATGATGATTTCTTATCCATCATGTATGAGATGGTTTGGGCCAACTTGATTCACAGCGCTGGGAGAGGGACCTTTGGAGGTCTAATTTCCTTCTTGCCACTTGAGGGAAACATGATGGCAGCCCAAGATCAACAAATCCTTTACATTTGTCTTAAGTGGAGAAGAAAGCAGTGTGGGGTAGGCTACTATGTCTACCATGATCAGAATTTTAGCCCACCTACTTTTCCAGAGCTACATGTGGAGGATGATTTGCACGAGTTACCAATTTTGAGGGTGACCCATTTTGTTTGTTTGATAGATTGGGGAGGAGAGATTCAAATGGGGATAATGAATCCCAATATATATTAGCCCTGATGCTTCAAGGGGATCTTCAAACAGCCCATTTTTTCCCCCATGGATGTTTCATTATCACATCATGTTAGCTATGTGGGATGTTCCCCAATAGATGGCTTGTACACTTGGGAGGAGCAACTTGGAGATATACTGATGACACAACACCTTGATCCTTGGATGATTGCATCATATGAGGTTGCTACATGGGAGGAGAGGATACTCTTCAGTCTTATCCTTGCAGTTGCTTGAGGACAAGCAAAATTTGGGAGGGGAGGACTGTAATGTTCCCAAATTTGCACGTAGCAATTTGGAACATTAAATTTTGCTACTTTCACCTATGAGAGGAATAAATGGGTAAGGGTGCCCATGAACAATAAAAATATGAATAATTTCCACCTTAAGAAGGAAGGGGATCACTTAAGGAGATGAAATTTACACTTACAAGTGTGAACATGGGAAAAATAGATGAGGACATAGTCAAGTTTGACTAATTCAACATGCATTCTTGAGGAGGAAGAGATCACCTAAGAAAACCGGTTCAACGTGAACAAGGATCAGCCTAAGACACATATGTAAAATATATTGAAGATACCTAGTGTGAAAAGAGGCATTGGAGGTGGATTAGTTGACCAAGTCAACAACGCAGCCACAAGAGGAGGGAAGTAAGCTAGGGCAGCGCAGTTTTGAAAGAGGAAGCTTCATGAAGAAGTCACCTCAACATTGTGTGGGGTCTGGGTTGAGGAGGCTCACAAAAGATAAAAGGAAGGCATAACATCAAAGGGAGATCATTCATGTATTCATCTATCTTGGAATTGAGACCAATTTCATGCTTCAGCTATTTAGCCGGAGTTGCTGCACTGCTTAGTGCAAGGAATTCCTATGCGGGAATTCCATCCTCTCTTTAGATCAGCTTGCTTAAGGGATCAAAGGGGAGTTATTTGAGCTTAATTTATATATTTGGCTTGAGGAAATTCATCTAAATTGAGCTAAAGTGCAGTCTCCTTCAGTGAACTGCGTCTTTTATGTAGGAGCAGTAGCAGGAGAACTGCATCCTTTGATTTTGTGCTAGTCTTTGAGGAGGAGGTGCTTATTTCCCTCCGGGAGTCCCATTAGAGAGGCATTTGGCCATTTAATTTATTATTCAGCTCTTATATGTCATATTCAGTCATTTTTAATGTATATTAGTTGTATATTGCGTTATTTTCTGTAGTCCTACCTTTTTTACATGTATATTTCCGGAAACCCTTGCTGGGTGTCTTTTTATTGATGCAAAAGAGGTTAAACCTCCATTTCTCTATTATTTTAATAATATAAGATTCATAAAATAATTATTCCATCATTTTATATAGAAACCCTCCTGGGAATTACGCTCTCACAGTATTCAGAAATTTCTGTTTAGTAAAGTCATGGGAAATCAAGGTTTTCTAGCCTAGTTGGGAAAGGAGGAGTTGTTTAACATAGATAGAAGCATTCCTTTGAGCTGAAATTCAGAGAATAGGTCTCTCATGACCTAATATATTATATCTGTCTATTTCCCCTTCTTATTTTTACGCTCATTTCTGAAAAAAAACCTTTTTAGGGCGTAAAATACCCTTTTTCCCCACTTTCCGGATCATGAAAAAAAGTACAAGTTTCTGATGTAGATAAAAATGATGTATATGTGTTTCTTATGTGTATTTTAAGATTATTCATCATAATAGGACCTTTATACAACTTATTCATTGCAGAGTTCTAGTTTTATGCCATTGCCCTGTATTACTGCATTTCCCCACCTAGGAAGGAGAGTATAGGCCTAAATCTTGTTGAGGTTATATCATCTGTTGGGTTGATGTTATTTTACATCTATTGATATACTCTTCATTTCCATGCTCATGGTTTGTTGAAGCTCCACATTGGTAATAACCCAAATTATTCCCAATAGTGTAGTTGTTCCCATTTTGGGATATTACAAACTTTTCTTGATTTTTTTTTCGAAAGGAAAGGAAATCGAATTATGGGGTATCACACAGAATCCAGGAAAGATAATAAGCTCTAATTTCATGACAAAGCTTTTGAAGAAAGAACAACGAGGCATAATTTCACAATTATGCTCACTAGAAGTTCCAACATCAAAATCATCTATTTCTCCAGATCTCTAAAAAGTCTTGAACAATCATTACAAGGTATTTGATACTCCCAAAGGACTCCCACCTATTCGTGATCACGATCATGCTATTCATTTTATTCTAGGAAGTGTTCCTCCAAACATCAGGCCTTACAGATATCCTTATGTCCAAAATAGCGAAATTGAACGTATGATTGCAGAAATGTTAGAGGTTGGTATAATTCAACCTAGTCAAAGTTCTTTCTCTGCCCCAATAGTATTGGTGCACAATAAATATGGATCATGGTGCATGTGTCCAGATTATAGGGAGCTAAATAAGTTGACTATTAAAGATAAATTTTCCATTCCTGTGATTGATGAATTATTGGATGAACTACATGGAGCAATTTATTTTACCAAGTTGGATGTTCGTTCAGGATATCATCAAATTAGAATGAAGACAGAAGATATTCTGAAAACAACATTTCGAACTCATGAGGGTTATTATGAATTTTTGGTCATGCCTTTTTGCCTTACCAATGCACCTTCTACATTTCAAGGGTTGATTAATTCCATTTTCAAACCCATCCTTAGAAAATTTGTGCTAGTATTTTTTTATGATATACTAATCTACAACAGGTATTGGAAGGATCATGTTCAACATGTTGACAGGGTGCTCAAACTATTGGAGGAGAAACAATTATATGAAAAAACATCCAAATGTTTCTTTAGAGTACAAGATGTGGAATATCTGGGTCATATTGTATCTCACGAGGGTGTTAAGGTAGACCCTAACAAAATTAAAGCCATTAAAGAATGGAAAGTCCCCACAACCATAAAGCAGTTACATGGATTTCTCGGGTTAACAGGGTATTATCACATGTTTGTTAAGAATTATGGGAGAATAGCAGCACCTCTAACAACATTATTGAAGAAATATGCATTTTCATGGACTCTTGAAGAAACTAAGGCCTTTGAATATCTTAAAGAGGTAATGTGCCTAGCATTAGTCTTAGCTACGCCAGACTTCACAAAAACCTTTATTGTGGAATGTGATGCCTCAGGAAATGGATTTGGTGTTGTTTTAAGGCAAGAAGGAAGACCCATTACTTTTAAAAGTCATTCAATCAAAGGAAATTATTTTAAAAAGGCTATTTATGAGAAGGAACATTGGTAATACTACATGCACTAAAGAAATGGAGACCTTACCTAATGGGAAGACACTTCAAGGTAAAAAATGATCATGATAGTCTCAAACACTTTTTGGAACAAAGATGATCTTCAGAGGAGCAGCAAAAATGGGTCACAAAGATGTTGGGTTATTACTTTGAAATAATCTACAAAAAAGGGAAGCTAAATGTTGTTGCAGATGCACTCTCAAGAAAGGATGAAAAGGTGGAAGCATTGCTTTTTAAAATTTCTATTATCCAACCAGATTGGATAACTAAAGCAAGAGATGAATGGAAGAAGGACGAATAAGTGTGGACACCCATTCAAAAGTTGCAGCAAGATCCTAGTACATCTGATACATTTAGTAGAAAAAATTATTCCTTATGGTACAAAGATCGCTTATATATTTGCAATAATTCCCAACTAAAACAAAATATTCTTTTGGAAATGCACACTTCTCCTTTATGAGGACACATGGGATTTTTAAAATCTTACCACAGGGTGAAGAAATAATTTTTTTGGGATGGCCTTAAATCTTGTATTCAAAATTTTGTGGCAGAATGTTTGGTTTGCCAACAAAATAAAGTTGAGAAAATTAAGACCCCGGGTCCTCTACAACCTTTATGCATTTCGAATCAACGTTGAGAGTAGGTTTCAATGGATTTTATATAGGTTTACCTAATTCGAAAGGAAAGAGTGCCATCGTGGTGGTATTTATTAGACTTACCAAGCAGGCACACTTTTGTGCATTATCTCATCCATTTATAGCGAGTAAAGTTGCTACTGGATTTATGGAAACAATTCAAAATATACAAGGAAACCCAGATAATATTGTAAGTGATAGAGATCCCATATTCGCTGGAAATTTTTGGACGAAATTATTTTCATCTTTGGGTACTCAACTAGCTCATAACTCATATTATCATCCTCAATCTGATGGTTAAGTAGAGATAGTGAATAAATGTTTGAAGGATATCTTTGTTGTTTTGTATCTGATAAGAAAGCACAATGGGTCAAGTGGTTACCTCTCCCTGAAAGGTGGTATAACACTTCCTTCCATACTGCAGCAAAAAATACTCCATGTATGGCACTTTATGGATATCATCCACCGTCCATCACATCTTCTTTAAGGGATAATTCTAGGGTTCAAGTAGTGGAGGATAACATCGAGCATCAACAAGAAGTTCTCCGACTCTTAAGGGATAACCTAAATTTGGCGCAAAATCAAATGAAACAACAGGCAGATCAACATCGCAGTGAGATAATTTTTGATGTGGGAGACTGGGTATTTTTACGGCTACAACCATACAAACAAATGTCCCTCAAGCAAGCTAAGAAGGATAATAAACTATTGCGAAATACTATGGTCCTGCAAGGTGTTGCAAAGATGGCAGGCTATGGCAATACAAACGAGCTTTCCTACTTTTCGCGAGTGCATCTAGTTTTCCATGTTTCATGCTTAAAAAAGGTTATAGGGGACAAACTTCCTGGGCTCAAACAATATTTCTAGAACTTGATGAGGAAGAAAAACTATATTAGAACCTAAAGCAACATGGAAACAAGAACTCCACAACTACGAAATCGATCAATTTCGCAGTATCTCATCAAATGGAAGAACTTACCCACTGTTTTTACGCATGGGAGGATGAGAACTTCATACAGAAGCACCCAGAGCTACTCAAGCATTGAGGACAACACTTTTTTGAAGGAGAGGTGCATGTTAGGTCCCTATATTACTAGTAAGTCCCTTATTGTTGTTAGTGTAACCCCCTTATTGTTATTATTGTACCCTTGTAACCCCCATATTGTTATTATTGTGCCCTTAAATTATTATTGTTAGGTCGGCTAGGATTACATTGTGGCCCCACTAGGATTACATTAGGCCCCATGGAGTCCTATATATAGAAAGGAGGTTTTGTCATTTGTATCATCCAAGAATTGTTCATTCATGTAATGTATTGGAGGTTGCCCCCTCGAAGTGGCTTATTTCTAAGGTGTTGATATCTCTTTTCTTCTATTTTTGGAGCTGGTTTCACAACACGTTATCATGGGGATGGGTGTTTGCATTGTTTAGAGAAGCTCATCATGCCCGAGATGCCAATCTTACACGTAGAAATTGATTTAGCAAATGGTTTGAAATATAAACAAGAAAGCATGCATTTTCACCTTGCAATATTTTATTAAGTTATTTTATAACTATATTTTTATTGTGAATGTAGGTGTGTTTTTTTCAGAAAATTTCCAATTTATATGACTATGTTTATTAATTGACAATGCCTTTTTTATGTGTTTGGCATATTGCAGTTGAAACACCGCAAGGCTATGTGGTACAATGGCCGTAAATTTCACCTCAAAAAGTTGGATGATAAGAGGAAAAATTATGATTGTGAGATAAATGTAGCATTCCATGTCACTAATGTTTCCTCCAGAAGTGACACATGTCCACAAGTATCTGAAAATAAATTCTACGGGCATTTGGATAACATAATTTGGTGTGGCTTTGATTCCTTCAATTTGGTTTTGTTTGACGTGAAATGATATATGCTATGAATGAATGAACATGATCCCGATAGAACTATTATTTAGCATGATAATGGATTTACCATGGTTACTACAAGGTCATTTGAGCCAAGATCAGATTGTTATGTTCTTCCAAGCCAATGCAAACAAGTCTTTTACTCAAAGGTTCTAGGTACAATGGGTTGGTCCAAATGTTGTTAGATATAATCCAAGAGGAAGGCTGATAGAGTAATATGTAGCAAAATATGATGATAATGTTGAAGAGGATGATGATGTAGAGAAACTGTTAGTTTATCATGTGTTAGATTACGAATATTTCAAAGAAGTTCAAGGAGATGTTTGATACAATTTTCTCAATGAAGATGATATTAATGATGTATTATCAGATGAAGAACTTGAAAAATTTGAACCAAATGATGACATTAATGATGATTCTAAAATGGATGATCATTTCAACACCTTTTTTGAACTGGATAACATAAATTTTGCATTGGATGAAGAAGAATATTAATGATATCAAAATGTTTACATGCACAAGGTATGTGTTTATATGTTTTCAGTTGATTTTTTCTCTTTCATTTAACTTAAATTTTTGTTTTCTTAGTGATTTCTGTATATGCTTGATTCTTACTATGTTGCTTTAAACTAGTTTATAGTAGATAAATTGGGTATTGTCAATATTGAGAGTGAATTGAGGGGGGAAGGGAGGGGCCATAGGAGCTTTCAACTTCACGTGGCTGGCCTTGTTCAATAGAGAATAGTATATTATTCTTGAATTCAAGAGAATCTCATTATTTTCTCTAATATCAAGCTTGTTGTTAAGGAAAATATATGACATAATTTATTATATCTCTTTTATGATCCTGCTTCCAATCTCAAAGTATATGAGTCCCCATGAATGAAAAAATGATAGCTAGGAACTAACTATCTACACCTATCTCAAGCTTATCATTACCAATTATTGGCCTACCTTGGCTGGGACTAATCCACCATTTAAAATTTACTAATAATTAGGAGCCGAAACAATGCTCTAATTAATTGACCTCGCACATAGTGACCTATGAATGGGGCCAATATTGATTTTTTTTCAATTTGTGCTTCTGCACACTAAAATCAAGTGATATCACCTAGATTTGGGGCAATTTTGATTTGTTATATTTCATAATCTAAGCATTTTAACTCCTCCTATGTGAACCTGTTAGGTTCCTATAATAATAGGGATCACAATTTTGAATTGACTATCTTAAAGTCTTGTAATATTGTACATACCTTTGCATTTCTACAAATGTTTTCCATATTAAAAAATGAAAAGAGGGTATATCCTAAAAGAATAATCAAAGGACCAAATGAAAGAAAGATAAAAAAAATATAAAATATGAACCCCATAAAAAGAAAGAAAAATAAATTTTGAAAGTTTTGCACAGTCAAATTCCATTACTCTTAATTTAATTTACTTTTGAAAATAAAATTGTGTGCAGTTTGTCCAAAATGCCACAATTCATGATGATAATGCAATCTAATCTTGATCATTCATGCCTTTAAATTTTATGTTATGATAGTTAGTGAATAAAAATCTGACCAAACCATCTAATCTTGGCAGACCAGTAGTTAGGTAGAGAATAAAAATGAGCTCATACGTTTAATCTGATCCATTCGAAGATATAAGGATAGAAATAAGTTAGTTTTCTTATCAAAAGAAAATAAAAGGGCCAACAAGCACAAATGCACCCAATAAAGGAAAGAAAAAAATGTTAGGAGGAATAAAATGGTAGGTAGAATACTTTTCAAAAGTTATAGAAGCATCATTTTGTTTATCCCTTATCAAAAATAACTTTCTAACCCTTCCCCCTTGCTAAAAATCCATTTCCCCTTTGAAAATCCCCTTTCCCTTGCTAAAAGCCCTTTTCCCTTTTCATTCCCCCTTATCCTAACCCTCCCCCCTCCAAAAAAACCCTTTCCCCCTTTGAAAACTCCCTTCCCCTTACTAAAACCACTTTTACACCTTTAAAAACCTTATGTTTTCATAAAAAAGAAAAAAACCAGTCTAAAAGTGCAAAAATATTAAGTGGACCCCCCTTTGACTTAACCCCCCCGCTATCATTTGAAACCTACGCTTAATGAATTTAATTAAACTCAATTTTTCATTCAACCCTTCGCATAACATTTTCCCTGACCCCACTTTCATTAAACCCTCCATATATATCTTTCCCGACCCCACCTCATTTGAATGAATTCGTAAAACCTATCAACTGTTCGATTACCTCCAGCCAGATCTAACAGCCTACAACCTTTTTCGCAACCCCCGACATCTTATGTTTAAAACCAAGGGGGGGGGTGCAGAATGGATTTGTTTCTCCCCCCTCTCCCTTGCCACGTGACACCTCCATATTTTATCGCACCCCCTCATCCCAAACCACCAAACCACTTCCAAACCATGCGATAAAACACCCCCACACCATGAGATAAACCACTACTTTTTGAAATAATAAAACCCCCACGTCGTGCGATAAACCATTTCCAAACCATGCGATAAACCACCCAAGTTTCAAAAATAAATAAAACCTCTCTATTCCATTATCCCTATCTTTGTCGAACTTGCAGAAAACATTGAAGCCCACTCACAACCATGCAAACCATTTTTTTCATTACAGGTAGTTTTATTTTTTTCTACGCAGGTGATTAATGGAACCTGGAGATGGAGGAAAATCCTGATACTAGTTCCATCCTGCTTACTCCAGACCCACAAGATAGGAATTTGAAATAGAGAAGGAGTTTTCATTAATAGAGCCTTTAGCCCAAGAAAAACAACTTCAAACTCTAGAAAAATTATTTTACCTCCAGCATGAGGTAAATCACCTTTTTGTAAATAAGCCTACGTTTTCCAAGTATTTAGAGGCAGATGAGTTTTAACATAAGATGATGAAAATCAAAATCCTAGATGAAGAAACATGGGAGAAATGGTGTGATTTACTATAAAGGGTGAAAGAACATACATGTGAAAGAAATACAGATGAAAGAAAGAAACAGGTAACAACAATCAAAGAATTAGGGCTAGATATCAGTCAGTTAAAAGGTGTCACTATCTTTTTGCATAAAGATATTTTATTATCCTAGAATAAATCCTAGTCAGTTGACAGGATATTTTTTGTAAATTTTTGTATAAACACTTCATCATTCGAAGCATCAAGTGTGGATTTCTGAACATTTCCATAGTTGACTGATATATTTCATGAGGGTTATTGTACCATTTCCAGTTGATAGAAAGGACAAGTTATAAAGAAAATTCTTTACAGGATTCATGTGTTGAGCTATCTCAGTGAAGTATAAATTTCAATTGTTCATGTTCTCTTTCTAAGTATTCCAAAAACTTATATGTGTTCTGAATTTGAATGTTATAACATGAGTTTTACTATAGAATTTTCTTAAACATTACACTCTGCTTTTAACTATTATACATTTCTATGTTTTCTTCTGATATCTGGTTTAGCTAATTCTTAATTTCCCTCTAATCTCGATTTAATTTCTTCACCCTTCTTCATTATCTAGTTTAGGGAATTCTTAATTTCTCCTTGATCCCGATTGAAAAATCACTTCACCATTCAGCCTTGAGATCTGATATTTCTCACCTATCTTTCCCTGTAACACTTTCTTTATAATTTTATTTTGTTCTATTTTCAAATTATATTGACTCCATAGCCCAATGGAAAATGTAAAATCACCTATTCATCTAAATAATTAATTCCACCAACCAATTAAAACCAATCCAAATCAAGCATACATAACTAGCCTAAAATATATTAAACAAGAAAAGTTAAATCATTAAGAGAGAGCCCTATCTAAGTTTAGGAAGGCTAGATCCTATGCTCCAAAAGTGGTTTGTAGTTACCTCTGATATTTATTTTTAATGCAAGAATAACCTTTGGAAATTTCGAAGTGATAACATATTGGCAACTATACTGGGGATAATTCAGTCCCTAGTTAAAATAAATCTTAAAGGAAACAATTTTCTTCATTTTTCACATTAAGGTTTTACAGGGTTGTTTGAAATTATCATTATAAGTTAAAATTATGGATTCTAAAATAACATATTATACTAGGGCTTATCCTGATCCACAACCTGCTACAATTGTTGATGGTCCTGACATAATTTTAAGAAAACCTAAAAAAGTAGAGAATCAAGGAAGTAGTAGTGAGTTAATCAAAGAAAATTCACTTCCTAGGGAGTTATCAAGCATACAGGATATTCAATTTGATTTATAATTTGAGCATTCTTTATTTCACACCAAATATGAAAACTCAGTCCATGATATTGTAATAGACCCCAATTTTATTCAATTTATTGAATCAAAGAAGGATATTATACAACTTGATTTAGATCAATAGATTCTAGATACTTTGGACAAACTTAATGTTTTAACCTCATATTTGATAAAAGATATAGACAAAGCCTATTTTCAACAATCAGTTGAACTAGCTGCCATAATTGATGGTACCCCTAAGCTCTCTACAATATCTTTAGAAATTGTAAATACAACTTCATTCAATTCCACCTCACCTATAATATCCACCACAGTTCATTCCAAAAAACCATTCATACCTAAACTTCCTCTCCAACCTAACGTTTCAAGTTCATCTTCAAATGTTTCAAGTTCTTCTTCAAGCACCACTACTTTACCTCCTATTCAAGCTAAAGTCTTAGCCATGGTAGCTAGATTTTCCCCTTTGGCCTTACAGGCCTCTTTACATGCCATGCCACAAGATTACCAGAGTAAAAATTTTCAGTTTGATGGTACTGGTCAGTATACTACTCAACAACATGTAGATAAAATGACATATTATTTTGATTTACATGAAGTTGATGATGCTGATGTACAAATGAGATTATTTTCACAAACATTAGTAGGAGATGTTAAAAAATGGTTTAAATATTTACGTGCTAACCATATTGCTGATTTAGCTGCTTTCCACCAATTTTTTATCAATAGATTGGAAAGAAAGAAAAACCCTCTCCAGATATTATCTGAATATGAGAACATTAGGAGATATCCTAATGAATCTGTTCAAGATTACTGTACTATGTTTAACAACATTTACAATGCAATTCCAATGAATATCAAACCTCCATGAGCTTGGCCCTAATTAAATTTCCAGATGGTTTTGATGTTGACATGTCCTATTAGTTAAGAGAAAGAAACCCTGCAACTTTAGAACAAATGCAGAGTGATGAAATTAGTGTAAAAGCTAACTTACTAGCTAAAAGATCCAGGATGAGGAATGAGAGGAGAGTGACCATTAAGGAAGAACCTTCCACTTCTGATATTAAGATAGATAGTTTAGTTAAAAATGTATAAAGAAGAATGGATAGACTAGAGAACATGGAAAGAAAACCTCAGTGGGAAAATCAACAAGGTCCCCAAATTAGAAACCCAAACTTTAGGAAAAATCCTAATACTGGTAAATCAAGAGAAGTTGTACCTGATCAATATATTAGACCACCTTTCTAGGAAAATTATGCTGAAATTTCACAACATCATGAAGAAGACCAGGACACCCAGATAAACTTAATGTGAGTAAACAATGGAGATGCCATTTTTCTTACCTAGGAAGAACAAGAGTTTTACATGTTACAACAATCACAATTAGAATATGGAGAGTCCTTTGACTACAAACAAAGCTATGAATCTACTATCTTTGAAGTTCATGAAAAGTATAGCCTTAAAAGAAAAAAGAACTCAGAGGTTACTATTAAGAAATCAGTCCACACCCAAACTAAGAAAACAATAGAAGATCCTATGACCCAAATTCTACAAATTATCCCTAGAGAAACTCAGAATACTTCCAGCCCAAAGATTGTAGAAATCACATAAAATTCTAATCAAACTATCCCAGACAAAGAAATTGAAAACAAAATAGTTGACACATAAACTGAAATACCAAGTGTTAACAAAGAAGAAAAAACTACAATTGGTAAAGATGAAATCATTAAATTAGGAAAAAATCAAATGCCATTCAATATCCAAATTGAGATAGCCAAATTAATAATACCAATTCCTTTAACATAGATGGTGAAAAATGACTCATACACGACACAAACTACTGAAACACTAAACATAGGTGAAGGTGAAGGTGAAAATGTTGTCAATCTCAATGATGATAAACTTGAGTTATTATTCGGTCCTGAAGTAAATGGAAAAAAAGGGGGTGTCCCTCCATTATACATTAGCCTAAACATTCATGATAAAATCTTACATAATGCTATGTTAGATTTAGGAGCATCTCATAACTTAATGCCTAAATAAGTCATGGAAAAATTAAACTTAGACATCACCAGACGCTACAAATATTTGTTCTCATTCGATTCTAGTCAAGTCAAATGCCTTGGCCTGATCAAAGATCTGTGTGTAACTCTAGTCCAATTCCCATAAAAGAGTTTCGTTATGGACATATTAGTTGCCGATATCCCTCCCAAATATGGTATGTTATTATCTCTCTCATGGGGAGCAAAATTACAGGGATCACTGCAATTAGACATGTCATATGCTACCATTTCTGTATTTGGTCGGCAAAGGAATATTTGTAGAGAAACCTTGATGAAATTCATGGTAAGTAGTTCAGAAAAACTACAGAATTATCCTATCTATTCCATGCATTCTGATCTTGACTCATTTATCCTATGTAATTTAGACAATGAAAAAGATAAAATCACAGTTGTAGAAGAGAAACACAAAGAAGTCGATAGTGAAAATATAACACACGAATCTATGTGGCATTTAGATTTTGATGGCTCTGTAAATATATTAGGAGTAGGAGCTGGAGTATGGATCTACAATTTAGAAAATTATCATTGAGAAGGACATGCTTACAGATTAAATTTCAAATGCACTAATAACATGACAGGATACAAATCATTAGTGTTAGGCCTTCAAATCGTAAGAAAGTTGGTGCTAAAAGAGTTTCCATCATGGGGAAACTCAGAACTTATTATAAAAAAAATCAAGGGAGAGTATATTACTAATAACCCTAGACTTAGGTGTTACAGAGAAACCATCCTAGACTTGATAAGATGTTTCCTTGAGCCTGATTTTTCTGTCATTCCAAGAAAGAAGAATATGCAAGCACATAGCTTAGCCACTTTTTCCAGCACATGTAGGTTACCCTTTCAGCTGAATCATCAGTGCACAACTGAGGTAAGACATAGACCAATCATACTTGATAATTTAAAGTATTGGCAAATATTTTCACAAGACAATCAAATTCTTGATTTTATGATTTCTGAAGGAGAATTTCAAAATGGTAATATAGACACAGACTGTACATTAGATTATACCATAAATAATGAAATACATGTAAATGTTGTAAATAAAATAGAACCAACTAGATTCACTAAAGTAGAAATAGAACAATTAGAAATAGTAGAAATTGAGGAATTAATTAATGATGAATCAAAATTTTTAAACCTCAAAGACAAAAAAATTCCTAAGGGATTAGCCCTACTAGAAGACCTCTTTGACTCCAATGATGTAGCTAGAAAACCTAAAATGGAGCCTCTAAGGTCGGATGTAGAGGAATGCAAGAAAGGAAAATCCCAAGCTTATCAAGATATCTAAGACATTACCTCCAACTAAAAAGATGAAGTACATTAGATTGTTTAAAGAGTTCCAAGATATCTTTGCTTGGAATTATGAAGACCTCAAGTCTTATCATACCAGCATTATCCATCATAAAATACCAAACAAAGAAAATCAAAAGCCCTTTAAACAAAATCTTAGGAGAATTGACCCTATTATTATGCCATTAATAGAGAAATAAGTTAAAAGGATGTACGATGCTCAAATCATAGCACCCATTGGATATTTTGATTGGGTCTCTAATTTAGTCCCCACTAGAAAGAAAATAGGAGAAATCAGACTCTGTGTTGATTTCAGAAACTTGAACAAAGTATCACTGAAGGATAACTATCCTCTCTCTAAAATGGACCACATTCTCCAGAGTGTAGTAGGGTCATCTATAATTTCATTACTTGATGTATTTTATGGATACAACCAAATCCTAGTCCAACCTAAAGATCAAGATAAGACTGCATTCACCACTCCCTCGGGAACTTTCATGTACTTGAAAATGCCCTTTGGACTGATGAATGCTGGAGCAACATTCCAAAGAGCCATGGACATAACCTTTGCAAAGGAAATTTATGAATTTTTAGTCATTTACCTAGATGATATCACAGTGTTTTCCAAGTCAAATAATGAGCATCTAGATCATCTAAGAAGAGTATTCATAAAATGAAAAAAATTTGGCATATCCTTAAATCCTAAAAAGTCACTTTTTGGATTAGAAAAAGGAAAACTACTGGGACACATCATTTCAAAAGATGGCATTAGAATTAATCCAGATAGAGTAGAAGAAATCCTAAATATCAGTCATCCTAGAAGCATTAAAGAATTACAAACATTTTTAGGCAAAATAAATTTTCTTAGAAGATTCATCCCTAACTTAGAAGAACTAATTAGAAATTTAAACAACATGTTAAAAAAGGATTCAATACTTAAGTGGATAGTAGAAACTAAACATCCTTTTGAAGTAGTCAAAGAAGCCATTACTAAAACACATGTCCTCATAAGTCCTAATTTTAACAGAAATTCATTAATTTTTTCATTTTCTTCAGAACACACCATTGCAACAGTCTTGTTGCAAAAGAATGATGAGGGCCTAGAACAACCCATTTCTTTCTTCAGTAAAAATTTGAGAGATGCAACACTAAAGTATAATATCATGGAAAAACAAGCTCTTGCTTTAGTGAAAGCCATAAAATATTTTAGAGTATACATTCTATGCTCTCACATAATAGCATATGTTCCAAACTCAGTTGTAAAGGACATTCTAACTCAGAATGGGCCTGATGGAAAAAGAGGAAAATGGATTGCCACAATACTAGAATATGACATTGAGATCAATCCTACAAAATTAATTAAAGGCCAAGGTTTGGCCAAACTCATGGCTGAATCGAATTGTCAAGCCTTAGGCATAAATTTCATTGCCACCATAGATGATCAGGAAGAGATGGAAACTCCAAAAATCAGTGAAGCTTTCATAGATTCACCCTGGTATGCAGACCTTACATTTGTTTTACTCAACCTACAAGCTCCTCCTGGTTTATCTAGAACCAAAATTAGAATCTTAAAAATGAAAGCAATGAAATATTGTATCTTAGATAATGTTTTATTTTGGAAATATCATGGTGCATTCTGTTAAATTTTTTATTAAAAGATGAAGTTGACAAAGTCATGCAGGAATTTAATGCAGGAGATTGTGGAGGACACCTATGCTGGAAAACAACTGCTAACAAAATTTTGAGGATAGGTTTTTACTGGCCCACCCTTTTTTTCAGATGTCTGAAAGTATGTGACCTCCTGTCACAAATGTAAAATATTTGAAGGGAAGAAGAAACTCTTACCATTACCCCCCAAAACCATCTTAGTAGAAATTCCATTTCAACAATGGGGTTTAGACTTCATTGGTGAAATTCACCCACCCTCCTCTGCCCAACATAAATGGATTTTGACAGCCACTGACTATTTTACCAAGTGGATAGAAGCCATCCCTTCTAGACAAGCCACAAACTTTGTCATTATTTCATTTCTTGAGAACAACATCCTTTCTAGATTTGGATGCCCACAAAAGTTCAACATTGATAATACTGCTACCTTCAAATCCAAGAAAATGATAGATTTTTGTAACCGATATCATATCACCCTAGGCCATTCCACTGCCTATTACCCTCAAGGTAATGGAATAGTAGAATCTTCAAACAAAAGCCTAGTCAACATCATCAATAATTTATTAGAAGATAACAAGAAAACCTGGAATAAAAGGTTGGTGAATGCCTTACAGGCAGACAGACTAACTACTAATAAATCTATTGGTACATCTCCCTATCAATTGGTATATGGGATGGATGTTGTTTTTACATCTTCATTAGGAGTGCCGGTAATGAAAATTATTCAAGAGCTGCAAGTAGAACCAAATGAAATCCAAAGGAGGCTAAACGAAACAATTCATTTACAACAAACTAGGGAAGAAGTTTATATGAAAGCCCAAGTAATTCAAGACAAAATCAAGAAGATATTTGATAGGAAAAATAAAGAAGATGATTTCTTCATAGGTGATCAAATACTAAAATGGGATTCCAGAAGGGAAGACAAAGGAAAACATGGGGAATTTGACTTTCTCTGGAATACATTATTTATTGTTATAGAGGCAACACTGGATTTTTATTGAGAGAATTAAATGGAACAGACCCACCAGGTGGACCAGTCAATGGTCGAATGCTGAAGCACTATTTTTCACCAGATTAACCAATAGTTCATTTGTTCTATTTTACTCATTGTAAATACCATAACAAAGTTTAGATTGGAGTGGATGATTATCTTGTAAAGTTGAATCCTGAAAAGGAAACTATAAGCTTTAAAAGATATAACATCATATGTTTGAATAAAGGAGATCAAATAAAGTAGTTCCAAGAAAAGCAGAGTCAAAGTTCCAAGGCCACTGATCAGAAAGTTCTTGACATCTCACAAGGAGATGCCATTCCCAAGTGGAGCCACTGTTAGGTTCCTATAATAATAGGGATCATAATTTTGAATTGACTATGTTAAAGTCTTGTAATATTGTACATACCTTTTCATTTCTACAAATTTTTTCCATATTAAAAAATGAAAAGAGGGTATGTCCTAAAATAATAATCAAAGGACCAAAATAAAGAAAGATAAAAAAACATAAAATATGAACCCCATAAAAGAAACAAAATTAAAATTTGAAAGTGTTGCACATTCAAATGCCACTACTCTTAGTTTACTTTACTTTTTCAAATAAAAATGTGTGCAGTTTGTCCAAAATGCCACAATTCATGATGATCATGCAATCTAATCTTGATCATTCATGCCTTTAAATTTTATGTTATGATAGTTAGTGAATAAAGATCTGACCAAACCATCTAATATTGGAAGATCAGTGGTTAGGTAGAGAATAAAAATGAGCTCCTACGTTTAATTTGATCCATTGGAAGATATAAGGATAGAAATAAGTTAGTTTGTTTATCAAAAGAAAATAAAAGGGTCAGCAAGCTCAAATGCACCCATAAAGGAAAGAAAAAAATGTTAGGATTAATAAAAGGGTAGGTAGAATACTTTTCAAAAGTTATAGAAGCATCAATTTGTTTATCCCTTATCAAAAATATCTTTCTAGCCCTTTCCCCTTGCTAAAACTCCCTTTCCCATTCGAAAATCCCTTTCCCTTGCTAAAAAACCTTTTCCCTTTTCATTCCCCCTTATCCTAACCCTTTTCCCCTCCTAAAAACCCTTTCCCCCTTTGAAAACTCCCTTCCGCTTAATCAAACCCCTTTAAACCCTTTAAAAACATTATGTTTTCATAAAAAAACAGAAAACCCATTTTTCCAAAGTCTAAAAGCACAAAAATGTTAAGTGGACCCCCCTTTGACTTAACCCCCCCACTATCATTTGAAACCTCCACTTAATGAATTCAATTAAACTCCATTTTCATTTAACCCTCAGCATAACATTTTCCATGACCCCACTTTCATTTAACTCTCCGTATATCTCTTTCCCGGCCCCACCTCATTTGAATGATTTCGCAAAAACCATCAACCGTTCGATTACTGCCAGCCAGATCTAACAACTTACAACCTTTTTCGCAACCCCCGACATCCGATGTTTAAAACCAAGCGGGGGGGGGTGCGGAATGGGATTTTTTCTCCCCCCACTCCCTTTCCATGCCACACCTCCATATTTTATCGCACCTCCTCATCCAAAACCACCAAACCACTTCCAAACCATGTGATAAAACACCCTCGCACCATGCGATAAACCAATAATTTTTGAAATAATAAAACCCCCACGTCATGCGATAAACCATTTCCAAACCATGTGATAAACCACCCAAGTTTCAAAAATAAATAAAACATCTCTATTCCGTTATTCCCTATCTCTGTCGAACTTGCGGAAAACACTGAAGCCCACTCACCTTCCTGCAAACCTTTTTGTCATTACAGGTAGTTTTATTTTTTTTTGTGTAGGTGATTAACGGAACCCGAAGATGGAGGAGCAGCTTGATACTAGTTCCATCCTGCTTACTCCAGACCCACAGGATAGGAATTCGAAATATAGAAGGATTTTTCATTAATAGAGCCTTTAACCCAATCAAAACAACTTCAAACTCTAGAAAACTTCTTCTACCTCCAGCATGAGGTAAATCACCTTTTTGTAAATAAGCCCACGTTTGGCAAGTATTCAGAGTTAGATGAGATTTACCATAAGATGATGAAAATCAAAATCCCAGATGAAGAAACATGGGAGAAATGGTGTGGTTTACTATAAAGGGTGAAAGAACATACAGGTGAAATAAAGACAGATGAAGGAAAAGACAAATGAAGGCAAAGACAGATGAAACAAACAAACAGGTAACAACAATCAAAGAATCAGGGCCAGATATCAGTCAGTTGAAAGGTGTCACTATCTTTTTGCATAAAAATATTTTATTTTCCTAGAATAAATCCTAGTCAGTTGATAAGATATTTTTTGTAAAGTTTTGTATAAATAATTCATCATTCGAAGTATCAAGTGTGGATTTTTTAACATTTCCGTAGCTAACTGATCTATTTCCTAAGGGTTATTATACCATTTCCAGTTGACAAACATGACAAGTTATAAAGAAACTTCTTTACAGGATTCATGTGTTGAGCTATCTCAGTGAAGTATAAATTTCAATTGTTCATGTTCTCTTTCTAAGTATTCCATAAACTTATATGTGTTCTGAATTTGAATGTTATAATAGGAGTTTTACTGCAGAATTTTCTTAAACGATACACTCTGCTTTTAACTATTATACATTTCTATGTTTTCTTCTGATATCCGGTTTAGAGAATTCTTAATTTCCCTCTGATCCCGATTGAAAAATCACTTCATCATTCAACCTTTAGATCTGATATTGCTCACCTATCTTGACTTGTAACACTTTCTTTATAATTTGATTTTGTTCTATTTTCAAAGTATATTGACTCCATATCCCAATGGAAAATGGAAAAAGCACCTATTCATCTAAATCATTAATTCCACCAACCAATTAAAACCAATCCAAATCAAGCATACATAACTATCCTAAAATCTATTAAACAAAAAAAATGAAATCATTAAGAGAGAGCCCTCTCTGAGTTTAAGAAGGCTAGATCCTAAGCTCCAAAAGTGGTTTCTAGCTACCTCTAATATTTCTTTTTAACACAAGAAAAACCTTTCAAAATTTCGGAGTGATTACAAAACAAAAATTGATAGTCCATTTGGATTCCTTTGGCTATGCTACCTCTTCACCTATGATATATTATATATAATATATATGACTAATTATATATAATATATAGGACTAATTATATATAATATATGTAATATATTATATTTTATCTTCCACTGAGGCTTCTCTCACGCTATAATCTTCGTTCCCCATCTGCTCTCCTTCCCCCACGACCAAATCATTGATCTATGATTTGAACCTCCACAACACAATGGGTAGACTTCCCCTACAGTTCTTTGCTAATGCAAAACCTGCTTATTTAAGTGTCTAGATATTGATTTTATAGGGTCACATCAGAGGAGACATTAATTTAATAGGGATGCATTAGAGGAGACATTGATCTGCTAGGGCCACAACAAAAGGATGAGAAACAAAGAAAAAAATGGTAATGTGGTTTCTTCATGATTCAAAATTGTTCATTTTGGCTTCGAAACTCCTATCTAGGTCTTCCTTCTTGCTTAATCAATTCATGTTCTTATTTAGTTATTTTTATTAGCTTTTATGTCTTGCATTTCATGTCTCTTTTATAATGATTGTTGGTGAGATTTTCTAAGTTCTTTAGAGATGTGGAAATATTGGTTTTCTTTAGCTTGAGAGGTACATCTAGAGCACCTTCCTTTAAGTACAACAATCCCTTCTTTTCACAACTTGGACGCCATGCACCAAATACACAAAACAATGCACTTGTATGCTTTCTCTTCAACCACGAGTTTAACGCTTTAACTCTAAAATTGGTAGATAGAAGAGTTGCGTTTGACCCTTGAAATATATAAATATATTTATAAGGTTTATTGTTGTCCAAGACAATGCCTAGCCATTAGATTCAACATAATATTGAGCGTTGGTTTGTTTTGTCTTTGAATTTACATGCAAGTTTTTTGGTTATATTTACAATTGCATATATCCTAAGCCATAGATTTTCATAGAGTCATTCCCAGGATTGCACACCAAAAATATTACATTTGAGACCATTCATTGGGTGGCTCTAATAGAAACCTTGGAAATTAATGAGGCTAGTCACTAAATATTTGTCTACATGCCTCTACCAAGATCTCTTTGTTTTATGCCACAAAATTACTTAAGATGAATGTTGTTGTGTTGTATTCACATGAAAAGTAGGGCATTTGAAATACTTATTTTTTTGGTCTATGAACACATTTTTTATGGGTTGCTGTATAATTTCTTCATTTGTTACTAACATTTATTTGATATATTTTGGATGTGTGAATTTTTTTTTGAAGAAACTCTTGAGTTAATTTCTACAAATATGTAACAACCCTCACTTATTTTCATAGAATGTTAGTTACATGCTCATATATGAATACTAGAGGTATTGATAGTTACCTAAAAAAATAAGGAAACCAAGACACATGAATGAAACAATTAAGGCTAGGAACTAATTATCTCCACCCATCTCAAGCTTATTGTTACCAATTGTTGGCCTACACTGGTTAATGACAAATCCATCGCTTAAAATTTACTAATAATTAGTGGCCGAAATGATGCTCTAATTAATTGACCCCACACACAGTGACCTATGAATGGGGCCAATGTTGATTTTTTTCTCAATTTGTGCTTGTACATACTAAAATCAAGTGAGATCACCTATATTTGGGGAAATTTTGATTTGTTATGTTTCGTAATCTAAGCATTTTGACTCCTCCTATGTGAACCAAAATTGATATTCCATTTGGATTCCTTTGGCTAGGCTACCTCTTCACCTATGATATATTATATATAATATATATTACTAATTATATATAATATATAGGACTAATTATATATAATATATATAATATATTATATTTTATCTTCCACTGAGGCTTCTCTCATGCTATAATCTTCTTTCCCCATCTATTCTCCTTCCCTTGCGACCAAATCATCAATCTATGATTTGAACCTCCACAACACAATGGGTAGACTTCCCCTATAGTTCTTTGTCAATGTAAAACCTGCTTGTTTGAGCATCTGGATATTGATTTTCTAGGGTCACATCAGAGGAGACATGGATCTAATAGGGTTGCATTAGAGGAGACATTGATCTGCTAGGGCCACAACAAAAGGATGAGAAACAAAGAAAAAAATGGTAATGTGGTTTCTTCATGATTCAAAATTGTTCATTTTGGCTTCGAAACTCCTATCTAGGTCCTCTTTCTTGCTTAATTAGTTCATGTTCTTATTTAGTTATTTTTATTAGCTTTTATGTCTTTGATTTCATGTCTCTTTTATAATGATTGTTGGTGAGATTTTCTAAGTTCTTTAGAGATGTGTAAATAGGGTTTTTTTTTAGCTTGAGAGGTATGTCCAGAGAACCTTCACTTTAGTACAACAATCCCTTATTTTCGCACCTTGGACGCCATGCACCAAAGACACAAAACAAGGCACTTGTACAATTTATCTTCAACCACAAGTTTAACCCTTTAAATCTAAAATTGGTAGATAGAAGGGTTGAGTTTGACCCTTGAAATATATAAATATATTTATAAGGTTTATTGTTTCCCAAGACAATGCCTAGCCATTAGATTCAACATAATATTGAGTGTTGGTTTGTTTTGTCTTTGAATTTACATCCAAGTTTGTTGGTTATATTTACAATTGCATAGATCCTAATCCATAAATTTTCATAGAGTCATTCCAGGGATTGCACACCAAAAATATTACATTTGAGACCTTTATCAGTGGGCAGTTGTAATAGAAACCTTGGAAATTAATGAGGCTACTCACTAAATATTTTCCTAAATGCCTATACCAAGACCTCTTTGTTTTATGCCACAAAATTACTTAAGATGAGTGTTGTTGTCTTGTATTCACATTGACAAATAGGGCATGCTTTGAAATACTTATTTTTTTGGTCTACGAACAAATTTTTTATGGGTTGATGTATAATTCCTTCATTTGTTACTAACATTTATTTGATATAGTTTGGATGTGTGAAAAATGTTTGAAGAAACTCTTGACTGAATTTCTACAAATATGTAACAACCTTCACTTATTTTCATGGAACGTTAGTTACATGATCATATATGAATACTAGAGGTATTGATTGTTACCTAAAAAAAATAAGGAAACCAAGACACATGCATCTACTTCAGATTTGCCTTGTAACTCTAAATTTGAGTTTTGTTCAAGTCTATCACCAAAGTGTTTAACAAATTTTTTTAGTGTATTCTATCACATGGATGAAAAAATTGATGGTATCTCTTGTCACAAGGATTCACTGCCTTTACATAGGGTTAATGTCACAAAAAAAATGCTCTGATATTATTATCACAAAGATTTTATATTGTGTATGCATAAAAACTCAAATATGCTTCTAAATAACCTTGACCATAGCCAAAGAACTTAGGTTTGAGATATATAGAGATTTAACATTTACTTAGCTTTTTAGGCCCATCATAAGGCTTCTTATGAATTGAATTAGGGAAAGTGATTTGACTTCCTTCTGTAGAGGTAAATCCCCTCTGTGGACAGAGGCGATCCCTACTAGCCCAGATCGGGTCTAGCAACAATCGTATCACGCTAAGGTGCAAGTTCCTAATTGCAATAGACAAAATTGCGATGAAGGCCTACCTCAAGTCCAATGTTGTTGTTCATAGAGAAGATGGCGCTCCTGTTTCCTTGCTCCAGCAAATCACAATCCTCTCGCTTGCCGCGATCGAACACCTGCACGCACAAGAAACATGACAAACACAAGCGTAAAACCCGATATATAAAATTATGTATCAGTCAGAGAGGACACAACTCATGATCATAATGAACAATACGAGTGGAACCATAACCAATAGTCGCTTATCATTAATTCATACAAAGGAAAATACAACCTGGCTCTGACGCTGAACCTTCCTTCGGCGGGTCGTTAGCGGAATACGTCTCGATAAAGCTCGTCAGGAATGGGGACAAGCCTCTCTCTTAGATCGTCAATATTCTTGCTACTTATTTGGCTCTATGAGGACTATCAAGGCTCTTGCAGCATTCTTTAGGCTATGAAGGCTCTTGGAGACTAGCTTGCAAAGGGAAATGGCAAGCTTATATAGATGGTGGAAGGGGAGTTGGGATCCCTACAATCATGGGATTGGCCCTATCCTCAAGGAAGCTTCCATGAAGGGTGGAAAACCACTTCCTCTACATGGAGAACCGGAGCCAAACGTCCCAACTCGATTTAGAGTCCAGTTCAGGAGTTGGTTGGAGTCAATCTTCTGCCATTTATTTTTAAAAAACACTCTTTATTAAGCCCGGTGCGAGTGCGACTCTGGGACAGAGTGCCAGTTGGCGCGCCCTCTTTGAAGTATTTCCTCCATTGGCGTGGGCATAACATTGACGAGTCGCGCCAAGGATAAAAAGGCTATTTTTAGGGTTTTTCACAAGGATTTGTCTTCAGGGGAATGAAAGTCCATGTTCAGGGGAATGCCATGAAAGTGTTTTTAGATCATGTCAATGCTCATAGGTCACGGAATAAGCCCTCCAATGTGCGGGACAGGGAATTGCAGGGACAGTGACAAATTGCTGTGTAACAGATGCCCCCTAAATCATGAGGCCCGAAAGAGAGAGAGGGGTGAAATGCTTTACGAGAACGTGTCCAACTGAGAACACTGCCGTCGGAAAACCTACGTAGAGAAATACAACTGATATCTCAAATACATGATATATATGTGGTATGGGCGCAGCCATCCATAACAGAGTATAGATCCAAGGCATGGACGCAGCCATCCAATAAGGATCGATAAAAGAGACTCAGGTATGGTCGCATCCATCCAATCAGCGAGTCATGTAACCAATCATAATAATCCACAAAATCGCAGCCTGGATTCTAACAGACGAAATCTAGGGTCTTGCGCTCCATCTCGACCTGAACAAAGTACAAGTTCAAGCATGTGAATAAGTGAGCTGAAGTCGAACATGCAAGAACATCGCCTGATTACCAGCCAATGATGAAAGCTGTTAACAGACGCGAGAGGTACCACCAATAATGACAATGGTCCTCAAGGTACTATAGGTATAATATACGGCATGCGAATCAGTGAGTTGGCATCGAAAACCCGTAGAATCACTCGATTGGAGGCCAATGATGAAAACCTCATGTCAAACGTGAAGAACCTGCCATTGAGGCATGCAGGCTCCAAGGTACCAGAAGGGAGTCTCTAGATCAGCTTCCTAGATAATGAGCTGAAGTCGACAGGAAGTGACCATGATCGAAGGTGGGCCATAATGTTTCCCACATCATCGACGCGAGACAGAGGAGCATAATGTCTTTGTGAATCAGGATCAGATGAGAATCAGAGGAAGGTTGAAATTTTGCAGGGGTCAACTTCTCTTGAACATATTGGCGGCACGACAGTGGATTTGGCAGTATTTGACATCAAAAGATCAAAGGTCATGATGACGAGGAAAAGAGTAGATGAGAGGTCAAAATGGATCGCCCAAACCCACAGAGGCAAGTGGAAAATGAGATGAGATGTCCCCAACCCGACACGAATGCATACAAGTGCCATGTTCAAGAGTGACATATTGCCGACACGACAATGATGCTGGTTCCATTTTTCCCCACCATTTATGGCGAGTACCCCAATTATTTTTGAAAACAAGCTTGAAGGGGATAGCATATGCTTGTCATATAAGTTCATCCTTTGGACGAATCCATCCTAGTACATTTAATGAACCCTAGGAAGGAGAAACTCAAATATCATCATTACGACTGGATCTGATGTCATCAGGGTTTAACGAGTCTGACAAAGGAAGAAATCGGCGTCTTTTCATGTTTAGAGAGTTTGAAAAGACAACAGAAAAGTAAACTCCAACGGTCCCTTTTCGTAGATAGTTCCTCAAATCCGAAAAGGTAGAAAACTATGTCTGAGAAAACCTCCTAGTCGCGATAGGCTAGGGTATTCCTTTTTCATAAGTAATCTATCCTAGCCCGAAAAAGGGATAAACGTATACTGGGTAGATGTCATTTCAGGGCCACTTTACCGAGATCGAAATGACAAGGGACTCGGCAATCTTTTCATGTTTAGAGAGTCAGAAAAGAGCTGAAAGATGACTCCAAAATGACTTTTTCGTGTTTTTACCGAGTCCGAAAAAGTATAAAATACAACTCGTATCACCGTCGAGCTGCGAAGAAACATGTCGCTGCACAGAAAAGCAAGTGTAAAATCCATTTTTCAACAAAAATATATTAAAGTATTGAGAAAAATGACTTTTAAAACCTAATTTTCGACTTGAAAAGTTATAAATAGGCTTCAAATGGTAAAACAAATTTACTTTTATTTTTTACCTCACTTGGAGAGCAACAGTGGTTTGTTTGTGTGCAAACTTGCAGCGGTGATTGCGACTGATCCGGGTCATCATTCAGATCCTCGTCTGTTCCAGGTAAAAGGCGCTCCATTAAGCTCCATTTTAATCCATTTTTTATGAGTTTTCATTGTGCATTAGACCTCTGGAGGTGACCTTTTGAAATTTTAGGGCTCCGCCCATTGGCGCGGGTATCGGGCATGGCCTCGCGCCAATGGAATTTTACTCACAAAGGGGTCGCACCAATGGCGCAACGTGGTTTTCCGCTTTAGATTTCTCAAATGTGAGCCATTCATGTCGATTTTCAAATGCAATAGAGATCAAACAATGCATTTTTAATCATTTTGATGCAAGTATTTGGGCACAATGGTTATCGAATGGAAGGAGAGGGAACATGGGGAGGAAGATAAAATGGCTATGGAAAATGAAGCCTGTATGAATGCACTCAAGAATTGTGGACTCAAAAAATTCTTCCTTACGCCATGCTTACGAGCTCAACCTGAGCTGCTGCAGTACTTGGTCAGCATATGGGATGAAAATGAGGAAGTATTCAAACTTCGGGACCAAGTATTAGCTCTTGAGGTCTCTGATGTTTATTTTATAACTGGATTGTCGTGCAGAGGTCTAGTGCCAATCATAACCGGCAGCAGACCTTCCAGAGAGAAAATGGACATGCTAATGGCAAGAGTGTGCCCAGGGGCATCAACAGGGTCGGGAAGCAGGAAGGTGGACATCCACACTGTCCACGACCTAGCACTCAGGGTAGTGCTTCATACCATTACACGAGTTGCAGGATCGCAAGCTCCACATGAGGCAACCAAGGCCCAAATCATACTAGCCTCCGAGTGTATGAATCCTACACTGTTCGATTAGGCTACAACAGTGACAAGCAATATCAAGAGGCAGCTAACAAGATATAAGCAAGCCAAACTAAATCAGTTTGGATACGGTTCCATTCTGGTGTCGTTCATCCTGGAACGACTACCCATTTTCCAAGGCCAAGGGGAAATAGTTGCCGAGCCGATACCGAGGGAGCCAAGGATGGCTCGCTGGGCAGCACTTATGCCTAGGTCAGGAGGAGGTCAACAGATGTCTTGGAGACCCGATTTCTTTGGGTGGTTACAATGTCAACTGATCGTGGTCGAGGATTGGCCTTATGCTGGGACTGATTTCACCGGAGATCTAGATCTTCCGCTCCCGGAGGGGGAGGAATGGGATGAGGAGCTGGGTATGATTTTATTTTTTATTTTTATGTATTTATGTTTTTTTGGTAATACATGTCTGTTCTAACAATAACTTTATGTGAATGTAGACCTTGGCCCAGAGAGGCCCGCGGGCATGTCGTCCATTGCGCGGAGGACATGACCCTCAAGCTGAGGGTGGTGAAGGGAGCGAGCTGATCCAGAACCTGGAGGGCATTGCCCGGGGAATTCCAGACTATGCATGGCTGGCAGACGTCCCATTATCTTACCAGCGACACACTGTGGGAGTGCCTAGTCGCCTTCACAGACTGCTGAGGCGATTGGTGCGCGCGGTGGCGTGCTACCACGAGCACCATGCTGATTAGCTTATTTAGGGCTTTCATATGCATATTTTTTGAGAGACATGTTGTCTCTGGCTATATTAGACAAACATGTATATTTTTGACTTTATGTGATGTACTACAAACTATTCGACACATATATCTATATATCTATTTCTGGACGGATCTTTTTACATGTGATGACGTTTTTGTTTATAAGTTGTGCAAATGTCTATCTAAAACCAAATTGGCTACTGCATCTGTTAATGTATTCATATGCCTGGGTATGTGTTGATATGTGATATAATCAAAATTTCTTTCCAGTAAACGAATACATAGATACAGATGTAAAATGGATGGTTTTCTTACTGAATAATGACCGTTAAGTTGTAATATTACAAGCTGTGAGTCCAGATACACAACCAATGCACGAATGCCGAGGTTAGCAACCTCGGTTAATAATTCTAAAACAACACTATACTTCGCAACATTATTTGTGGTAGGCCCTAGACACACACCTTGCAAATTAACCAACTCACCAGCAGGATCATAGATTACCCAGGCTGCCGAGGACAGATTCCTGGTACTGCGGGAGGCACCATCCGCGAAACCCATAAACAAAGTAATAGACATCTGCACAATCAGGAAGACCCAATCAGCAGAAAAATTCTTACATTTCACACCACACCAAACATGCACACAAATGAATATACATACCTATTTACACACACCACACCAAAAAAATAAATCAAGCGTAGTATTTTTTAAGGTACATCCCATTTCTAGGCTGCGCCAACGGAACACCTTCGTAATCAATGAGCTCATAAGCCCCATTTTTCAATACTCATTTTACTATCTAGGGCCCATGCCACATGGGTTGGAACTTTCCTGCTCCAAGTTTGTCGTGCGCTTGGTCATATAGGAGGACGAGGTCCCCTTCGACAAAGGAACGCGGAGATACAGATTGATCAAAGTGGGCTTTGACCCGCTTCTTCTGTGCTTCAATGACTAAAGCAGCCAAGCGGCGGGTTTCATCCAGCCGTTCCAAATACAAGAGACACTCTTCTTCAGGAGAAGTGTCGGGCAAAAGTTCCACAGCCAATTTTAAAGAAGGAATTTCACACTCAACCGAAAGAGTCACTTCTAGACCATACACCAATTGGAAAGGTGTGAATCCGGTCGCACTCTTTGCTGACGTTCGGTAGGCCCATAGAGCTAAGAACAATTGGAGATGCCAATTGGACTTATGAATACCAATTGTCCGTTGAAGCATTGTGACCAAAACTTTGTTCACAGCCTCAACCTGGCCATTTTCCTGGGGGTAATATGGCGTTGAGCTATCATGTCGTAAGCCCAATCTTGATGTCAGCTCAACCATCATGTAATCTCGAAAATGAGTACCATGATCGGTAACAATGGTCTGAGGGACCCCGAAACGTGCAATAATGTGGTTGAAAATAAACTGGGTAGCTGGGTATGATTTTCTTTTTGATTTTTATGTATTTATGACTTTTTGGTAATACATGTCCGTTCTAACAATAACTTTATGTGAATGCAGACGTTGGCCCAGAGAGGCCCACGGGCATGTCGCCCATTGTGCGGAGGACATGACCCTCAAGATGAGGGTTGTGAAGGGAGCGAGCTGATCCAGAACTTGGAGGGCATTGCCCAAGGAATTCCGGACTATGCACGGCTGGCAGACGTCCCATTAGCTTACCAGCAACACACTTGTTGGGGTGCCTAGTCGCCTTCCTAGACTGCTGAGGCGATTGGTGCGCGCGGTGGCATGCTACCACGAGCACCATGCTGATTAGCTTATTTAGGGCTTTCATATGCATATTTTTTGAGAGACATGTTGTCTCCGGCTATATTAGACAAACATGTATAGTTTTGACTTTATGTGATGTACTGCAAACTATTCGACACATATATCTATATATCTATTTCTGGATGGATATTTTTACATGTGATGATGTTTTTGTTTATAAGTTTCACAAATGTCTATCTAAAACCAAATTGGAGTCGCCAATTTGCTGTAGAGGTAAATCCCCTCTGTGGATAGAGGCGATCCCTACTAGCCCAGATCGGGTCTAGCAATAATCGTATCACGCTAAGGTGCAAGTTCCTAATTGAAATAGACCAAATTGCAATGAAGGCCTACCTCAAGTCCAACGCTGTTGTTCGTAGAGATGATGGCGCTCCTGTTTCCTTGCTCCAGTAGATCACCATCCTCTCGCTTGCCGCGATCAAACACCTGCACACACAAGAAACACGACAAACACAAGCGTAAAACCAGATATATGCAATTATGTATCAGTCAAAGAGGACACAACTCACGATCATAATGAAAAATACGAGTGGAACCATAACCAATAGTCGCTTATCATTAATTCATACAAAGGAGAATACAACCTGGCTCTGACGCTAAACCTTCCTTCGACGTGTTGTCAGCGGAATACGTCTCGGTAAAGCTCGTCGGGAATGGGGACAAGCCTCTCTCTTAGATTGTCAATCTCCTTGCTACTGATTTGGCTCTATGAGGACTATCAAGGCTCTTGCAACATTCTTTAGGCTATGAAGGCTCTTGGAGACTAGCTTGCAAAGGGAAATGGCAAGCTTATATAGATGGTAAAAGGGGAGTTGGGATCTCTACAATCATGGGATTGGCCCTATCCTCAAGGAAGCTTCCATGAGAGGTGGAAAACCACTTCCTCTACATGGAGAACCAGAGCCAAACATCCCAACTCGATTTAGAGTCCAGTTCAGGAGTTGGTTGGAGTCAATCTTCCGCCATTTATTTTAAAAAAACACTATTTATTAAGCTTGGCGCGAGTGTGACTCTGGGACAGAGCGCCAGTTGGCACACCCTCTTTGAAGGATTTCCTCTATTGGCGCGGGCATAACACTGACGAGTCGTGCCAAGGATAAAAAGGCTATTTTTAGGGTTTTTCACAAGGAGTGATCTTCAGAGGAATGAAAGTCCATGTTCAGGGGAATGCCATGAAAGTGTTTTTAGATCATGTCACTGCTCATAGGTCACGGAATAAGCCCTCCAATGTGCGGGACTGTGACAAATTGCTGTGTAACACTTCCCTATAACCTAGATATGATACCATGTTGGAAATTCAATTGCAAGCATGAATTTCTAATACAAGATAACTACTTGTGAGGATTCATATTATTTTAGCTTTTGTTAAATATTCATCGAGAAATTATACTTTAGCATTTCAATTATTACAGTACAAGAACAACAATTCATAAGATGCCACATGTATGTCCAAGGGATGCCACATGTTTATCTATAAGACTGCTTATTAGATGCCATATTTCTGCTCACAATACTATCCATAAGATGCCACTTGTTTGTTCTCAATAGATCAGAAATTTGGCCTAATATCCAACCTCATAACCATAGGAAAGGAGTTCCTAAGACATTTTTTTTAGCCTCATAAACATTGTGCCTGAAATATTTTATTTGTGCTCCATACTTCACATATTTTACAGGGATAAAATGCCTCATAAATATTATACCTCAGATATTTTCTTGGATGAGATGATTGATTAGATCTTTGGAGGAGGATGAATAAGATATATACATAGTCTTATATCCATGTGAAAGGGTGCCTTTCTTTGGAAGGAAAACTTAATAGTTGAAGGGATGACTTGAAAATTGGAGTTTGACTAAAAATAAAAAGCATGAAACCCATGTTTTCAATAAAATTCTTTTTGACCAACAATAAATTTACAAATGACAAAAATATATTATAAAAACCAATATTAATTACAATTTAAATATTTTACCCTTTACACTGACTTCCAATATTATACATAATAAAAGAGAATAATAAAAGAATAATAAAAAAAAAAACATTGTCAACTCATAAAAATCAAAGAGAATCTATGCTAACTAAAAATACAATCTATGTGCATATAACTTCAAAAAAATTATGTGCATGCACCCAAAACATAATGTACACTTATAACTTGGAAGAGTACTGTGCATATAACCATTAATTAATTAATCACAGATAAGTATAACCATTATTCCATACTAAACAACCATCAACATCATTGTATTTAGTATAGGTTGAAACAAATGCTTTAGTTCTTTCAAGGAGAATATAATTTTATTCTCAATCAATATCTGCTATATAATATTGATGTCTATGAATGAATATGGGTCATGAATTTAAGCTACATTTATCCCTGCAACGGATACAAAAAAATGCCATTTAACCTTTCTTGTCTTCTTATCCTCGATAAAAATTGGGATTATCAATAAGGATTCTTTATTGAAAAAATAAACCTCGTTGCACACATCATATCAATATCTACCTTGACCCGCGGATTAATGCTAAGGGAATCCTTTTTAATGGGCTTGGAATCTATCTTATTTCTTCGTCTTCATGTTTTTATTCGGTCATTGACTGCTTTTGTTTTTCTTAAATTATAAAGGAAGAGATTATTATAGTATTTTAATATTTAATTGTTGTCAAACACGAATTTTCTTCTGACCCAATTTTCTTCATGTCTTGAACGATTCTTCCACTTTTGTTTCTTTAAATGTGAGACGGCCCAACTGAACTAGATCATCACTATTATCACTTTATTGAACTTTGTGGCATCACTTTATTGAAATTTTGATGCACCCTTTTGTAATAAAATATAAGTTCTTCTATAATATTTGTTTCAGAAGTGAGTTCTAGAATGCTACTTGTAAATGAGGAAAATGATATTTTTTGCCTTATCCGGTCTCCTTATCTCTTAGTGGATGTACCATCCTTTTGGGATTCCGAGTCATGGTAGTTCTTCATGACGTATAGCTAAAAATACACTAATTTATATAGTCCTTCAAATGTATGTTTGGGAGGTTCTTCAAATATATCTTTGGATTTAAAATAAATAAAAATGCATATGAGTTAACTAAAATTATAAGTGGCTTAGGACCCTAAAGACTTTGCCGACATTTTTCTTTCCAATTTTCATTTGTAGAATTATTTAAAATTTAATGCTCTCGAAAATAAGTTTTCGAAGGAAACTCGAAGTGCATAGACGATATTTCTCTTTCTCATTTCATTCTTTATAAAATAGAGAAGGACTAATGAATGGGGAGAAATAAAAAGCATGTACAACTCATGTTATATTTTTTTAGCGGTTTTATATTAAAAAATTTATTAAAAAATCTTTTTAAAAGGATTGTGGATGTCTAATGATAATAGGAACATTAGGAGAATCATGGTATTGATAATCAATCTCATATGTGGAGTATGTGTTTGGTAATTTAATTGATGTTAAATTATTTACATAAATTGTCAATTAGGGCTAGTATACTGATGAAGTGTATGTGCACTGTATGTGTTAGAAGTCCTTATTATTCAACCAATTCCTAAATTAAATTGAGATATCAAAATGCACATCTTTCTCTAATAGTACGTAAATGAAATTAATTTTATTGCTCTAGATTAAAAGAAATATCACACCCTTTTTGAAATGAATCACACGCTTGTTCATGCTTACTAAAAATTAGATCAAACACTCTTTTTCTTTTAAATGAAATCACACACACACTTTGCTTCAAATAAAATCACACCACTCTTGCTTTAAAATAAAATCACACTTGCTTGAATTGAAACTACATTGCAAATGAATCTATTCTTGACAAAAATAAAGATTATCTTTGCAAATCTATATGACTGAAATGTAAAGCTATGTTACTGATCTATGTAAACCTATGTTTTTTTTGTGTGCACAAGAAATCTTGCTTCACTCAACAGTAAAAATTATTAAGCAATCTTAATAAAACAATCATAAGCATTCATTCGAAAATCAAAACTAAGCATCTAAACAAACTAATTAAATGCTACAACAAAACATACAATGGAAATGTTATCTACAGTAAATGAAAACCTTACAACTCGAGGAGGCCCTCTTGTGAGATGTAGGCAATAACACAACTCCTCTACAAGGCTAAATACACATCGATACGACACACAATAAAGGAATGAAGCAAAAACATAATTTTTATTTGAAAAAACAAAGTTTTTCAAACAATTGTCTCCTCTCCCCTCTACTCAAAGGGATTGAAATGTATAGATCTCTGAAGCAACAAAAAACTTAGAATTTAGTTGCTACAATTTTGGTCATGGGATCAAATCAAATAAAATTTCATGGATTTTTGGATCAAAGATCAGCCTAGATCTGATCAAACTTATCTATATACCACGAATTTGCTAAAGAATAACTCGTTCTATCTTCTTCTTCTTTTGCATTAAATGATAAATTGAAAAACCACTTATCCATGTAATCTTAAAAATAAGGCTCCAAATATCTTTGAAAATCTCTCAAATGGTAACGAATTTCAGAAAACTGCTCACAAAAAGCCTAACTGGGCCCATGATGAACAAAGCCCATGTTTTTGTTTTCCGAAATTAGTTTTCATTTGCTCATAAAACATGTTTTAAGTTGACTAGTCAAAATTGTTGCATTTTCCCCTTGATTTGATGTTGGAGGTCCACACGTGCGAGTTGGGTGGAATTTGACCAATAAAAACCCACATTGGAACCTTTAGAAACAATGTCCATGTGTCATATTTCCTTCTAGAGTGGTTCTACTACCTCAACCATGGAGACAACTGCGAAAACTATAGAAACTTGAACTATCAAACTATCATTAGTAAAACCATGCATAATTCTCCTTAATTCATTAAAAATAATGGAAATAATAATAATAAACCATGTAAACAAGTATGCGGGAATTTGGTGCATTTATGAAGAAATATGGTTAAAAATGATGACAATGGGTGAATGAAATGATGCGAAAATGGATGGTTTCATCAACAAAATTATGACAAAATTAAGGCCCAACATTCCCCCACACTTGAGTTTTTTCATGTCCTCATGCAAACAAAGCTTTGCAAAATTTCATAATTCAACTAGTTCTCGGTAATCCTTTATTTTGTCATTTCAACTAAATCCTTGACCAAAGCTCCAAAGGATTGGTGTAGATAATATATCTTGGTAATATTTGTTTTTCTCTCTTGTTCAAGGAACTAATGAATTCATTTTCCAAAATTACACATCTGGTAGCACAAATCTTTGTTTCCAAACTTGTTTCTTGATAGTTGCAATTTGAAAAGGAAGAGATATCCATCCTCTTATTGAAATTATTGCCATAGTATGCTACTCATGAATGATATGATTCCTACTAATTTGTTCTTATTTAATAAAACAAAAATATCTGCATTACTTATTAGTCCCATGCACATTATGATATACAAATTGTGTGAAAGACAAGGGTGTCCATAAAGTAGCATATACAAGTACTTGTCATTGTTGTTAAAGCCTTTGCAAATTCAATCTTAGAAACAATTTATGAATTTTTTATCACTTAATTGTGCACAAAAATTGTTTAATCCTTGGTAGAATATCCAACATGCCATATTGTGAGGAATGCATAAATAAGATGCTTGCTACGTCCATGTGCTTTCCAACTGAAATAATGAATGATATCCATGTGCACCATGAATGTTGTATGTAAGCATACCACCACATTTTGATCATGTGCTACAAACATTTACCATGAAGTCAATCTTGTTATATCTATAAAATAATTCTTTTTCTCAAGAACTTCATGTTGATGGACTGTTAAGGAAAGCATGAATTATTCCCATACGAAGGCCAAAAGTTGATATTGTTCATGGTAGCAAGAAGAGAAAAAAGTAAAGATAAGATCTCATGGAGGAAAATATTATGCAACCTTAGTATGGGTCTCAGTCATAACAACATTGGTAGAGCATCCAATAAGCTATGAGGGCTGAAAATAATATAATAGGGATGAAGGATTAAGAAAATGGTTTGAAGAATGCAGATATGATAGGGTGAAATACGTGGATCACATGTTTTACAATAGTTTTCACATTACAATTTCCAAAATTTTTAACAAATTTTAAAAAAAATCGAAGCTAATTTTACCTCAAGTTTACCTTTTGGAATTGGAGAACAAAATTTGATAGCTGATTTGGTGTTGATTTGCTCAAGTACTCTGCTCCATGATGTGTTGACCATCACTTTGACCTTTTACCATATAATGCATCTTTTTCATATAGCAGACTTGTTTTTTCAATTTCTCTCGAACGGTAAATCGGATTCTCCTGAAATTTTCTAAGGTTGTTACCATTAATATTATGCATATTCCCACAAAAAATCTCATCCAATGAATGCACATATATCAAGAAAAATGAGAAATGTTTGTATGTGAAAGTGGCCAATTTCTTGAAAAATACACACTGGAGTTTCCTGAAATTTTGTGTATTGATTTACCATACCATGATGCATTTACCCAAAAAAATTTAGGACCAACGAATGCACGATTATCAAGATATGGTCAAATAAATTTATGCCCTATTTTACCCTTCATGCTACTCAATGTTGCAACAAAAACATATGCCACAAACTCATTTTAAGGCCAAATTGAGTGCTACGAAATGGAAACAATGTAGTTGTACTTTTATCACCATAACATATATTCAAAATCCAATTTTGAAGAAAAAATACAGCTCTATAAAAAAATACCGAAATATGGCCTAATCTGTCCACAATGGTGAAAAATGAAAATATGCCTTAAAAACCCGCTGAAAATTCCTGGAAAATTGCACTTTTTTGGAATAATACCCATGTTATACTCAATTTACCATATTTTAAGAAAACCCAGAAGCTCAAAATTTTTTAGTTCTGCTCCAATATCTTGTAATATTTGTGCCTAAACTTCCTCTAGAACAAACTACTACAACAAAAACAGGTTGTTACAATAATAGGTGCAAAAACTACAACTTTATGTAACTGTTGCAAAAAAAGTCAATTTTTTCAAAAACTTGTTTTCTTCGAGTTTGAACTGCTAATTTGGATTTTGTACTGCATGCTGAAGTAGAAACCATGAAATATAATGCATATTGACTGAAATAGGCTCAACTTTATTGTTTTGCTTGAAAATGAAATGAATGAAAAATAGTTTTATTGGTGCCATCATGTTGTTTTTGAATGAAAACAAGATGAACATGTTGCTACAAGAAACCAATAAAATATATTGCTGCAAGTTGTTGTTGATTCCATAAAACTATATAGTCTTCATCAAAATCAAAATTCATGGTATAATTCTTACCATGCGAATGAATGTGTCGAAGTCGAGCATGGGAAGAAATCATTGGATTACCGATCAATGATGAAAATCGTAAACCAATGCGAGGAAACTCACTGATAATGTAAATAAGTGTCAAGGTATATGAGTGCATATTGACAGGGATGAATGAATGTGTTGAGGTTGAGTCACCTGCAAAATCTGACAATCAAGCAACATTGTTGTATTCCCATTGTTGTCAATGAGGAGACTTGCCATTGATGTATGCAAGTTCCAAGGAACTCCAAATAATCTCTAATCTTGATCCCAGATAAGGCCTTGAGGTCGATGGGATAATATTTGTTGGAAGGTGGGCCTTAAGGAATCCCACATCAGCCAAATCGAGCATAGAACCAAAAATGATTTGAAGAACCATAATAAAATATTGAAACCATCATAAAATTGCAGAAAATATTGTGAAATTTTCTCTCCAATTTCCTGGTTTTCATGAAAATCTCATGTCCAATTGCACCAACAAGCTGGTTTTCATAATAGGACTTATGTTTCTCTTTAATTTTATTTTATTTTTAAATTTTCATATGTCCTATGCTACTTGAAAAATAAATCTCGTTTAAGTATATGAATATTTCTAATAAAACCATGTGTGTAACAAGGTGATAGATAAAATCATATGCGGGTTTGAAATATACTCTTTGATATGTACTAGTATATGAGATACCAACTGCCTTGATTGAGATGATGTCAGAAGATACTGAAGAATGGAGTACTGGGATCTGATGACTGTCTTGAACCAAGATTCAATGTAATATTGTATTCCTTAGCTTCCCGATATCATGCCATGAAAGTCTTCAGAGATGTGATCTCCATTCATATAATATGGTGATAGGCATCAAGAAACTTTTCAATCTCAAGTTCCAATAACTGCTCTTTATCAACATGCATCCATGATTCTTGGACCCTATCTGAATCTTCTTCTTCTGGTTGTTTTTCTTCAATAATAGCTAGAGAATATTTTTGCAATACCTCAACATTGTAAGTGGATTGATGTGTGTTATTGTTGGGGATATGGAATGGTTGTGAAGGTAGTGGAGTAGGAATGGATATTTTGGGTGCTTGTGTGGGTGGTAATGGGAGAGGTTGAATTGCGGTCAACTGAGGTTGAAATTAATTTTGTGGTGGAGGTGAATGGTATGATAACATTGATAATGGTATTGAGGATAGTGAGGAAAATACTGAGGATATGGTGGATTTCCTTTGTAAGGCCCTTGACAACCTTGTTTCTAAGATTTGTTTTGAGGTTTAGATTTATATGACCAAGGTTTCCAAGGTTGGTTTTGAGGTTGGGATTGAGATGTCCAAGGCTCCTAAGGCAAGGGTGTTTTCCAATAACTTTGAGATTGTTTTGCATAAACCTAAAATTAAGAATTAAGATCTTTCATCATACTAGGTTGATGAGGTTGTCATGGTCTTCTTGGAGCTACATAACATGATTGTTCCAGTGTTTGATTTTCTCCCTAGTAAACTGCCTTTAACCCTGGTAATGATGGGAATATGATCCTTCACTAATTTCACAAATTATAATGTTATCAAGTGGACATTAATGAAAACCATGTTTCTTTTTGCATTTAGGGAAAAATATAAATGAAGCAACATTCTCAACTTTTTGCTTGTTTTGCATTCTTAGCATATCAAAAATTTCATTTAAATTACCAAAAATGTCTAGCAAATTGTTAAGTTTAGTTTGTCTCACCAATACTGATGTCGACTTACTTTTTCCATAATTGGATCCTGAGGTGATTTTCCATACTTTGATTTTCCTCTTGATATGTTCTTGCACAATTCACAAATCTCTTGAAATGACAATTGGGAGACATCTCCTTTTCCCACCAGGTTAAGAAGATCAATCCATTCATCCCTTATAGCATTTAGTTGGAGAGTTTTTAATGTGTCTAATCCTAAGTTATGCAATTTAGATCTTTTGACATTATAAGTAAATATCTCAACTAAATATTTGAGGCTTTCATCCTCTTTTTGGTTTATCTTAAAGACTTGATTTCTAAGGTCATGGTGTTTGCAATAATATTTATATTTTTCCAAAAATACTCTTTTCATATCATCGCATGTCCTTATATAATTTTTTCCTAAAGTCAAGAACCATTTAAGAGCTCTATCCTTCAATGTTGTCGAAAAAAAATTCAATTTTTGAGTGTGTAATGAGTAGCCATAAGATCTACAAAGTATTTCAAATTCAAAAAGAAAGGTTTCTGGGTCTTTTGATCTCATACCTTTGAAGTTAGGAAGTACAGATGGAGGGATGTTCTTCATAGGAACGTTGATATCATTTTCTTGAATGGTAAATCCAAAATTATCTTCCTCATTGTCATCATCTCCAACCATTTAATCTACCTCCTTTGTCGCCTCTTCTTCTACCTGCAAAACTAGGAACTTATGATGTGGATGTGTGGCTCTTACTGCGCCACGTGATATAGTGGGGGTGGTAGTTGATTTTTTTTTTTAAGTTTATTTATTTATTTTTAATGAAAAGAAAAATACTCCTATATACACTTCCCCATAAATGGAGCCAAAATGTTTGGTAATTTAATTTATTTTATATTACTTACATAAATTGTCAACAAGGGCTAGTATACTGATGACGTGTATGTGCACTGTATGTGCTAGAAGTCCTTATTATTCAAGAAATTCCTAAATTGAAACTACACTACAAATGAATCTACTCTTGACAAAAAGAAATATTATCTCTGCAAATCTATATAACTAAAATGTAAAACTATGTTACTGATCTATGTAAACCTATGGTTTGTCCATGTGCACAAGATATATTGCTTCACTCAACAGTAAAAACAATTAAGTCATATTAATAAAACGATACTAAACATTCATTAGAAAATAAAAAATAATCATTTAAACAAACTAATGAAAATGCTACAACAAAACAAAGAATTGAAATGCTATCTACAATTAATGAAAAACTTACAACTCGAGGGGGCCCTCTTGCAAGATGTAGGCAATAACAAAACTCCTCTACAATAATAAATACACATCAATACCACACACAAAAAAAGGAATGAAACAAAAACAAAAATTTTATTTACAAAAATAGAGCTTTTCAGACAGTCATCTCCTCTCCCTTCTCATCAAAGGGATTGAAATTTATAGATCTCTGAAGCAACAAAAAACTTGGATCAATTCTGGTCATGGGATCAAATAAAATAATTTTTCATGGATTTTTGGATCAAAGATCAACCCAAATCTAATCAAACCTATCTCTATGCCACAAATTTTCTAAAAAATAGCTCATTCTATCCTTTTTGTTGATTGTTCATTAAATGAAAAACTGAAAAACCGTCTATCCACGTAATGTTCGAAATAAGGCTCCAAATATCTTCAAAAATATCTCAAATGGTAACGAATTTGAGAAAGTTGTTAATGGACAACCTAATTGGGCCCGTTCTGCACATAACACATGTTTTTTTTCCCAAAAAATTTGTTTTCATTTTCTCATAAAATGTGTTTTAAGTTGACTGGTCAAAATTGCTGCATTTTCCTCTTGATTTGATGTTGGAGGTCCACACGTGCGAGTTGGGTGGAATTTGACCAATAAAAATCCATATTGGAACCTTTAGAAACAATGTCTATGTGTCATATTTCCTTCTAGAGTGGTTCTACTACCTCAACCATGGAGACAGTTGTGAAAACTATAGAAACTTGAACTGCCAAACTATCATTAGTAAAACCATGCATAATTCTCGTTAATTCCTTAAAATAATGGAAATAATAATAATAAGCCATATAAACATGTATGCAGGAATTTGGTGCATTTATGAAGAAATATGGTTAAAATGATGACAACAGGTGAATGGAATGATGCGAAAAATGGATGGTTTCATCAACAAAATTATGACAAATTGGAGGCCCAACAATATGCTATCCCAAAATCATTGAACCATAATTATGAATTTTCAATCCAAGATCCACATCATCAAGGGTTCAAGTCGACACCAAGGAACTACTACATTCCAAATATTGATATGAGGAAGTTTGATGGTAACTAGTCATAAGACAAGCTTTGATAAGAAAGAGATCTTTACTCCAAAAAAACATATTTTTTCTAGAGATCCATATGGCCCTCACGATTGTGCATGGAAGGGCTCTATATGACCAATAGATTTATATGTTGGAAATCCAAGATAAATGGTTCAAGGCTACAATAGTATTTATTTTCTTGCAAATATTTTCCATATCCAGTGTTTCCATCATTAACTGGAAGCCTTTATTTTCTCTCAGTGGTGTTTCTTATTACTTTATTCGCTTAATCTCAATGTTAAATAAGGACAAATTGGATGGATTGTATGTACAAAAAACATGTACCTATCAAATATGTCTTCATCTTGTGTGGGAAGTTCAGGTGCAGTGGATGAAGTTTAAATATGTAGTATGTCTAATAGACAAAGATCAACTAGAGTGAAAATATTAGAAGAAAATTCCATAGACGCATGGAATTTTTATTGCTTTAGGGGGGTCATTTTCTTATGATGTTGAGAGCATAGACGACGTCACGGTGCTCTTGAGGTGCCAACATCTAGTGAAAATATTGGTACCAAGGAACTTCCTTAAGTAAGCACAATTTTTTGTCTCAACAAGAGGATATATCACATTGTTACATCACTGCTACATGGTTTGGGGCTATTTTCCATGGAAAACAAAAAAGTTTCTTGTGGTGAATTAACTAAATTGATGGCATATGTCAGACCCTATTACAATTACAAATATTTTTTGTAGTTGGTCGGATATATGCGAGGTATGCAAAGATGAAAATTGGATGAAAATTATATACAACTAAGAGACAACGATAAGAAAAAAGGAGTGTCTATCTATATTGATGCAAGGCCAAAAGAATAGAGGAATATTATAGGGTTTATAAACTATACACACCTAGAGACAAAAAATAAACAACCCAATTTTATATTTGAGGGATGTGAAGGAAACAATGCATTCGTATGCACAACAAGATTAGTAGCTATAGGAGAAGAGTTGTTGATCAATTAAATCTTGAATCGAATAAATGTAGATATTTCCATTATGAGTGTTATAAAGTAATTTGTCACCATGATCATTTTACCATCCCTGATCCTGAAATGCCCCGTGACAGATCCTGTGCAATGTTTCCACCATGAAGAAATATGTTAATACATACCCTGAAGATCCAAATAAAACTACCTTGGAATATTACTGAAGAAAATTGGTCCAATTCCTAGTTTCTTGGGTCAGCAATTTTCCTGGTGTCATGCTTGCGCTGATTTCATTTTCACAATTATGCCTTAACACTTCCAACGCCCTTATTTCTTGGAAAACCACACTGATTCCTTTCTGGAAGTGTTTCCTTAAATGGAGGATAAGCTTCAACCTCTAGAAGTTCCAAGGTGACAAGTTGGTTATTAAACGATGGTGATAGAGTCGAGATCTATGATTTTAGAGCTTTGATCTCATCCATGGGGGTTTATCCCTTAGAAAGTGGGCTTTACTCCTCCTTTAATGGGCTCCCAACCTCTTCTCCCTTCCTATAAATTCACATCCCTCATCCCAACAATGTTAGAGCTTGGTTGGTCATTGTCGGGCTAGTCTGAAATCTCACTCCCTTTGAATCCTTGCATTGTGATAATGCCTAAGTGTTCAGGAGAAGGATTGCTTTAGAGCTTCAGTGAAGGAATCAGATTTTCACCAAAGAAGGCATCCGAAATAAAAGGCTTGGGTTGTAAGCTCTTCCTTTTATATTTATCAATAAAAACATCTGATGTTTTCTTTCTATATTTGTCTAATTATTTATGCAAATATTCTCGCACTCCTTGATATGATAGATAGCTAATGTTTACGATTATTTTGTATTGTATTACGTTTTTTGTTGCCTCCTGATCATCCACAGGTATTCATGTACCGTTAGTAGCAGGGAGCGAGCCTAAAAGGATCGTGGATCAAGGTCATCATCAACGGATTCAACCATAGCGTTCAAATAAAAGGTATTTCTGCCTCTTTTATTGTCGCATTGTAAATGCTAGTTGAGAGAGCTTCACATTAGAAAGTATCTCGTGTTGCTAGACCCGCTTTAGGGCTAAAGAGATCGCCTTTTTCTGCAAAGGGGATTTATCTTGACAACAGAACTAGCGACTCCGCTAGGGAGCTTAGCCTCTTAGCCTTCCTTCCCTGGACTAATATTGGATCATTTTGACCGATTACTGAAATCTAAGCTTTCTTAGGCCTGTGTTAGTTTGTGTAGGGTTTTATAGTCACTTCACTGTGTCAGGTATGGTGTTTTTGTGAAACTCTTTTTTGTTTTTTCCTTGTTTTTAGCGATGAACACACCTTTTGTTTGCACAGTAGCGCTGGAAGTGTTGTTCTACATAGTACAATCACACTAATTTTCCTTTCAACACTATTCTGCTTATCACAGAAGCGTTGATCTCGAAACTAGGAAAAATTAGGGTTTCCCCTTGATTTTCCAGTGTGTCTTGGACCCTAAAGGATGTCTATAGAATCTCAATGACCTCCTTGTTGTTTTTCTGGCTTACTTGTTTTCTATGAGTGATTATTTTCGTCTCTTTGATTTGTTTGTAAGTTGGGATATTTTTCACCATTTCAAACACCTTTTGTCAGATTGTTATTGACTTGATTCGAAGTGATTTGTTGTATGCCCTGGTCATCTATGCATCTCTGATCTTACTTTCGATTTAGTGTCAAACATAGGATCACAATTTGTTTGATTCACAAGTCTAGAAGAGTGTGTACTTTGTCTAATTTCAAAAGAAATTGAAAGTGATTTTCATTTTAGTTTCGATTTAGCTTATCATTTTAAAGAGAGTGAAAATCATTTCATTCATGAATTTTTTTTTAAATGATTTTTGTTTTTGTTCGATTGAAAGAAAAGTGAAAGGATTTGCATTTCTTCTTTGGTTCATTTGTTTTTATTTTGATTTCATTTCAAAGTAAAAAACAAAAAAAATTCATGCATCTTAGGGGAAAAGAGAAGTATTTTCAAATTTTCAATAAGTTGCATTTGTTTGGGAAAAAGTGAATTCGATTGAAAATAATTTCATTTCATAGCTTTCAGCTAGTTTGGGGGGCATTATTTTTGTTTCATTGATTGCACTTTTTCTTGTATCTCTTCCCTAAATATTTTAGGCTTCATTGAAATGGAAAGTTTTTCTTTTTGCATATAGTCTACACTATAAGGATTCAGGTGACATCGATTTTGAGCCAAAACTGAGACTTAACTCAAGATCAACATTACAATTCACTCAATTTTCCTTAAGGAGAATTTGTAACTAACGATAAAATTTAGTGGTCTAGGCTAGAGATGTATTCCCGCGTCGTAAAATGTAGGAGCTGTCATTAACGGTCTGCATTACAGCCCCGAGGTGATATCATGCCCACATATGGAAGTATATTGATGTATGATAAGTATATTTGGGGCGCTCTCATCGAACGGTTACACGTTAGACAGCACTACTACAAACTAGAATCCCACGTACTATCGCGTACATTTGGGGAGAAACCATTAGGTTGCAAGCCTACCATAGGTAATCGAGTCGGCCGCCTTGTAAATTTGATACACCAAACATAGCATTCAGGGAGATCGGTTTTAGTACGTTAAGTCCATGGTCATTATTTATATCATTTATCACCAAGGTGTATATTGCAATTCACGAATACTTGGTAAACCTTTATGCCTAGCATGCCCTTTTTTATTTATTTATTGTTAATTCTAAAATTAACTCCCCACAAAACATCTTACCTATGTAGTTCTCCAGCCTCATTATTGCTTGGTAAATTGTGAATTTTTCACCTCTTCCTTATTTGATATTGTTTTGAAAGTTCATCGTCGAATTCACCTCATCCCTCCCCTGACGGGTCTCAAGGTCCCCCTCTTGATGTCCCTCAATTTCCAATTGGGCCCCTTGAAGCGCAAGGTGTTTAACTCGGGATTATCATTAGTGTTCAACCCATATCATCTCGGCCATCGCCTGACGATTCTCCTTGGACGCCAGAAAGCCCTGAACCATATGCACAACTCATGGTCTTTCCTGAAAATTCGCTCTTTCATCCAATTGTGGTCTCGCCTCAATAAGATTATATCAATTTTTATCAACCCGGAATTCCATTTCACGCTTCTCCAGTAGCATCTCAATCTACTTTTCGTTGGTTATTTCTTGATGAAATGGCATCCAATTCTGATGATGTTCCATTCGTGAGAGCTCCTCAGAGAACTCTTCAGGAAACCACTGGCACATACATCCTGGAAGATTCTTCATATGCGTTTCCCTCTGAAAGAGAGTTGTTCGGTTCCACACCTCACGATTCAGGAAGTTGTATCAGAATACCTTCTACTCAGGTTGCACCTACGCTTCTGCATGGTTATACCTCTTTGGGAAACGTTATTTCTAGAGCTTCTAGTGCTATATCTTTATTTCTGGATCTCGTTTGGTCAATGAGAATTCCTCCATCTTCTGACCCATTCGTTTCGAATGTGGCTGTCGTGTCTCAACCTATTATTTGACCTAAAGTCACTATTGGTCAAATGACTATTTCGATCCGATCTTCTAGATCCTACTCGCCATCTATGATTACTGAAGTTCCACCACTCAGTGGAAAATCCACAATTTCATCCGTGCCTGGGGGCAGTCTAATCCTCTTTACGTCCCTCCCATTTTGGGTGGGGGGAAGCTAAATTTTGGGCCTATTCCTGGGGCATGATAACCTCACATTCAGTATTCTTAGGCTCAATAATCCCTTCAGCAACTGAACGTATCATATTCATATGTTCAACAACCTAACATTCCTTATGTTCAGCAACCGAATGTACAATATAAATATGTTCCTCGACCGAACGTGTCTCAAAATTAGTTCCAACAGGCCCAGCCTTCTGCGAGTGCTGTTGCGAAAAACCCTCAGTTTGGTTCTTACACCCAAGTTGGTCTGAATCTCCTTCTGGGTCAATCTGGTCCTCTCCCTAATCAACTTGGTACTCAATACCAACCATTTCCTCAAGGTCAGTACCAGCAACCCCAGTTTGGGTCTCATCCTGGTGCTTAACATCATTAGATTCCTCAATGCCAGCAGGCCCAATCAGGACCTTAAGCTTGACCCTATGTTTAGCAAGGACCATAGGTTGGACCCTATATTCAAGAGGGACCATAGGTTGGACCCTATTTTCAATAGGGACCATAGGCTGGCTGGACCCTATGTTCAACAAGGACCTCACTGTGGACCCTACATATATGTAATATTCCAAATCTGGAATTTCTACAACAATGAGAATACCCTAAGGTATATTCCAGAGTTGGAGATGCAGAAATATGCCTTATAACAGATGTCCAATGATAGATCCTTCAATTAAATGATTATTCAATAGCTTATAACTCAATTTGGACTCAAAAGGGTGGGGAAACGAGTTGATTTTGAACATAAAATGAGTGTATTCAGGTATCTGCATAAAAATAAGGTAGGATGATGGTTGGATCTGATATCTTAGGTCATGAGGGACCTTTTCTCCGAATTTAAGCTCAAACAAATAATTCTAGCTAGGTTAAACAGTTCCTCCTTCCCCAACTAGGCTTAAAAACCCTGATTTCCCATGGCTTAAATTATGCAGAATGTACTGAAGCTTCTACAGCGTGATTTTCTGAAGGTTTTAACTGAAATAATGATGGAAAATCAGTATGGAAATTTTATAATATGATTCAATGGCTTTATATTAGAAAATACAGTTTTATACATGAAGAAAGGCCTCAAAACCAAGCATGATGATACAAGGAAATGCAAGATGAACCAGACAACGTAATATTCAGGAAGATGAAGAAGTGTTTTATTATATTTTAGATATTTAATAGATCTAAGTACAGAATGATAGATATGAATGGGATCTATATGCAAAAATATATTTTTAGTACATTCCCCTTGGGGATCTCAGCAGAAGATGAATAACAATGATTAGATATGATATCTACACCATGGATCTGCAGTAAATTTCAGAAAATTATGAAGAACATGATACACATCAGATCATATCTGAAATGGAACATAGATTGGTTGGCCAATCTATGAATCACCACAGTGAAGGGAAGGATCCCTTTCACTAGAGATCTATCCTCCAAACTGATGCAAAACCCGCACTGCAAATTTGCCTACAAAAAGGATGCAGTTTCCTCAAGGGACTACGCAGATGAAGTGGAGAACACTTTTTCCTAATTCCAAGATATGGATCTGAGCACAATCAGGAGAGGCACTCTTCCAGGAGGTTAAAAGACACACTCCGTGAGAAGAGGCTCCCAAAACAAGCTAGATCTCTACAGATGTAGAATCCCACTTGCTGCAACTCACTGAAACAAGTAAATCCTGACTGGATTTATGCTTCCTAAGAGATATGGAGCTTGGCCTCAAAGCCTGATAGTCGACAAAGAAAAACAACCTCCTCCAAGAGTTGCTCAATGGAAGGAGAGAGAGGATTCCTAAATAGGAAACCCTCTTGTGATATGCAGCACAATTCTCAGGCTAAACAACCTAGAGAATTCGAATTAGTCTAGGCAGACTCAATTCTGAATATCTTCAACAACCTTTTCCTTGAGCCTTCTCCTTCCTTTTATAAGATGAGGATGTGCAAAACCCTAAACCACTTACAACACTTTAGCTCCTTTCACATGAAGCTCCTCCATCTAAACGGTACCAGCCTCAGGGGATGGTTCATCGTAACTCCATGTAACCGAGATTTGGTCCGTTGACCCGCCCAATTTTCTCAATCCCTGCGCCACACACAAGTGGATTTTTATGAAAAAATGCCCGTATTTACTTTTTTTACGAAGGCTGTATTGTTCTTTCATTGCCAAGTTTTTCATGTCCTCCTTTACATTTTATTCATCAAATAATAAAAAGGAAACAAAATGAGATATTCCTATTAGCTTGGGCTAATTAGGAATATTACAGTCCTCCCCTCCAAAATTTTTTCTTGTCCTCAAGCAACTGCAAGGTGAGTGCTGTAAAATATCCAATGGAATTGTCTCCTCCCTGGAATGAACCATATAGCTGTCATCATGAAGAATTGGGAGATACAAAGGAAGAATTACAAGCTGTCCATTGGTCTTCTCAAGGCATGAGAGATTGTAAATATAGGGTACTTCAACCCCTTTAAGAGCCTTTACTCTCCATGCTATCATCCAAGTAAAATGAGCCATTCTTGATAGCTCATAGAAACAATCATTAATCCCCATCATGTGCATTGAGTAGGGGCTATAAGGCTGGAAATGAGAGATAAATATACTCAACTCACGTTGTCCCTCTTCCCATTGTTGATGGATGTGGAGCTGTTGATCCTGGGCTGCAAAAATGTAGTTCTCATGAAGCCAAGAGGAGCTTGGACCTTCATGATTCTCTTCATGGATTCTAGTGAGCCTTCTTTCCGAACCTCCTATGCATATAGTGAACAAATCATTTTTACCATAGGTGCTCCAACAGAAATATGGACTAAGTGTCATTGGATGGTGACCCAAGTCCCTCCTTTGAGACCAGCTTTGTCCATCCTCTAGCTGCCTCAAATCATGATACAATAAGTGGCCATCCCACCACCTTTTTGCTGCCATAAGATTCTTCAAAGCTTGGAAATAATGGAGGATAATAGGTGTTGGTTGAACATGATTCAAGCAACACATGTCTTGCTCCAAGTTCTCCCTTGTGAGAGATCCCTTCCCATGACATAAGCCCAATACATGACCTTTTGCATAAGAAAACACAATATATAATGCAACAGCCATATAAGGTTCTATCATCTTCTTGAAATACAAATGAATTTGGGAGATTGCATTCCCAATGGATACATTCACTCATTGTACCTTTCCTCCTCTCATGTTTACAATAAAGATTGGAGCATCGTTAACATCATGATATAAACATGATCCCTTATGCCATCCCATGAGAAGGGTACATCTTCTCCCAACCCAAAGTACATACATGATTACGATATTCATTCTAAATAGAAATACATGTACATACATCATGGATACAAGTAGATGTATGGACATGGAATTCATCATGGCGTGTCCATACTCTCTCCTCATCAACCAAAAAAACATGCCTTCTTCCTAGCATTCTTTTCTTGAAATACAAGGCATGAGACAAGAAATTAAAAAACCTTAGGTGGTACCCAAACTCACCCAATAGGAACCAGCGCAGGTGATCTCCTCCCTACTTCAGATCTAGATATGGTAAGTGGTTTGCATGCCACTTAATTACTGCCCTTATCATTTCACCATGGCTGAAAGTGAAGTGTATATTTGGTTCCTTAGGGAAGCACCCATCATGTTGTAACACCTCCCTTAGCCCATCAAGGGAGTGGCCATATTTGAAAATAATCTTGTCCCATAGTTTGCCATGAAGCTTGTAAGGTAAAACACTCCCTTTGGGAGTTATGGCCTGCAAATGTAAAGTAAGAGAATACATGCAATCATGAAATAAGATGTGATTTACATAAGCATTCTTCTTACCCAAAGTATCCAATGTTGTGTTGGCTTCCCTCTTAGAAAGAGATGACATTGATGCACAAGGTTGAGGGAAACAATTTTCTCTTTTGCTCATCATGGGAACTCCTTGGTGGAATTCCTTCAAGTAAGGAGACATCAAGGCATAGATCATGGAAGGATGTATGGACTGATGTGTCCTTTCTTTGCTTGAATAGATCATTTTGCCTTCTTTTTGCATTATTATGCTGAAATAAAGAGGGACAAATGTTTCTTACCATGTGAAGCTTGCCCTCCTCTTTTCCTTCTGCAATATTCAGGGTCTCATTCTTTGATAGTGATGATACATGTTGCCCATGGATGGTGCCATAATATTCATATAATGAGACCTCCTTAATGAGAGATGACTGAATACATGAGTGGAGGAGACCCTCCATGCTTCCACTGCGCAATCCAATCACCTTCCTAGGTGTTTCAACCTTCTGCAATGGATAGGAATGAGGTTGGCCCTGTTCCCCATCTCCTCTTTGTGTCCTCATGGTTTTACACCTTTTGCATTTCAAGGGCTTTTGAGATGCAATCCCTTTGAGATCTTCAAGAAAAGACCTCTCATCTATGTCCTTCCAAAACCATTGAGGTTCTGGATCTTCTGCAAGTAGAAGTTTCTCTTTGATCCATGGAGTGCTCATTGAGAAAGAGGCATCTAGAAAGGAGAAAAGGTTTCTCACTTCAAGATGTCTACCATTCATCATTTCTTACTCCATTGCTTCATGAATGAAGCTGCAATTTGAATGCCCCCATCAGGAATGGTGCCTTCTTTCTTCTTTACTACTCTTGCACAACGCAGTGCAACTTTGTTGCTCTTGGTGGGATGTAGAAGAAAGAGCTTCTTCTGCAACTGTGTTGTCTTCCTCCATTACTTAACATGAAGGCTTCTCCTCCAAGGTTGTGCCAGCGCTGGTACAAGTCTCCACCCTTTCAATCTTCTTGAGATCTTTTTCAATACCCTGCATAGTCCGGAAAAGGAGCAGGGAGATCTCCTCTTTTGTCATTATTCCAAGTGGTGGAGCCATGCTCTTGTTTTTTCTGTACAATTCATCTTCTTTGTGAGGGTAGGAAGTGCATGGGTCTTCCTCTCCTTCTTGAAACCTTCTAGGAGTTTCATTTTCTCCTTCTTCCTCCTTTGTCTGTCTACCCTCTTTGAAGAGGCTCTTCATGGATCTGGAATATGATGAGGTAAAACTAATATTCTTCATAATTTTTAATTTTCTCCTTGCTTTAAAACACTTTGGCTTGAAGCCACAGGCTGAGCCAAAGATCTTGCTCTGATACCACTGTAATATTCCAAATCTGGAATTTCTACAACAATGAGAATACCCTAAGGTATTCCAAAGTTTGAGACGAAAAAATATGCCTTATAACAGATTTCCAATGATATATCCTTCAATTAAATGATGATTCAACAACTTATAACTCACTTTGGACTCAAAAGGGTGGGGAAAAGAGGTGATTTTGGACCTAAAATGAGTGTATTCAGGTATCTGCGTAAAAATAAAGTGGGATGATGGTTGGATCTAATATCTTAGGTCATGAGGGACCTACTCTCTAAATTTAAGCTCAAAACATTAATTCTAGCTAGGCTAAACAGTTTCTCCTTCCCCAACTAGGCTTAAAAACCTTGATTTCCCATGGCTTAAATTATGCAGAATGTACTGAAGCTTCTACAGTGTTATTTTCTGAAGGGTTTAACTGAAATAATTATGGAACATGAGTATTAAAAGTTTATAATATGATTCAATGGCTTTATATTAGAAAATACAAATTTATACGTGAAGAAAGGCCTCAAAACCAAGCATGATGATACAAGGAAATGCACGATGAACCAGACAACGTAATATTCAGGAAGCTGAAGAAGTGTTTTATTATATTTCATATATAGAACAGATATGAGTACAAAATTATAGATCTGAATGGGATATATATGCAAAAAGAGATTTTTAGTACATTCCCCTTGGGGATCTCAGCAGAAGATGAATAATAATGATTAGATCTGAGATCTACACCATAGATTTGTAGTAAAATTCAGAAATTTATGAAGAATATGATATACAGCAGATCATATCTGAAATGGAACATATATTGGTTGGCCAATCTATGGATCACCACAGTGAAGGGAAGGATCCCTTTCACCAGAGATCTATCCTCCAAACTGATGCAAAACCCACACTGCAACTCTGCCTACAAAAAGGATGCAGTTTCCTCAAAGGACTGCGTAGATGAAGTGGAGAACAATTTTTCCTAATGCCAAGATATGGATATGAAGCACAATAAGGAGAGGCACTCTTCCAGGAGGTTAAAAGACACACTCCGTGAGAAGAGGCTCCCAAAACAAGCTAGATCTCTGTAGATATAGAATCCCACTTGCTGCAGCTCACACAAAAAAGTAAATCCTGACTATATTTACGCTACCTAAGAGATATGGAGCTTGGCCTCAAAGCCTGATAGTGGGCAAAGCAAAACAACCTCCTCCAAGAGCTGCTCAATAGAAGGAGAGAGAGGATTCCTAAACAGGAAACCCTCTTGTGCTATGCAACACAATTCTAAGGCTAAACAACCTAGAGAATTCGAATTAGTCTAGCCAGACTCTTCAATTCTGAATATCTTTAACAACCTTTTCCTTGAGCCTTCTCCTTCCTTTTATAAGATGAGGATGTGAAAAACCCTAAACCACTTACAACACTTTAGCTCCTTTCACATGAATCTCTTCCATCTAAAACTGCGCTGAGCCTCTAGATGGTTCAATGAATCTAGACATAAATGAGATTTGGTCCTGTTGACCCAGTCAATTGTCTCAATCATGTTTCACACACAAGTGGATTTTATTACAAAGGCCTAGATTTATCCCTTTTCACATTGGGCATGTATTTATTCTTTGATTTAAGGAGTTTTTCATGTCCTCCTTTACATTTTATTCATCAAATAATAAAAAGGAAACAAAATGAGATATTCCTAGTAGCTTGGGATAATTAGGAATATTACAATATAAAAAGGTCTGCAACCTCAAATCCTGCAGGGGTCTTATCAACAAAAACAACAAGGTCCCTATGTTCAACAATATCTGCAACAAGGTCCTTAATAGCCATGGGGGCAGTATCCATATTCAAGACAAAATCCGCCCTATTGGGGGTAGAATACGTATCAACTAGGTTGGAACACCTAAACTTTTTCTCCACATTATTTTCCCTTACCATTCCTGGCTACATTGGAATTCTAGATGTGTCAAAGCTTACGAATGACCCCATCCAACATCAGCTACAATGGCCGCTAGTTCCAACTAAAATTCCATGAGATTGTCCAAAATTCAAAGGAAAATATAGGGAAGACCCAAACCCATGTTATGACGTATCACTTGTGGTGCTCTTCTAATTATTGGGATGAATATTCTATTTGTCTTTGTATTTTTTAGTGTACTTTGACCTGTACCGTGGCCAAGTGGTATATTGAACTCCCTTGAGGGATTTTATATGATTTTAATTCCTTGGCTATGTGTTTCCTTACTCAGTTCCATTTACCTATCTGGTATGAAACCGACACCCACCTTCTCACCTCATTGAAGCAGTCAACAGCTACTAACATTTCAGATCACATTCATGAATGGCTGCATCATTGTCTCCTCATAAAATTCGATATCATGGACCAATTGTTGAAAGAATGGTTTACGAAATCATTTGTTCCCGATATTGCTAAAGATATTTCCATGGGTGGGTGTCTCACGAAAGAGGAAGTCATAGCTAGAGATCAATACCTTGATTTGGTTTATTCCCAATTTGGGACTCTATATGAGTTACTTCCTGATGTGCCACGACCTTCAACTAATCCCGCATCATCTCAATCTCCTATTATGCCTCCATGGGATGGTGTTATAGGGACAATGGCTCATACTGATAGTAGTGCACCTAAATATTCTTCAAAGTATAAGTCCACTACTGTTGTTGTTCCCTCCACTCCTTCCAGTAACCAAAAGAATCTTGGTAAAACCTCTGAGGCAAATTCTATTCAATCTACCACAACAAATAAATCCTTGAAAGGTAAGAAAAAGGGTAAAGGCAAGTCCAAATCTGAAAACCCTAAACATGATTCAAAGAATTCATCTTCTGACGGTTCTTCAACACGTAAGCCTAAATATCCTTGTTTGATTTGTGATGATGATTATTACACCAAGGATTTTCCTTGGCATGAAGAAGTTTCCTGTATTCTGAAGGGGGCACCTGGGACTCTGACCGTTTTGAAAGAAACTTTCCCTTCTCAGAAGACACAAATGGTAGATCAAGCTCAATCATCTGGAAGCTCTCAGGTTTTCATGGATGGAACAGAACCTATCACCATCACCACGAGATCGAAAGACTACCATAATCCATCCAAGGCTCCTGTGGAATCGAAATTTATATATCACCCTTCCTCTTCCGTGCCTCCTACCCCTAGTTCTCTTCAGATTGAGAGACCCAGTAGTGACTCCTTCATTCAACCACCCCCAAAAGGTGTTCTTCGGAAATCGTCCTATAATATGAATGTGAGAGCTACTCAAAACTATAATATTGTAGAGGATCTGGCTCAAGTGCCTTCGAGAATGTTGTCTTTGGAGTTCTTTCAGTCATGCCCATCACAATGGAAGACACTACTCTCCGCTATTGGAGGGATTGTTACCATAGATTCTAATATTATTACTTTCGATCTTGAGAATTTCATTCCTCACTTCCCATCTCAAATAGATTTTATAATTCATGTTACCATCATGGGAAATAATATTGTTTAGGACTATCGTTGATGAAGGAGCTTTGACCTGCATCATGTCTGTCGCATGTTGGAAAGGCATCGACTCTCCCCCATTGAGTCAGTCCCCGAATAACTTGGAAGTTTTCAACGGTAGAGGCTCTCGGCCGTACGGTATTCTCAAGGCATTGCTCATCCTGTTGGAGGGGGAAAAGGTAACCATGGAAATTTAAGTGGTAGATGCAAACCTAAACTAAAATCTCCTTCTTGGACGTAGTTGGACGAATGCTATGGTGTGCATGGTCTTCACCCTTTTTTGTGTCCTCTATTTCCCTCATCAAGGAAATCTTGTGACTGTCGATCAGTTGGATTTATTTTCCTCTCATTCTTCAATAGGAAACATTCTGTATGTTAGGAAGACCGCTACCCCTTATGATAACATCAAGCTGGGTATATTCAAAGACTCGTCCCTTATGGGAAATTTTCCACTCCCACCTCTGAATGTTGCCTTCGTCAATATGATTTCGTCTGGTCACGTTCCATGGATTTTTCCCAATCATGACCAACTTGAGAGTTTGGTGACGTTATGCCTCTAAGCCCGACTAAGAAAATGTATCAAAGTATTCTCACAGCTTTTGAGGCTACATTCAGAGCCAACGATCATTTGGTTTCCTCTCTGGACATTTATGCGCAGTCTCCCTGGTTTCGTTCTTGAGAATCTGATGATCCCTTGAATGAGAATTTTCCGACCAACGAAAGTATCGTGGAGGTAATGTCTCTTGGAGAAACCCCATGGGATTATGGACATCATCATTCCTTATTTCTCCTAATCCTAGGTGACATATCCGCCTGTCTAGAATCCCATGCTTTATCTGTACCGAATGATCCATTTCAGAATCCGACATTGATTCATGAAGTGTTGTCCAAAGGGAACATGGGAAATATTACTCAACCCATTCTGATCGACATCTTTATGATTGTCGAGAATGTGTTTTTTTGGGTTTCTCGTTCTCCCCATGAGCTAAAGATTTACATTACTTTCCTCAAAAATCATAACCCACCCACTCCCTTTGACCCTATACTTACAATTTGGTAACTTACCCCGGGGGGCATTATTTCCATGCTTCATAACCCTTACTCAGTCAGGGGGCATGGGCAATTCACTGTTGTTATTTTCTCATAAAATTGGCCGAGGTAATGCCTACATGCAACATATATGGTAGAACTGTGGGTCTATTTCTGTTAATCATGAAAAAAATCAATCATCTGAGTTCATTCTTGAACTCTATCTGAAAAAATATTACACTTAATCATAAGTGTGATACTTTGTACATTAGTGTTTTACTCATTAATGTGCTTTGATTGGATTTTGGTGTGATTGTTTTCTTTGTAGACATGTTTCCTCTGCTCACCTTGTGTTTCACTTAGTTTTCATATGTCTTCGAATAATTACATTGGTTTTTCTGATGGCGCTTTCCGTAGCACACAAAACTTATCTTCCGTAGCATGGGCACACTTTTCCCCTAATGGCAAGTTGATTAATTTACAAGGTATTTGTTTGGGTCGAACAACTAACAATATTGCCGAATATAGTGCGGTGATCGAGCTATTATGAGATGCCATTGATATTGGGATTAAAGATTTGGTTGTTAAGTTAGACTCACAACTCGTTGTGTTACAATTAAATGGTCATTATTCTATGTGAAATCCTCAAATTTTGTGTATGTATTTGCATGTTCAATTATTTGAAATACATTTTGATTTTATCACATATCAACATATTCCAAGATGTTTAAACACATTAACAGATACATTAGAAAATCATGTATTAGATAAATATTTGCACATTATGTAAAAACCAAGACATCATCATGATACACAGGTAGCCATAGAAACATGCATATATATCAAGTGTGTTAAATCTAAAATCTTAAAAAATATGTGTTATGTTACAAAAATGGCTCTCCAAGCCTACATCAGTACAAAAACATTTGCACATTATGTAAAAACCAAGACATCATCATGATACACAGGTAGCCATAGAAACATGCATATATATCAAGTGTGTTACATCTAAAATCTTAAAAAATTTGTGTTATGTTACAAAAATGGCTCTCCCAGCCTACATCAGTACAAAAAATGTAAAAATAGTGCTGTTGTCTACCCACATGGTGCTCATGGTAGCAGGTGACTGCTCGAATCACTTGCTAGAGTAATCGATGTAGTCTTCCTGAAACTTCAACCGTATGCCTCTAGAGGTGTAGAGGAATCTTATCAAAAGTATCATACTTTGTGACGCCTTTTGTAAGGCCAACTAGGTTTCGCTCTAATTCAGCTAGTGTATATGCTCCCTCCTCATAAGGAGCATCCTGTATCGGGAGAGCTAACCTCCGCGCGATCGGTGATATACCGGGTGGTCTATGAGGACCAATATCTATAAAAAAATCATAAGTTTATGTTTCAGAATACATAACAAAAACATTCAAAAAGTAAGAAATGTTAACTTTTTTTTTACCTGCATCAGTCCACTGTGTGCCTGGTGGAATAGGAATATCCAGATCTCCTTTGAAGTCGATGCCAACATATGCATAGTATTCAACCATGATGAGTTGAAAATGAAACCAATTGAAAAAGGTTGTCAGGAAATGCATATATTGGCCCCCACCTTGTCGGGGCATGATATTGCACCATCTCATCAGCCTCGGGTCCCTTGGGGTTGGATCATGGATCTATAACCACTGGTACTAAAACAATGGTACTCTCTCTAGAAAGGTGGTCACTAGAATGGAACCGTACCTGAAATTTTTTAGTCACTTTGTCTTGCACTTGGTCAACTAGCTCTTCATATTGGCCAGTAACCCCTCGCACCGGTTAAACATCGTTGGGGCCAAATAGTCCACCATGTATTGGAACCGAGATTTCGTTGCCTTACGCAACTCTTGGGATCCTTTCACTTTATTAATGCAATGTATAATTGTGCATAGGGGAACCACTCTGATGGAAGAAATATCTACCTTCCCACTCTTAGATTTTTGAGCCCCGGGACAGTGTCTCTTGATGAGCATGATGGTACTCTCACCCACTATGCGAGCTCTGGAGAGTTGGATCCTCTCCCCTCTCTTAGAAAAAACATTAATGAAATAGATGTCCATTACATCTAATTCCAAATCTGGGTCCTTTATGAAAAATATTTGTTGGTCGACATCCCATATGCTATTCAAATATTGGAACAACTCTAGCTAAGCTCTCAGCCTTGATGTTTGAAAAAATTTCAACAAATTGCAATCGCACAATGCATTGACGCAATTTTGGTCTTGCAGTGCTTGTTGGTCTTCCACCTCGTGGCTTTGTTTTTTCCATTCCATCTACATCTGTAAGGAAAACACCCACAAAACATGTTTAAAAGGAATTTTCGGATATTTCACCATAGTAATTTTGGAAATTATCCATAGATATGGGCTTATTTCTTGTTTTAAAACCCTCCTCGCGTCCAGCGCAGCTATCTGAATTAATTCGACGCTGGTGTCGCACTGCCCTAATGAGTTGAATGCGACAAACGCGACCATGATAGCTCAAAATCACACTGGTCACGAATGATTTTGAAGTTTGAAATCCTCTGCCCTATCTCCCTATTTCTAAAAAAAAATGCTAAATGAATGGAATTAAAATGAAGAGGAGGCTTAGAGATCTTACCTTATGTTGACAGATCGACAAATGGTGTCCTGGATTGGCTGCACCACTGATTTGAAATTCAAAGGGAAAATGGAAAAAATTCTCTTCTCAAAATGTAAAGGTGAAAATGAATTTAATTTTTAGTCTATTTATAGATTTTTGAAAGATTTTGCCAATATTTTATTATTTTTCCTCGATATCAGTGATATTTGCTGTTTTTGTGCAGTAACGAGGCTTTCACACTGTGGGTGATTATCTATGATGTAAACGAGTTCTATTTTATGTCTTTTTCGGGCTCGTTAAACATTTATGAAAAAGGAACCCCCATGGAGTCAAATTTTAGCTCTTTTCTGACTCTCAAAAAATGAAAATGTTGCTAAGAACTTGTCATTTAGATCTCGTTAAAGTGAATGAATTGACGTGATATCAATATACCTTTACCCCTTTTTCGGGATGAGATTTACTATTTACGAAAAAAGGAATACCTTGATCGAACATGGTCAAGAGGTTCTCTTGAATATTATTTTCTACCTTTTCATATTCGAGAGACGACTTACCAAAAGGGACATGATGGAGTTTCCTTTTTGTTTATTTTTAAACTCCTTAAACATGAAAAGTTACCGAGTTAAGGCTTTCATTGAACTCGTTAAATATTAAACGACTAAATACTTGTCACCATGATGAGATCGAGTTCATCCTTCCTAAGGATTTTTAATATTACTAGGATGGATTCATTCGAAGAATGAAATTACATGCTCAGCATATGCTATCCTCTTCACACTGACTATTTAAAATAAAGAGGTACTCATTAGCAATAATGGGGGAAAATTGAAAGTGAACATCCTATGTGTATTTTGGGCAACTTGTTGCTCTTGAACATGACACTCACATGTAGTCTGTGTCAGGTTGGGGACATCCTACAATAGTCACTTTGCTTCCATGGGTTTGGGAAATCCGTTTGCCTCTCATTTGATTACCAAATTTTGTCAACATGACCTCTGATCCTATTTGAGTCAAATGCTGCCACACTCTGGAGTCGTGTCACCAATATGTTCAAGAGAAGTCCTTTTTTTCAAACATCCTTTGCTTATATGACCTCCTCTATTACAATCCCAAATCACTCCTTTCATCTTGAGATATATTTTGTTTTTCATCGATGATGTGGGAATCATCATGGCCCTCATTTGACAAATCATTTCCTATCGACTTCAGCTCATTATCTGGGAATGTGATTTAGAAACTTCTTCTCAGTACCTTGGAGCTTGCATGCCTCAATGGCAAGTTCTTCATGTTCAAATATAGGTTCACATCATTTTCCTTGGATCGAATCATTCTGCAAGTGTTCGAATTCAACACATTCATTCACACTTGTAGATTATGTTGTTGTACCTTGAGGTCCACCATCATTATTGGTGGTCTCTCTCGTGCCTGTTAATGGTTTTCATCATTGACCGATAATTATGTGGTTTCTACCATGTTTGACACCAACACATTTATTCGAATGACTAGATTCATATATTGGGTTGATTGAGATCGCGGTGAAGACCCTGGGTCACATTTGAATTTTGTTCTAGGATGTGGGGAGTTATTGAGTATTCATGATTGTATACATGATCCTATCTATATGAAAGGCTGCGTCCATACCACAAATATATTTCTATGATCTTTTTAGACGGATGGTTGTGACCATGCCATAGGTTCATCTATTATTTGATGCCTATTGCAGAGTTATGTGGTTAGGCATATTCATACCAGAGATGTCATATATTTTAATATGTTTGATTTGGCAGGTTTTTAGGAGATGGTCTGAGTTCCTTGCCTTGGTTCATAAAGAATTTCAACCATCACTCCCTGTTCTGCCTTAATGCTTTAGGGGGGAATCTGTTACACAATAATTTTTCACCATGCTCATTTTCCCATCCCTTATCCTGAAATACCCAATGACAGATCCTGTGTAATGTTTCCACCATGAAGAAATATGTTAAGACATCCCCTGAAGATCAAAAGAAAAATTCCTTGGAAGATTACTGAAGAAACTTGATCCAATTCCTAGTTTCTCAGGTCAGCGCTTTTCCTGGTGTCATGCTCGTGCTAATGTCATTTTCACAGTTCTAGCTTAGCACTGTTAGCACCCTTATTTCTTGGAAAACCACACTGATCCCTTTTTGGCAGTGTTTACTTAAATGGAGGAGAAGATTCAACCTCTAGAATTTCTAGGGTGGGGAGTTGGTTGTTAAACTATTGTGATAGAGTCGAGATCTCTGATTTTAGAGCTTTGATCTAATCCATAGAGGTTTATCCCTTAGAAAGTGGGCATTCCACCTCCTTTCATGGGCTCCTGACCTCTTCTCCATTCTTATAAATTCACATCCCTCATCCCAACAATGTTAGATCTTGGTTGGTCATTGTCGAGCTAGTCTAAACTCTCGTTCCCTTTGTATCCTCGCATTGTGATAATGTTGTTGGCTCGAGTGGTCCTAACCCAGGTTCGGAAGTTAAGGTTTTCCTACAAACCCCTATACTACTCCCCCTTTTGGCAGTGACTTGCTTGCGCAGGCCAAAGTCTCACCCGAAGCAGTATGGGTGGGTGTTGGAACCAAGTTTCCGCACCCTGAGAGAGAGAGCAGGTAAGTCGAATCATTCGACAACTATTATATCTATGCAGTCAGAGGTCATTCGCAGGACTTCCAATGATTAACCAGAGTATATTTTTACCAGATTTATATAATAGGCTCACATGCAAGTGTAGACAACCAAGTATACGCATAAAACAATAATATTCACAGCCGACTTAATCAGATTGCAGATACAATATCATAACACAGATAATTTGCAGCTCATAAACACATACCATTCGCAGTTCAGAAAAAAATCACATATAATTCGAGTCTCCACTAATCATAACCAGGTAGATCAAACAACATCAGATATCCACAATACTTTTCATATATTACTTATCAAAAAGTCTCTTACATACCCCAAAACCTAGCATGTGCACACAGCAGCAGGGTCCACACACAGTAGGACTGAGGATCTCTGCGCACATAGCCAGTAGGAGTTCTAACCCAACAACCCAATCCTAGATCTAACTGTTCGCACTTAGCATCAATCTTAATCCAAGTCTGTCTTACAACTAAAAAAGGTTCAACTACTTATACTATTTTATCCGACGCATCCCATGGTCTAGAAACTGTGGTTTGCGAACTCTTGGTCTACCCTTGACCCACTTGCAATGTATGAGGGGCTTTTACCCACCCCAAAACCCATGCGTTAGAATAAATATAATAAAAAATATACAAAAATGGACCATATTCACAACTCTTGTAGGAGACCCTGTTCCAACAGTCCCCCAACACAATCTTGTGACTCGTCCCAAGTCACTTGTGGCAGTGGGGTCTCTACCTGTGCCTGTATGGCTACTCCGGCCATAGAGTTATTTGGTTCAATATGGTTTGAGCCAGCTACCATTGATGTAGTCGGGGAGCATATCTCCGCATAAGGTAGCAAGCCTAACCGCTCCGCCATCCGTGATATCTTTAACTGTGTAGGGACCAAGCCAATGTTGTTGGAACTTCCCAGGATGCTTTGCAAACTGGATATCGTACAAGAGGACCAATTGGCCATCCGCAAAAGCCTTTTGGCTAATTTTTCGTTCATGTCAGGCTTTATCTTATGCCTTCTGGACTTGCTGATGGAAATTTGAAATAAACTGATCTTCCTCCAAAGCCATAAGTTGTGCTAATCGCTCTTCCATGACGTCTGGTTCTACCATGTTTGTAAATGCTGCGATACACAGACTATGAACAATATACTCCATGGGCATAACAAATTCTTTACCATAAACCATCCCGAATGGGGTCTTTCCTATTAAATTCTTGCAGGTTGTTCGATAGGGCCAGAGGACTGACGCGATGTGCACATCCCAATCGCTGCGATCAGCATTTCATACCTTGGTTAGAGCGTGCTCCAAGATTTTATTAACGTTAGGGGAATTTTGAGGTCTAAAATGGGCCTCATAAGAAAAATGTACATAAAAAATTAACTTTATAAGCACCAATAGGATTCAAGATGATGATTTAAACCATGGGGGATTATTCAATATTTTTTAAGTAAAAGGGTAAAAAAATAAAAAAATAAAAAAATATTTTTTCAACTCGTATTTTTCAACTTATATCCCAAATATTTTACTAAAATTTTGATCAGGAGTACTCATTTGATGCAAAATTTAATTCCTCATCCAAGGAGTACCTATGTTGCATACTTTAGATGGACCCTGCTACACGAAAAATGAGAAATACATAAAAAATGTGATTGCAATCATGTTTTTCATGTATTTCTCATTTATAGTGTATCAAGACCCATTGAAAGTATGAAACATGGGTACTCTTTGGACGAGGAATTAAATTTTGCATCCAAAAAGTACTCCCACTTGAAATTTGAGTAAAAACTTTGGGAGATAAGTAGAAAATATGAGATGAAAAAGTAGTTTTTACTTTTTTTCCCTCTAAAATTTGATGATGTAATCAAATATTATTTTATTATTTCCACTATTATTTTATAATTTCCTTAGGAGGCCCATTTTAGACCTAAAAATTCCCCTAATGAAGCTTCAACCGCGTCGTTGTCCTAGGGGTGATATGGCGTGCTCTTCGCATGATGGATCCAGAATTCCTCAATCAAAGCTCATATTGTTTCATTAATAAAGTGTGTACCTCTGTCACTCATGAGGATCTTCAGACATCCAAACCTAGTCAAGATTTTTTCAAAGATGAAATGTGTAGTGGTATCCATAGTAAAATCCTTTATTTCTTGTGCTTCCACCCGCCTGGTTACATAGTCAATGGCCGTAATAATGTAGCGCGCACTTGTCTTTTTTCCTAGGGGGTTGATAGGCTTGATGAAGTCGATAGCCCACTTATCAAATTCTTGTAGGGCCATTTGTGGTTGAAGGGGAATTTTGTCTCTATAGGATGGCCTCCCTATTCGTTGGCACCTATCGCAGGCCTTACAATAGTCGTGGGCATCAGTATGCAAGGTTGGCCACCATAACCCAGCCCTCAAGATCTTCTACGCCGTTGCTTTCCTTGCGTAGTGACCTCCGGCTACTCCATCATGAGTGTCGGTCAAGAAAGCATGCCTTTCGTGCTCCAAAACATATCGCCGCAATACTTCATCTCCCCCATCTTATATAAGTGTCCTGCGATGATGGTAAAGTCTGTTGCTCGGGTGACTAACTCTTTTTTCTGTTGTACAGAGTACTCTAGAGGTGTCGTCCCGGTAGTCAAGAACTGAATAATATCAACGAAGTGCATTGAATACCCTGATAGCAAATAGCTGCATATCAGGAAATCCAACTTCCAGGTCGGTTGGCTCCTCGCCACTCTCTATTTGGGGCAAGTGGTCCGGTCCAGCATTCAACTTGCCCGGCTTGACTATGATTTCAAAGTCATTCTCCTGAAATAGCAGTAGCCACTGGCATATTTTCCCCCCCAACAAAAGATTATTGACCAGGTATTTTAAAGCTGAATGGTTTGTGAACATCCTGAAGTGACCTCCTAGCAAGTAATGCCGATATTTCTACAACACGTAAACCATGGCCAATCCCTCCCGCTCGGTGGTGGAGTAGTTGCGTTCTGCTCCAGAGAGCTTCTTACTTGCAAAGGCAACCGGATAATCAATATCTCCTTCCCCTATTTGTGTAAGGACAACCCCGAGAGAAATGCCTAACGCATTGACATGAACATGAAATACCTTCTCCCAATCCGGAAAGATGAGAATAGGTTTCGAGAGAATCTTTTCCTTTAGTAGTTTGAAGCTCTTTTGGCATTCGTCATTCCAAAAGAATGAAACATCCTTCTTGAGAAATTTTTCCATAGGGGAAGTAATCATCGCATAGCCTTGAATGAATTTCCTGTAGTAGCCCATGTGTCCAAGGATTGAGCACATATTTTTCTCCGTGGTTGGTACTGGAAAATTTATGATAACCGTGATTTTTGCAGGATCTACCATTAGTCCTTGCTGATAAACTATGTGGTCGAGAAAGATTTCGAAGGGTACGCAGAAGATACACTTCTTGATATTTAGGGAAATATGGTGTTTTCGGCAGGCATCCAACATCATGCGTAGGTTTGAGACGCGTGCCTTGACTAGTCTAAAGACAGTCCAATCATAGAAATACACCTCGAGGAACTTGTGAATGAATTCTTTGAACACTGTGACAATGACCCGTGAGAAGATCGCAGGGGTGTTTTTGAGTCCAAACGGCATGACAGTATGTTGAAAAGATCCCCACTCAGTGGAAAACGTGGTTTTTCTCTGGTCCTTAGGTGCGATTCGTATTTGATGGTATCTTGAGAACCCGTCCGTGAAAGAGTATGCTTCCTGTCCTCCCACGCTGTCTGAGATTTAGTCTAAGAATGGCATTGGGAATGGATCATGAATGCAGGAATTTTTTAGCTTCTGTAGGTCCACACATATCCAAATCTCTCCCTTAGTTTTTTTCTCCTTAACCACCATTGGATTGACCTAGCCTGATTGTTCAATAGGTTCGATGATCCCTGCAGCAAGCATTTTATCGAGCTCCTCCTTGACCTTCTTCTTATATTTGGGGTTCAACCTATAAGGTCGCTGCTTTATGGACCACGCATCGGGTTTGAGAGTGATATGCATGACCCCTAAATCCCTCGTGATCCCCTTTAGCTCAGAAAATTTTGTAGGGAACAAGTCGTGATATTCTGTAAGTAATTCAGCCACTTTACTTGCTATATTCTCATCCTAGTAGTCCCCGATCTTGGCCAATTTAGGGTGCTCTTTCGTCCCGATGTTTACTTCGCGTAGTTTGAGAGGCTTAGTCACATCCACTTCCCTTAGTGGAGGTCCTTCAATGGCGTGCTCCCCTTCCGACTCCAGGATAGAGACAGACCGTAGATCATCTTCACCTTCCTCACTTGCCAAGCTGTGGCAGTTGACAATATCCTGCATCTACGTTTCCCATGTCGGCGTTCTGAATACTCCAGAAGAGTTGGTTTTTCCAAACACAAACGTATCTATGTCCTGCAGATCTTTGTCAAGCGCCTAGGAACTCCCTATCAATCCAAATATTCCTATAAAGTCATTCTTCAGAGTTTCCCAGTGGCGGGTGCACTGATGTAGCTCTGCATCCAGGTACCAGGCAGTGGGGATTGGACCCAACGCATGAATGAATAAGTGAACCCACTCCCCCATAGTTTGGTCGTCCCATGCCTCCATCCATGCAACCACATGTTCACGCGGATCCCCTGGGCCAAGGAACAACTTGACTCATACCTCCGTTGAGGTCTCAAATCGCGAGAGAATCCTGCCCCAACAATCCTCCCATGTCGGGAACACTTCCTTATGCGTCTTCCACCATCATGCAGGGGTTGCACAAATTTCTAGGTTAAGGGCCCATAACCTTCGTTCCCTGGGAACCTCAGCTTCAAATGTTTGCAGAAAGTCCCTAACATTACCAGAACCATCGAAATAATGTATATATCTTACCTCATAGGAGATGCAGTGGAATTTATTCGTGATCCGAAGACATCTTAGCACAGAGACATCATGTAACCGGTTTTGCCAATTATCCATCTCCCCATCAGAGTCGGAGAAACATTCGCTGTCATTTTCCCAGAAAAGTACCCCCACTGCCGTGGGGTTGATCCAATCTTCATCTTGCACAATCAACTTATAGATGTGATCTACATCCTCTTCATCACGCACTAGTTCTGTGTATCGTTCACCCTCCGCTGGATCTAATGGTACTATTACCCTTGTACCATTCTTCTCGAATACCATGCTTCTCTTCTTTAGGTTAATGATGCCTCCCATATCGATGGCCCAATCCAAGCCTAGGAGCGCAGGGTAGGGGTCTGCATCTTCGACAATCTGAATCACTTCAAATTCAGCCCGTCCCTTAACCCCTGCGATATCTACCATGATCTTTGATAGTCTCCCTAAGGGTATGACCTTTTTTTGATTGGACATGCGCAGCTGGATAGTGGACCATTCCAAATTAGGTTTGCCCATTCATTGCCAAGTCTGTTTAGGAAATACATTCACATCTGACCCTAGGTCCAAAATAACCTAATCCATCTCATTATCACTAATCTACGTAGTCAACCTCATCTCCCTACCAGTGCATTTCTTATATCTATATAGCTTGTGTATGTCCTTGATTCCCTGAGGGGGGCTAGATCATGCTGCACAACTATCTATTAATGCTTGAAGATTTTCCACCGCCTTTGAGTTGCACAGCAGCTTCATACATGCTTGTAAAAAGGGTTTGACCTCCTCATCTGCCTTAAGGTCCTCAGGCAATTGCGAATTAGACGCCTCTGCCTCAGCAAAGTCCTTGCGAGCTGCGATAAATGTTTTTTTCTCCTTTTTTAGATTCAACCCTTTCTGTTTGCTAACTTCTGGCCGAATTAGAGGCTCGGTTGCAGTCTTATCCCTAGGCCCCCTGGTGGCTATCCCACTATGTGTTATGACATTCACGCTTGGATCTTTGTCTCGTAGTTCTGCCTTAACCCTCTGCACATTTTTCGTAGGTGTCAGTTGCTTTTCCTTCATGTTTGCTATTAGGACTGGACAATCTTAAATCGCATGATACAGGTGCCTACAACACCGGTAGGTCTATCTTGTGGGGTTTGGATAGTCCCTGAAAAAATTCCCTACCTCTCCATAGTTATAACAGATGAGTTTCTCTCATCCCCGACATACATACCACCTATTCCGCCTCCCCTGCCCCTTGCTGGTGAACCCCCTACACTCGAGAGGGATCTGAGTGAGGATGGATCTGATTGCACCCTATAGAGATTCCCTCGATCGATCATCAAATCATACGTCTGGAAGTTCTATTCATCATGTCCTACTGACCTGCAGAACCTGTGCCATTAGTGTTTTACTTCTGGGACGTACGCAACAAGGCGGGGATAATGGTTTTTGTCCTGCAGCCCTACAACGCGGCAATCATTGCACCATAGTGTTGACCCACTTGGGCCTGCCACTTCCCTAGGGCGCAACAAAATAGTTCCCTCGGCTTGCATGTAGTCTGTTAACAATGGACAGTTATCCTTGTTGTGACCATTTGTCCTACACCGTATGCACCATCTTTTCAGGCTAGCCTCTGCGCCTCGCTCCTTCCGTAGGTTCTGGATCTCTATGTGCATCGCTTCTAGTTGTCCTTCGATCTGATGGACGCCTAGCTGGGCATCGTCTCTGGGCACAGCTTCTAACTTCATAGTGACCTCCAGGGCTTTTTCCTGTGATTCGAAAGTTTGGTGACCCATAGGTACGCACAGGTGAGGCAAAAAAATACAATGAACCACTCTATGTGCTTTCTGTCGTCGTATTGAAATCCTCCTTCCCTGATCACCTTATTCAGCCATTGATCGACCACCCATACCGATTCAGAAGGCCCTTGCTTGAAATCCTTTAGATCGACCACTATTTGGGAATAGGGATTAGGCTTCTTGAACTGTTGTTTTAAGGCGTCCTTGACCTCTTCGATGGTTGAGTTTGCATGTTGTCTGATGTATCCCATGTACCAATCCAAAGCTCTTCATTCGAAGGCAAGGGACAGCTGTGCCCTCTTCACTGCATCACTAATTACGTTCTGCGCAGTCCATACCGATTCTACGAAAAACTAGAACTGCTCCATGTCCTCATCTCCCACACCCTTAAAGGTAGGAAATTTCATGTGCGCAGCCATGTGTTTGTGATGTAAATCCCCTCTGCGGGCAGAGGCGATCCCACTAGCCCTAGATTGGGTTTAGCCACAAACAAGACACACTATGACATCAATTCCTAGTTAACGAATGGACGAAGATTCAATAGATAACTTACCGTATATCCTGCATTGTTGTTGTCATCGAAAGAGTGGCTTCCTCTTGCTCCTGGTTTGACAGATCACGATCTTCTCATTCTCACGCTTGGATACCTACACATACACAATAAACAAAGACGATATACAACATACTATTTCGCATCCGTAACTTTCAATCAATTGAAGAAGACTAAATCAATTGCATCAATAAACACAACACAATGATGGAACAAATACCATAGTCAAGTATATTAATGAAAGGAAGGAAGAGTACAACCAAGCTTCGACGTTGTGGTCTCCTCCAATAGGTTTCCAGCGGAGCGCGTCTCACAAAAGCTCGTCAGGAATTTGGAAGGGGCTCTCTCTATGAAATTCTCCTTGGTTCTACCTTCTCAATAGCGATTACTCATCTATAGTATCTCTTCTCCAAGTTCAAATTCTTGGCTATATGTTCCAATTCCAAGGTCCTACCGAATGTTGGATCTCACAAATCCCTGAATGCAAGCTACGTGCCATAAAATACCATTTCTTTCGATGAAAAGCTATCTACGAGAAAGTTAGGAGTTTTCAAGCGATAGTAAATAATGAGAACACACAGGAGCATCCAATACAAAATCTGATGCAAGCTAATGAAAACGAGAAATCTCTCTTAGAATTCCCAATGCTAGTTATGTGAAAATTTTTCCAATTCCATAATGCAAACAAGAATGCAAGCACGAAATAATTTTTTTTTTTTTCAATGTAATAGAGCAAACAGTGCACTAAATTACATGAAAAATAAACCTTCACACTAGTTCGAGAATGTGAATGCGAGAGTTGAAATGAAACAATTAAACCAACCCAAAAGCAAACAAAACAACAACTCAAACCAATGTCACAATCTCTCAAATCGAAGAAAGATGTCGGAATAGACCCATACAAGAAATGTGAGCTATGCTTGGAGTGACAAGAAGCAAAACTGAATGAAAGAGGCAAGTCTCATCAAGACTCATTCCACCAAATGCAATCAATCAAATGGATCAAGAGAGCTGAATGCAATCAAGCGAATAATGAAGGTGGTTGTGAAACAAAAGACCCAGACTCCTACAGGAGGCTCAGCATACCAAGACACTAGAAAACCCTAAGGCCATGATGCTGACAAGAAATGGACAAACAACTGAAGGACGGAGGTTGTTCACAGTCACAAACAATCCCAATGCACTCAAATCAAGTCAAGAAAACACCCAGAGACACAAGTACTAACCAAAAACTCCAAAACAGGGAAAACCCTAACACCTATAGGAAATGGCGCGACTGTCTGGCTGTAATTAGTGCCAGACAGGGGATGGTATGGGTGCTAAACTGGCAACAAGTGCCAGTGGGCGCGACTGTCAGACTGGAAACCGCGCCAATCAAGCCAACCCTAGAAAAATGAAAGTTTTGGAAAAACAGAGGTCAGATCTTATCCTCTGGGGCTAAACAAGGGTCTTAGACTCAGCAAGAATAATCAGAAAAGGCAAGCTAAGCAGAAGAATACCAAGAAGAATACCTAATGGATGAAAGACAAACTCACACTGACTCCCTAGCGAAGTCGCCAATTTGTTGGCTAGGTAAATCCCCTCAGTAGACAGAGGCAATCCCTTTAGCCCTATGGTGGGTCTAGCAACTATGGGAACATACTAACATCTACCTTCCTAGATTGTAAATGAAATGCAGAGCAAGGAAGATGACCTACCTCATTCTGATTCTATGTTTTCGTCTTCCGTCGAAGCTTCTTGATCCGTCGCTCTTCTCAAGCTCGATACACGTTGCTGCCAACATTCAATTACTTGTACAGATAGTTAAGACACCATGACAAGCGTAAAACCACAACAAACATAAAACAATTACAACCTATATAGCTGATCAAGGAATGTTATAAATCTCATTATAAATTTAAATAAGAGTGGAAGATAAACACCAGATGCATTTTATTATGATAAAGACAAGGGGAGTTTACAACCAAGCCTTGATGTTGAGGCTCTCCTTCAGTAGGTCTGTATCCAAGCACGTTTTCCGCACCCTCATGAACAAAGGTCCAAGACCTCGCTAAGTTCTCAACACACACAAACAATCACACTCTGCACTATTCTCCCGAAGCTATGATTGCTTCTCTTCTATGCTAACTTTTTCAACTATCTGTTCAACTAGCACATCAGTGGAAGATGGCTATATTTATAGAGGAGAAGAGGAGGTTGGGATCCCTAAAATAGTGGGAGGGAGGCCCTATCCCTTGGGAGGTTTCCCCATAAGGTGGAAACAAGAGGCCAAAGGATGAAGGCCATGGTTATTTAGTCGAACCACTCCCTATGACTCATCCACAAAGTTGTTGTGATCGAAAATTCATCTCTATTTTTTAAAAAAATTTCCAAAACAGGATTGGCATGGGTCCAACATTAAGATAGAGCGCTGATCGGTGTGGGCCTCATTGTAAATCTCTGCTATCGGTGCAGGTCAGACACTGAGAGAAAGCGCCAACCTTGAAAACCCAATTTTTACAAGGATTCTTCAGAAAATTTGTAAAAGGAGATGATTTGGAAGACAAAATGTCGTTCAGGGATATATATTCCATGCTTGGAAAGTACACAAAGGTCACCACATGAGTCCTCCAGGATCAAGGAATGGGGATTACAAGGACAGTGAAAAATTACTGTGTAACACCATGTTGTCTTCTGGGAGTGAAGGTGTAGTTGAGTTCTTACCCCTACGACGGTTTGAAAGTGGTGTGGCTGGAGGAATCTACGTAGCAGCTAATCTTATCGAGATGTAGACAAATCTACCTCCTTCTAGGTTGGTCCGATAGTATTTTCCGATTCGCGTCATACTTCCATTTGGATCAGTGGTCATTCACTTAGTGTGGCTACATAGAATACTTTTTTCACACAGTAATATCTTAATCAGCAATGGTAAAGTATTTAGAAACTTACCCCTAAATCCGTTGAAGAATCTCTGCTCTGCTTCGGAGTAGGAGATGAATTGATTGATGGCAAATTCAATCATGAATCCTCCTAGCATGTTGTCCACCCAGTGATCTATGTTGCGAGTGACGGTGTTATCAGCCTTTTCTAACTGCTGGATCAATTCTGGGGTCCACTTTGTGACCCGCTCATCCTTCCAACACTTCTGAAACTCGACCAACCTTGCGAGCCACTCCTAGATCTTGATCGCAATAGTTATGAAGAAGATCTCGTAGATTTCTATGAAAATATACCTATTTTTCCACTCCTTGGTGGTCAACCTCTTACTGCGGTTTTCTTTTACTGTGAATTCTTGAACTTGTCGTTCGAACCATTCATAAATTTCTTTTCTTTCAGGTTTCTAGTACGGCCTTGGCATTACCCAATCCACCTCTCTCAAAATTCTCCCGGTCCTAGAAAAGGAACCATTTGTTGGCTCGAGGGGTCCTGACCCAGGTTCAGAAGTTAAGGTTTGCCAACAAACCCCTATACTACTGGCCCTTTCGGCAGTGACCTGCTTGCGTAGACCAAAGTCTCACCTAAAGCAGTATGGGTGGCTACTGGAACCAGGTTTCTGCAACCTGAGAGAGAGAGCAGGTAAGTCGAACCATTCGACAACTATCAGATCTACGCAGTCAGAGGTCATTTGTAGGACTTCCAATGATTAACCAGAGTACAGTTTTACCATATTTATATAATAGGCTCACATCCAAGTGCAGACAACCAAGTATAAGCATAAAAAAATATATTCGTAGCCGACTTAATCAGATTGCAAATAGAGTATCATAGCTCAGATAATTCATAGCTCATAAAGACATACCATTCGCAGTTCATAACAGAATCACATATAATTCGAGTCCACACTAATCATAACCAGATAGATCAAACAACATCAAATATCCACAATACTTCGCATATATTACTTATCAAAAAGTCTCTTACATACCCCAAAACCCAGCCTGCGCACATAGCAGGACTGAGGATCTTTGCGCACACAGCCAGTAGGAGTCCTAACCCAAAAACCCAATCCTAGATCTAATAGTTCGCACTTAGCATCAATCTTAATCCAAGTCTGTCTTACAACTCAAAAAGGTTCAACTACTTATACTATTTTATCCTACGCATTCCATGGTTCGAAAACCATGGTTTTCGGACTCTTGGTCTACCCTTGACCCACTTGTAATGCATGAGGAGCTTTGACCCACCCCAAAACCCCTGCATTAGACTAAATATAATAAAAAATATACAAAAATGGACCATATTCGCAGCTCTTGTAGGAGACCCTGTTCCAATAAATGCCTAAGTGTTCGGGAGAAGGAATGCTTTAGAGCTTCGGTGAAGGATTCAGATTTTCACCAAAGGAGGACTCCAAAATCAAGGCCTGGGTTGTAAGCTATTCCTTTTATATTTATCAATAAAAACATCTGATGTTTTCTTTCTATATTTGTTTAATTTTTTATGCAAATATTATGGTACTCCTTGATTTGCTAGATAGCTAATGTTTACAATTATTATGTATTGTATTACGTTTGATGTTGCCTCTTGATCATATGCAAGTATTCATGTGCCATCAGTAGTAGGGAGAGAGCCTAAAAGGATCGTGGATCAAGGTCATCATCAACAGATTCAACCGTAGCATTGGGAAAAAGGTACTCCTGCCTCTTTTCTTGTCGCATTGTAAATGTTAGTTAAGAGAGCTTTGCATTAGAAAGTATCTCATGTTGCTAGACCCACTCTAGGGCTAGAGAGATCATATTTGTCTATAGAGGGGATTTATCATGACAACAATGAGGGTAGTACTTAACCTCTCATCAATTTTTTTTTTTTTAATAGAATGTATAGAAATTTTCATTAATAAAGCTGGAAACGGGCCAGGTCCCTTACAGTCATGGAGAGATTAGTCTTAGAATTGTGTAATATATTAACAAGTAGATATACCCTATTACTACCTATCGTATTCATATATATACTCTTTACAAATTTCATACTGTAAATCTTCCAAAAAACTCTACAATACACTACTATTCAACAAAACATAGATTTAAAAAGATAAAAATCAACTGCTACCCACGACTTCCAGGGTCGAATTTTCCTAGTTCCTCTTCAACATGAATAACTGATTCCTCTCTCCCACATGCCCCAGGATCCATGCAAAAAATCAAAGCGCTAGCATAGCCCTCTTATGAAGGAGAAGATCCATCACCGATTCCGAAAAATTCTTTCAGCACACCCACAGTGGATGTTTCCATCTGCAGTTCAATATTCTCCACCTTATGTCTCAAGTTAATAACACCAATACTTAGGATTTCAGTGGATGTTTGAAGCACATACATATAATTTCCGATATTAGACAATTAACTATAAAAAACAACCATATTTTCATTAATTTCATTGAAAACTTTCTTACAGGAACTATCAACTATTTCCCCTAAACTACCACTGTGCCCATAATTTTCCACGTCGCTTCCACTTCCATTGCTCACAAAGGCCATTTTCCTAGCTATTCTCCCCTATGACAGATAAATCTGATGGTTAATCTACCTCAACCATTAGCTGTAAATAAGTGCCTAATCCTTCCTAAAATTCCTTCCCATCTTATCAACCATACATGAATATCATCTCTGCAACATTGCGAACCCACTTTTCTTCCTCTCCATCACCATCAACTCCTGCTTGACTCGAAATGAAATGGTACCATACCCACTCTTGTATGATATCTTATTTATTAACCAACATAATAGTCAAGGGTAGAAATCCCACTTGTCATGGTTCATGACCACCTTTCTACCGTGCTCCCACTTGTCCATTAACTTCCAACCAAACTTCCCCTCTCACGATGCTCTCCATCATATCCTCAAAATGTTTTCAATATTTATTGATTTCACATTCTTATGAGGTCCCTTAATGTAACTATAATCCAAAGGGATTACGCTAAATAAAAACTTTATTAGATGTGATATATATCACTAAAGTGATTAATTCTCAAGGATCCTTGCTCTAAATCTGCTCCAATGTTGGCTTGGACATTTGCCAATTGGTTATTGGCTCTTTTAACATGGAAAATTTTGAATTCTTCAAATTTTCTAAGGAGATACACTATATTTATGAATATTGGAGAGGTTTCAAACTCAACGAGGTTCTCATTTTTGGTAAGACTCAAACAATTTTGGATAACCACCATTGAATCACCAATAATGATTAGATTCCTGATGCCCTTAGAGAAGCTAATTTTTAAGCCTTTCCAAAGAGAGAGAACTTCAGCTTGATTGTTCATGGCTTTTCCAAGACCCCGAGCGAACTTTAATTTAATATTTTCTTCAAGTTTTAAAAGCACCCCTCCCGCTCCAACTTCCCCATATCATTAATGATTCTTATATGTTATGGTTATCATTCAAAAATCAAGAATGTGTAATTTCATATATATGATTGCATTTAAAATGGTGTAGTTTACTATGATTATCATCCTCAAATTGACCGTTGGAATTGGGGTTCTTAGCCCCAATTCTGTCCAATTTTGTAATAGTTTTGTAATACGTGGTCTAGCAAAGGGGGTTTGGGGTGGGTCAAACCCCTAGTGAATTGTAAGGGGAAAAAAGGGTAGACCAAGGGTCCGTAAACCACGGTTTTTGGACCATAGGATAGCGCAAGTTAAGATGCTATAAGTAGATGGATAGATCGAGTCTAGAGGTAGGCTAAGTGTGATTTATGCTTGTCGCAAACTATTGAGATATTTTTCGGGTTGTATTTGGGTAAGGAATCCTGCTGGCTGTGTACGTGGAGATCCTCAGTCCTGCTGTGTGCGGACCCTGCTGGCTGTGTGCACGGGTTGGGAATCAGGTATGTAAGTGGATTTTGAATTTTAGTGAATGAGAAATCTATTTGAACATATCTCTGTGTTTATGGTATTGCGGTGATTCTGTCTGTTGATGAATATTGATGCACACGTGGATGCGGAGGTATTACTGAGATCTGATTAATAATAGTTGCTTTATTTATGTTACATGTTATTTGTGGTTTTATGAGCTCCGCATTTTGCAATTATACTATTAAAGGGCATGCAATATTACTTCTCTGCGTAAATTTGATAGATCTTAACAGGGCTGCCTCAATTGACCCTCTTTCTCTCAGGGTGCAGAAACCTGATTCTAGCACTTGCCCATACTACTTCGGGTGAGACCTTGATCTGCAAAGAAGGTCATTGTTGGAAGGGCCAACAATGTAGGGTTTTGTTGGCAAACCTTAAATCCGAACCTGGGTTAGGACCCCTCAAGCCAACATTGACCATTACCCTTCTGCTAACCATGACCCTCTTTTTGAGTGTGATGCTCCAATCAAGTATGGTCCTCAAAATGAGCACAAATGTTGAAATGACCAATACCCTCAGAATTGAATCGGTCCCACAACCAAGCTAAAATAAATGGCCATGTCATTAAGGGTAACCAAAGGGGAAGTTAACAAGTTTAAGGGAAAGTAGGGGATCCTTTATCCACCCCCCACTCCATGTTGCCCTTCTTCCTATTTTACATTTGAGCACTATTCTTTTTGCGTTTGAAGTCAAAACAAGTTTATCCTTGTGCTCTTATAGAAATATAGTCATGTGAAAGAAGCTTAATTTACCATCTCCATTCCTCCCTCCAAATAATTTGAAGATTTATTTCATCCATTTATTTCCAAGATAAATACCTATTGATAAATTGTTAGGAATTAACCAAAAAGGTACATGATTTGATTACTCCAATTATCAAGATGAGTAAAATCCTGCATCAATAATAAGAAGTAGCATGGTAAGCTAAGAAATTAACTGCTAAAATGCTTTCTTAATTTTTTCCCTTGTCACTCAAGTGTGCTCAATTGTGTCCAAGAGATGTTTGTCATAATGGTCCAAAATAAATCACCAATCATAATGGCTAGATGTTCTTCAATGTAGCTTCTTAGGACCAAACCATGCTTATGTTCCAAATGTTTTCTCCCCTAACATAATCTAAAATTCTTTCATATGGGAGAACAATCAAAACTTAATCATTGATCTATGACTATTATTTAGAGTTCTAATAGTCTACTTTGTGGTTGTTCTTATTTCAGTTATCGAAAAAAGGGCCCATAATTTCCTTATTTTAGATCTATTTAGATATATCTAACAAATATTGACTCAAATTTGTGCTAATTTTTCTTGTCTCATTGTCCCATTTATGTAGGTCCTTTGCCATAAAAATATAGGTTTTGAAATTCCATAATTACTCACGTGCATGCTATAGGACTAGTCCTTTATTCCTCATGTTTGTATGCGTTTATATGTCCATAGATTAAATGTTTATGTTTTTCAGGGTCCTATAATAATAGGGTTCATAATTTTTGAATTGACTTTGATAAGTCTTGTAAATATGTACATACCTTGCTTTTTGCAAGTTTTTTTCCATATTTGAAAATAATAAAAAATGAAAAGAGGGTAAAAGTCCTAAAAGAAATATCAAAGGAATTGAAAAGAAAAAAGATAAAAAAGAATAAAAAAAATGGACCCCAACACAAAAAAGAGATAAAAATAAGACATGAAAGTGATGCAAGTCAAAATGCCACTACTATTTACTTTTACTACAAATAAATGATTATGTACAGCTTGTTCAAAATGCCATAATCCATGATGATTTAAATAGTTTAATCTTAAATTTTTCATGCTTTAAATTTCATGTTTATAGATAGAGAATAAAGATTGTGTCAAACAGTTTAAACTTGACAAATCAGTAGATAGTTAGAGAATAAATGAGGAGCTCAACAATTTAAACTGAGCCCTAAGATGAAATAAGGTTAGAATTAGATAGTTTTATGCTTCAAAAAGAAAAATGGATTTAGGGTTGCAAGCTCAAGTGCACCCATGCAAATAAAGGAAAAAAATGGTAGAATAAATGATGGGTAGGTAGAAAGCAGTTACACAAGGCATGAATAAAACATCATCTAGAAAATTACTAATTTCCCTTACCTCAAAGTATTCAAAACCTTTAGTTATAAAGGCTCAGAGAATTTCTCTGACTTTTGTTGGGACTAGACCCAAGGCTTAAATGATTGGTTGGCACTAAGTATTGGATTCCCTTCATAAAAACCATTTTCCTCAACATTATTACCCTTTTCCTAAGACAAAATCCCTTTTCCTAAGTTAAAACACCTTTTTGCTTAGGGAAAGTAAAAACCCCCTTAACTAATTTAATTTAATACAAAAATATTCAAAAAACCTACCAAAATGCTTTATCCTAAGTATTAAATGTGTAAAGTTAAGTATGGGGCTACAACTTGAAAATTGCACCCAAAAAACTTAAAACACACTTTACTTAGTATATTTATATGTATTTCCGCTCATCATATTCATTCTCATATTAACATTTAACCTATTTTTATTAATTCCTTATAATACCCTACCCCGTAGTTATATTAATTCATTTATTAAAATACCCCAAACCCACATTTTAATTTTATCCTATGGTTTAAATACTCCACGTGACATATTCCGCTTCCTCCATAGTTTTAAACCATATGTTAAAATCCGTCAGAAGATTATATTACACATGTAAATAGCCTATTTGTCATGTAAATCACATATCTCGCCTATCCCGTTAATACAAAATATTTTACGTTTAAAACTATTTTTTAACGTAAAAACATTAACCTTGTAGCATAAAACACCTTGGGCCCCACGCCGATTTACCCAGAAAATTCATCAATAAATCTGGACCGTTCGCACTCCTTCCACCCGATCCAATGAACCATAACCCATATTGCAATTTTAATGGCGTGACAATTAATCATTTCAGGATTTGCGATATGGGTGGTATTGCCCCATTATCTCTCCTCCACGTGTCTGTTTCTTACTGGATCGCATCCCTTTGAGAAAAACCATTTATTGCCTTCAGATCATGCAACAACCGCTTGGCAGTATTCAACCTCCCTGCGCCAAACCACTTCCCATTTGAAACGACCGACATTGATTGCAGACACTGTTTCAACTAAATTTCCTATAAAAAACAGATTTATGCATGTTTAAACCTTTTTCACTGCATTTTCGCTTATTTTACTGTTTCCGATTGAAGAAAGAAGTCGTCGCCTTGATTTCATGCACAAACAACTAGAATCCAGTTAGAATTTTGTTAAGTCCCTATATTAATAGTGTAGCCCCTTATTATGTTAGTGTATCCCCCCTTATTGTTATTATTGTACCCCTGTAACCCCCATATTGTTATTATTGTGCCCTTACATTATTATTGTTAGGTCGGCTAGGATTACATTATGGCCCCATGGACTCCTATATATAGAAAGAAGGTTTTGTAAATTGTATCATCCAAGAATTGTTCATTTATGTAATGTATTGGAGGTTTCCCCCTCGAAGTGGCTTATTTCTAAGGCGCTGAGATCTTTTTTCTTCTATTTTTGGAGCTGGTTACACAACATTTGGTATCAGAGATTTGGATTCTAGGGTTTCGCTGCTCCAAATAGGTCATCGTGGAATTTTCTCTATAACTTTTTTTCTACGAAGTTTCAGAAGCTGAAATTTTTAGGGTACGAAGAAGAAATCCTGAGGAAGCTTTTCTAAAAATTTCAGAGCTTGGTTCGCAATATTTTCGGAGATATCATCTGTGGAAGTTAGGTCTTTTTTTCAAGCTCCTAAACAGGTCATCGTGGAATTTGTGCTATAACGTTTCTTCTACGAATGTTCAGAATCTGAAATTCGTATGGTGCGAAGCTGAAATCTTGAGGAAATTCGTCAAAAAATTTCAGAGCTTTTTTCGCAATATTTTTGGAGATATGATCTGTGGAAGGTAGTGATTTTTCAGGCTCCTGAATTGCATCTCAAAGAGGTGAGCGTGGGAAAAGTTCAATAACTCTCTCTCTGGGCATCGGATTGGAGTGCCGTAAAAAGTGGTTGCAAGTAAACAGACTTTAGTTTCTTTTCTATCAATTTCAGAGACAAAGGATGAAACAGTGGCACGTGGCAAGTCGTACAACTTCGCTCTACTGAACCAGTCCATAATTAGGCCATTGTGGGAGATTGGACACAACTTTGTCTTGGAGAATCCAAATCAGGTCAGACCTATGAAATTCAAAAGATAATTCAGAGGGCTACTTCAGTGCTGAATTTCAAATATTGAAGTGCTGCAATCACATAGATAATCCAATTTCAATATCGAGCTCCTCAAAAGCAAGAAAAAGGCGTGTATTGTTTTTTCCGAATTGCATAAGTCTTGTTTGAAGAATCAAGTTGAATTGATTCCAAGGGAATATTGAAGAATTTTTGTCATTAATGGGTTCTATTATGCCTCCAAAAAATAATTCCATACCCATTAATCCCTCAAAAAGCTATACTATGATGCATGAAGAGGAAGAGTTGCAGTATGAGATATCAAAATTACGGTACCAAGTGCAACAAGTTTCGATCTTACGAAGAGCAATTGAAGATGAAATAGATGGTTTAAAAGAAGAAATGGAGGCTAAGTTGGATGGTTTGAAGTATCAAATAATAGCAAATATGGATGATAAATTAGTGGAAGGTCACATTGAGCATCAACAACAAGTTCTCCAACTCTCAAAGGATAACCCAACTTTGGTGCAGAATCTAATGAAACAACAGGAAGATCAACATGACATCGAAAGAAGTTATGAAGCATTAATAGAAACAAGAACTCGACAAGTATGATCAATTTCAGAGTATCTCAGCAAGTGGAAGAACTTTCCTATAGAATATTTCACATGGGAGGATGAGAATTTTATACAGAAGCATCAAGAAATAATCAAGCGTTGAGGACAACACTTGTTTGAAGGAGAGGGGCATGTTAAGTCCCTATATTAATAGTGTAGCCCCTTATTATTTTAGTGTAGCCCCCCTTATTGTTATTATTGTACCCCTGTAACCCCCATATTGTTATTATTTTGCCCTTACATTATTATTGTTAGGTCGGCTAGGATTACATTATGGCCCCATGGACTCCTATATGTATAAAGGAGGTTTTGTAAATTGTATCATCCAAGAATTGTTCATTTATGTAATGTATTGGAGGTTTCCCCCTCGAAGTGGCTCATTTCTAAGGCGTTTATATCTCTTTTCTTCTCTTTTTGGAGCTGGTTACACAACAAATTTATTGTTGTGATCGCTCATACATTCCTGTTCGTGTTTAAAGGACCTCAACCAAGCTTCTGAAAGCTCTCAGACGTCCAAGAAACCCCTTTTCAAGTCAAATACCTAAAATAACAGGTATTTTTCAAGAAAAATACCCATATTATATTTGAAAAGAGCTATACTTGTGAATTTGAGCCTCATGAAGCTTGTTTACCTAAAGAAATAACCTTAATGCCTCCGAAAATCATATTTGTTTAAAACCCCGATAAATTTACAATTTCTGAAAGCTGTAAGTTAATTTTAAGTAAAGTCTGATTGTTTTAATCATTACAGACCTCCAGAAAACCCTTTGAATGATTCAAACCCTTTTATAAATGCTAAAAACCCCTTTTATGCATGAATTAGAATTTTTTAGGTCTGTTTTATCTAAGAAAAGGCAGTAAACCCTTGTTAAACCTTTCCTGAGTCTATAAGAAGGTTTGAAGACTAATTTTGGAGCAGATTGGAGGTTTGAAGCATAAAAATCAAGAGTTTACCTATTAAAACTCCAAAGGAAACCTCTGTCATATTAAAATAACTTCTATAAATAGTCTAAGCTTACAGAAGATTATAAAAAACCTAAAACAGAGTTTCTAAGATCCAGAGGTCTAAATTGTCAAGAACAGACCTAGAAATGGCTTCTAAAAGCACAATTGTCATAAATCCACTACAACCTCCTGTTGCAGATGTTAAGCATACTCCTTTAGCTGATGTTGATTATAAAATAACTGATCCAATAATTGAATTCAATCTTCTTGATCTCCACTGCTGGAGAATAGAAAAATCTTTGGATCAGGGAGATGAAGTTCAAATTTTGGAGTCCAATTTTCCCAAATATGTAGTTCCCCATACCCATCAGTGTCTAGAGGTCATTAGACTGTGTCAAGCTCACTATTACCCAGACCTAAGAGCTATTTTTAATGTTGAGAAAGAAGTATTATTCACTATCACTGCAGAATCCATAAACCAAATGCTTCAGTTGTAACCAGATCCTAATGCAGTCCCATTATCTATAGAAGCTCTTACAAAACTTTATCTGGATTTAGACTTTCCTAAAAGATTTCAAATCTTTCATATATTCATGCCTTCATATGTTGAAATCCCAAATATTAACCCTCCATATTCATCCTCCAAATTCCCTGAAGGGTCAAGACATGTTATTTCATTGTTGTCTTTTATCCTTGGTTACTTTACTAATGAGCACACTAATAAGTCTATACTTGGTTTTCTATCCACATTTTTACCTGGTCAAACCCCCACAATAATTCATAATTATGCTGAGTATATAGCTGATAGTATCCATGCTCAGCTTGTAAAATTTCCCACTAAAGGTGTTTTCAGATATACTTCCTTCCTCTTTCATATGTTCCTTTACTTCCAAGCAGATAAATTCCCAATAGCCCTTCAGAAGTTGGATGTAGAAGGTAATCCACTGTCAGTGATTTTCTGGACTTATTTAATCAAAAAAGAGTCAACTGAGTTCACTTATGTGGATTTCACAGGCTATTTTATTCATCCATTGATAAATATGCTTACAAAAAGTATACAACCAAGGATAAGTAATGAGATAAAGAAAGTTTCACAACTATCAGAGCGGAAAAGAACTGGTGATTGGTACCTTTACCAAAATCACACAGATATTAGAGTATATGGGTCAAATATCTTGCCCTACAAATTTCCTAAGTACCTACCAATGAGACTGTTTGCCATAGAATACATAAGACATGTTCTAAATTCAGATTTTGTAAAATTTTTAGCTACTAAAAAGAAGACCCAGTTCAAATTGAAAAATAAGGTGGGTCCTTTCATATGCAATCACAGGGAAGCATGTATAGAGGTAGTAAAACAGTTGCTAGAGTATAATTTTGATGAAAGTTTCTTGTGGAACTATGATACTTATGGAATAATTAGTAAGATGAGGGTGAAATGCAAATTAACCCCATATATTCATGATAAAAATCCTAAAATTGAAAATTTTTCCAACCAAACTGAATGGTTGGAAAATACATTGATGGAATCTGTCAAGCAAGGTGATACTAGTCAAACTTTGCAGACTCCTATTCAGGAGGACATAACCACAAAGAGAATAAGAGAAGAAGGCACATATACAACTGAAACAACAACAGAAACTAGATTCAAGATCAGATACAATAAGAAACCTAAGATCAATCCAGTAGATAAAGAGAAGGAAACAATTGAAGTTTTAGATGAAGAAAACCCAGAGAAGGACACTGTGACTCACACAGTAATTGAAAATGAGCAAGAAACTACTACTTCTAACACCTAGATGATTGAAAAACAAAAAAACATGGAAGCATCTTCATCATAACAGGCAGAATTTAAAGATTTGGATATCAAAGAAAAATACAAACAAATCAAAGCCAAAAATGAAGAGATCAAGAATGAGATATATTCACAATACTTAAAGCAAACTCCAGGGATTCAAAATAAGCTGCTTTTAGCTTTTGATTATACAAATAAATAGTTGCTAATGACAGTGCTACAACCAAAAGTACCTAAACCTACAGCAACATCAGATTACAAGAGAGCCGATATTGAAATTCCAATAGAGAACATCCATCCCTTGGATCAGATTGAGTTTCACAAGAAAGCTCATAATTTTTTTATTCTACCATGACCACAAAAGAAATGAGTGCCCATAAACTCCATAACACTTTGAAAAATATAAGAGACCAGCTTAGGGTTGAAAATTCCTCTTCATATGCTAAAGACACTAGAATCAAGTCTTTAGAAGAACTGGTAATTGAAGTAGGGTATGACCCTTCAAATGTGAAAGCAACAGAGGAATTAGTAAAGAAGAAAAATGTTGATATTGCAACACTTAGAAAGCAACTGAAACTACCTCCAAAAGAACATCCACAGGCTAAAGATATTGTGAAAGAGGCAAATAAAAAATATGAGATGATGAGTCTCATGCTACAAATGACAACACAAATCAAGGAGATGGAGATTGAGATGGACAAGCTTTTCCAAAAAAAATAAGCTACAAAAACTCAAAGTGTTCCTCCTACAATCATTCCCATGGTAACAACATTATTCCCTTCAACTCTAGTAGAAGAGTTAGCACCAAAAGTCCCACTGGCCACAACAGTGCCATTCACTTCTTGCACTATTTCAGCCACTAAATCATCTACTTCAGTAGTTCAACAGTCATATGAGGCCAGTAAACTCATTAAAGCCATGGAATATATGTCAATATAGAATAATAAGATCAATAGATTGAAAGAGAAAATCAAGAACTTGGAATATGCCAAGAAATTAGCACAGATAAATGCTAAAAAAGATGAACAAAATGCCAAAAGGTTAAGTGAACAGCTTAAAAAGGTAGAAACAGAATTAACCTTAAAAAAGCCCATGGCCTACATAAAAAATCAGCTATGGTCCAAGATCATTGAGTCAATTAATGATACTTGGTCATCAATTCAGGTAATTTATGAGCAGAAGGACTTGCTTAAGGCAGCCAAAGAAGAAATATTGAAGACTAAAGAATATCTAGGTGCCAAGCCTGAAGAAGCACAAGAAATAATCAAGTTTCTCAATACTAAAAACAAGCAAGAATTGGATGAGATAGGAATTACTGACAGGACAGAGACAATTCTTGAGGTAAGAAAGGTATTTTCAAAGAAAAACTTAATGAAACAATTGGAAGAGAAGTGTCAAAACATGGACATGGCCATAACTAGATTCATGGTTAAGTTTGACACATTAAGACAGAAAGGCTTGCCAAACATTCTTGTTATCAATGATAAACTGATGAAGCAAGAAGATTACAACAAGAAGATAAGAGACTTTGCTAGAGATCAAGTGAAAAAGGCAGATTGGAAAGGAGTTCCCATAGGTAAAGTGTTGCATAAGAGTGTTGAAAACTTGCTTTATTTACAACATGAGATTAAACACCTCTTTGTATTCAAGCCAACCTTTGTTAGATACACTGAAGCAGATGAAAATTTCAGAAAACTTACAAAGATTAAATTACCAGATGAAGAGTTTTGGCAGAAGCTCACAGATTTACTGTAAAAAGATAGTTTGCAGTAAAAGAGGATGAAAAAACAGAGTTACTGTTTTACACAATAAAAATAGATTTTTTAAAGCAGTAACACAGTCAAAACAACAGGTTAAAGAGTACCAGAGGTAAAGTATATCATTTAAAGAGTATCAGGTGAGAGATAAAGCTTTGAAACAAACTGAATACCACTTGCCAGCATTAAAGACAACACAACAGCCAGCTGCAGCCCAAAACCAACAGAAAAGATATTTTATTTTTAATAAATAGGACACCTTGCAAGTTTGTTATGTAGCTGTCACTATCTTTTTGTAATAGATATTTTATTTTCCATAGAAAATTCCTATGATTGTTCTAAGATATTTTTTATTACTTTTGTATAAATACTTCATTACTTGAAGTATTAGTGTGGATTAAATTTCCGAAGATTTCTATAGCTGGAACATTCTGAACTTAAGGGTTTTTGTAATCAAGCTCAAGTCAGAAGATTAGATTTCAAGGAATAAAGCATCATATTACTAGATTCATGTGTTGGGCCACTGAAGTGAAGTAATTTCTACTATTATCTATATATTTTCTTATGTTTCTCATTCATTCATAAATGTGTTCTAAATTTTAATGTGAAATCAGGAAATGTTATATCAAAATTTGTTAAAAGCACTCTGTTATTGACTGGTTTTCATTTTAATGTTTTCTATTGACATCCAGACTTGGGAACCCTTAATTGCTCCATAATTTTGATTGACCCCTACCTTCTCTTTCCTTATCCGGATGAAATAATTATTAATTTCTCTTTATCCCGATTAAAACCACTTCACCAATCAGCCTTTGAAGATATTTAGTGACTCTGCTATCTTGCCCTTTAAACATTTGACTTTAGACCTTGATCCTGATCCTTCTGCTTGACACATTGACTCCATCTACCCAATGGATTACAGATTCACAGTTATCCATCTCATTAAGTGATTTTCCCAGCAAAACCAATTAAAACCCCAAAACCAATTTTCCCTATATAACTAGCCTAAAATAAAACATAAAAACAAAGTTAAATCTTATAGAGAGAGCCCTCTCTGAGCCTTAGGAAGGCTAGATCCTAAAGCTTAAAAGTATGTTCGTGATGCCTCTAATGTTATTTAAACTATAAAATCAAAATCTCACAACTTTGGGAATGATTAGAGTGATAAAAATGTTGATACCTATTCTTTAACATTTAAAAAAAATATTTCATGGCTCTATATTATATTTTTATGTGATAGGTTGATCCCCTTGGAGAATCACCTGCAAAATCAGAAGTAAACGATTAACAATTTCAATTTATATTTAATAATTTTTTTGATTATTTGTTTATATATTCGAAATAATAAATTTTCTTTTGTTGAAATACGCAGTCCAAGCCCCATGTGATGACGATGTTCGTGATGAGGAAGACTTGTGGTCATCCCCCAATATTGAGTTCATAGTATCAAATTATGTGAAGAAAACATACAAACAAATTATGGAGTTGATTCAAAGTTGGGATCAAAGTCCTGCAACTAAGGCTAGGATCCATGAATTGAACAAATATATTAAGACGTACAAGGTAATAACCATATTTTAAAGTGGTTTTTTTATGTCATAAGTTCAATTATGATAATTTTTTTTATTTAAATTTTACATTATCTAATCGGAAAATATTTTTCTTTCTTACGTAGGCTTATTTGGAGACACTTTGCTACCCACATTAGTTAGCCGATCCTCAACTTGGTGTTGGTACTAGTGGAATTATTGATACACAACATGAGAATCCACCCAACAATAACTCCCTTCATATATCCCTGGGGAACCTATTAGCTTCTCCACCTTTGAGTGGTCATACTGCCAGTAGTGACACTAGATTTGCACCATTGGCTGTGACCCATGAGCACATGACCCCCAAGCCAAACATGCAACCAGGATTTGGATCAGGTGGTGACAAAGATGACCCTAGTACTGATGACACTATGGGTTCATTTCCTTGAGAATAACGTCTTAAGAACATAGGGAAAATTGTGTGCACACTTTTTGTGAATGAAAAAGGAATTCCAACAAAACACCAAAAATTCCTAGCATTTTTTATGTTTTAACCATTTCATCTTGTTTATCCCAAACCTAAGTCATCTATATTATTATTTTCAAACTAATGATCATATTTTTTTTCATGTTGATAAAAAACATGTTTTATAAAAAAATGGATGACAAAGCTTTAAATATTTTTGGGCCCACTATACGTGGAAGGTGGAATTTCCAAATTCCAACCTTAAAAAAAGCTTATGGACTACCTTGAATATATATTCGGGGTATATACTTTCAATAAAACTAAGGTCATCGCCGCAGTCAGAAAAAAATTAAAATATGTATGAGACCAGTATAGTGTTTACTTGGGAGATAACCCTAGGTATGAGTGACCTCCCATGATGCTTAAGATGGAATTGAAGGGTCTCATCAAGGAAGTTGAGTGGAAGAAATTAGAAAAGGAAGAGAAAACACCACCTACTGAAGTAAGGTATAAATTACATCTTGAATTAAATACTTTTATTTTTCTTTAGTTTTAAAAAAAATTGTGTTATATAACATACTTGAAACTTTTCATAGGCTCCCTGAAACGTCGAAGGAAACTAAGGAAATACTTGAGAATCATGGGCAACAAAAACTAGGCCACGTCATCTTTTTGAATCTATAAGCATGAAATGTAATTACCCAAACATCTTGACAATGTTATCTGTGATATCTCCTTCCAAATTTTTGGTAATCATTGTAGATAATAGAAAACATTAATACTCTTATTCAATGCAGGGTGATGAATTCATAATTGAAGCCACGAAGGAAGACCTCCAGATTGGTTTCAAGTTTGGATTTAAAGCTATATTTGATCATGTTAGTCATCCATAATTTTCACTATCTGAAGATGACTAAGTATCGGTTCTAGATTTCTAGAAACAAATTTCATGAACATTGTGAGTTCTAGAAATATCACGACCTTCATTTCCCTTAGGATAAATTTTCACTATTTCATCATTCTATCGTGTCAATATCAGCTCACCCATCATAGAAGACCATCTTGGGCTCATTTCACTCATTATCACTATGTTCGCTACCTTTGGCCTCAGCCCTCTATTTTTGTTTTACCTAAACACCTCCATTGTCTATCTAGGGTTTTTAAGAGAATTTCTCTTGGTTTCATGACCTCCATGATTAAATCATCCACAAGGCTTGTATCTTGATGCTCTTACACCTCCTCCTATCCTTAATATACTTTCACAAACACTTCCCATCACTCCTATCCCTCAAAATCATCATTTTCTTACAAAACCTAGTCTATTGCCATAATTTGACACTTTTTGAGACTAGGCCAATGTTTTGACCTTTTGGACCCCTTCTCCTCACTCAATTCTTGAAATCTCACTTCCCATACTCCCTAACATCTAACCCTATCTCCCAAAATTTTCCCAAGAATTTAGACAACCCTTAACCTCTTCATTCCCCTCCCTCTGCAAGGCGGTCCTAAAATCCCATACACCAAACCCTAATTTCCTCTTCCAAATAAGCTAAGGTTTGATATAAAAAGGAGGCATAAGATAAAATGATTCATTTGATAGATCATGTAAGCAAGAATAAGTCTATACCAGCTCATAAAAATCATGTCTCCATCATTTTCCAAGAATTCATTCCAAGAGACAAGCCATGTGTCACACCTAGGGCTAGTTTTTATTCAAATTGTGTTTTTGACCAAAAAGAGATGAATTTGGAAAAAAAGAGAGAGGTTTTTGTCCATGATATTTCAAAGAATAAAAACCTCTTTAATTTTTTACACAGGTATCATGGTTTGAGATCAATGTAAAAAATATAGGTGTCACAGGAGAAATTCTGCACTTCTGGAGTGACCTTGGGAAAATCAGTTTTTCTCACAGTTGGAGTGTCCAAATGACTTTCTTAATATGTCAAATGAAAAATATACTTCAAGATATTTCTAATGATATATCATGAGCTCAATTTTGAATTGATTAAGTCATCCAAAAGAGGTCTGCACCAGCACTCTGCATTTCTACACCATCATTCAGCACTTTTTAACCAATGTTTGGAGAATCAGTTTTTGGACAGGTAAATGAACACCAAATAGAAAAAAAAGAATTTTTGGAAATTAGACTCAACCATATTTCCAATGAGCTATCATGAGCTCAATATGGAGTTGTGTAAGGCCTCCAAACGTTGTCTGCACCAGCGCTCAGCATTTCTGCACCAGCACTCAGCATGTTTTGACTAGTTATGGGAAAATAAACTTTTGACAAAGAACATAAAATTAAATAAAGAAAAAAATTGTGTATTTGGAAATTCTATCATGGAGCTCATTCCTACACCGAGAAGGCCTCCAAATTCCCTCTGAAAAATGGCGCTGCACACAGGAGAAGTTTTTATGTTTTTGAAATTTTGAGGCCCTAAGAGCGCAACACCCTAGGCACTACGCTCTTTTTTGGGGCATCCTCAGATGATAAAGTTTATATTTTTGGGTTTTTCATGTCACCATCATTCTACCCACAAAATTTTAGATCAATTGGAGCATTTTTACCCCCTCAAAAGGTCAAAAAACACCCAAAATTTGACCTTTCTGCCTCCTTTTCTGAACAGGTGTTGCGCCCCTAGAAGCCTTGGATTTTTCCATGTTTTGGGAAACTTATAAAGATCATATTGAGAAAAAAAAGGTATATTTTAAACGTATACTCTTTATTCTTTCCAACGAGCCATCACGGAGCCAAATCCGACATCCGGAAGTGGTCCAAAACTTGGTTGCAAAACAACCTATTTTCTGCAAAAGTGGTGCTGCGCTCCTGGACTATCTTTTGCCAAAAAGTCGACAAAACACACAAATTTATGGCAAGATGATTTTTTAATATTTTCTTGGGAAAATCACTCTAGATTTGATTGAGGAGTTATGTTATGATAATTTTCATTTATTAGCTTATATATTATGTGTCTTGGGCCTTGCATGGTCATTAAGCACATTTATGACATTTATGGCTAAATTAGGGTTTCTGGAAGCTTGTTAGGGTTTCCACCTCCTAATTTTGCTCCATAAATAGAGAATGAGGCTCTTATGTATTATTTTGATTTTGATGACTTATGCTGAAGAAAATACATAGTCTCTTGCAATTTTTTTATGGAAATTTGATGTCTTGTAGCTCATGCATGCCCTGGTTTGCTTGTTGATGGATATAGACTTTTTGCAGTATCCATAAGCTTAGTTGATGGTGAAGTTTTCCTTATGTTCATGTTTTCTAGTTTTCCATTATGTTTTCCATCTTGCTATGTTGCAGTAGGACAAAAAATTTAGATTAAGAAATGTTTCCTGATGGCACCTTAGTTCTGTTTGTCCTTCATTGCCTTAATGTTTTATTCTGTTGAGATATATTGGGGAATCCATCTCTCACTCCCTAAGAAGTTATTAGCTTGTTCATTTATTGAATGGTTTAGATCAGTTAGTGTCAAGTATGATTTATGGCTAGCCCTGCATATTGTGGCCACTGAAATACTCTGTCCTTGGAAACTCCTCTTTAAAGCAGCTTTGCCTAGGTTTGTCAATGAAACCTATTTGAATCATGCTCTTTGCCTTTACTAGTTAAATTTGTTTCAAATAACCTTCAAAATTGTAACTTTAGATGTTCAGAGTTTTCTCTTCGTCTATGGTTATAACTACTTGTGCATCTTAAATGTTTTTCTACTTTTGATAATGAAATCTATGAAAGTTAAATAAGTTTCTTGTCTTTCTATAATTTCATTTGAATGTTTGTCTTGGATAATCATCTGTGTTTCAGTTTGAAATAAAATGGATTAGGTTTCACTTATAACTTTTATTCTCTTTCCATGCTTATGATTTTCTAACTCCCTTAGTCTAAAATTTATTAAGGATTCAGTTCTACCCTTCACTAGTTTGTATTCCCAAGTTTAATGTTCATCTCGTCATCCACCACAACCTCAAAGACCTACCATCCAAGTTAAAATTTCCCTGCAAATGCTCTTGAAACCATTGATGAACTCATCATGACCTTGTTAGACTCCATTTCCCAATGACTTAACAATCTTCCATGTTTTCTATCTAAATCCATCTGAGCATCATACCCAACCAAAAACAATAAAAATACCTTGCACTTAACATCTAGCCTAAAATCAACCCTAATCTGCAAACAAGTTCACATCTTTGCACCTACTAGAGAGATCCCTCTCTGAATCCAGGAAGGCTAGGTCCTTGGATTCCAAAGCTTGGTTTGATGTTACCCTGTCCATTTGTATCTCAATCAATCTAAAAAATTACACGGAGCTAACATAATGGCGATCACGGTGGGACTCTGAGTGATAAACAAACTTATACTTCCCTAAACCTTTCAAAAAACACTTAAGAGTACTATATTTTGGATTTATCCCACTGCTCACACCAACATAATGGTGATCACGGTGGGACCTTCAGAGTAAATTGCACCTTAGACATCCTTAAGACCTCAGAAAGCCCACAAACATCATTAGATTGGTATTCAGTTGCTGATGGTGGACAACAACTTGCCTTAAAATATTTGAAATCATCCACCTGGCGACTCCACAACTCTCAATAGACCTAAAGACTCCAATGGAGGAAGAACCTGAAACATGACCAGTCATCTTAGAAAGAAAGAGCATTCAGGCCTAAGTTGGATTCAAGATTTTTTTTTTTTTTATCTATAACTATGTTCTATCCTACTTTAAGCCTGATCAAGAATACACTGATGAGATCTACATTTATCATTGGAAATATCTCAAGCCTCGAAAATCTAAGCCTCAAATTTTAGACCATGATCAGTCTTATACACCTTTGCTTACCCCAGATTCACCTGTGGAAGATCTAGTGAGACATGAGCCTCATGCTACCTTTCCTCCTCTTGATGAAACCTCAACCATCCATAAATCTCTTTTTACACTACCTATACCCACAAAGGTCCCAGAAAGATACAAGCCTCTAATTTTGCCTCCTATCTTCCAAGACCTCCCTGCAAATCTTGCAAATAAACTACCCAGATTTGATGGAGAAAGCTCAAAAGTCACCATTGAAGAACACATTCAAAATCTTGAGAATTTACTTGACCTTTATGAAATAGAAGAAGATGATGTGCGTATTAGAATGTTTGCCTTATCATTACAAGGAAAAATTAGGAGTTGGTTTAAGGACCTTCCAGATGCAAGCATTATAAATTTTCATCAATTTACTCAAGTCTTCTTAGATAGGTGGGTGATCATGGGAAATGAAGTTCTCATCATAGAGGAATACAAGAATTTAAAAGGACAACCAGGGGATACAGTACAAGAATTTTTCAGCCAGGTTCAATAAGGTATAAAATTCAATACCTGCTAAGATAAAGCCACCTTTGGGGTGGGCTCTCTTGCACTACCCAAGTACTTTTGACCCAGAGATGGAATTCCAGATAAGAGAAAAAGACCCTTCAAACCTGGAATAAATGCAACATATGGAAATTACTGTGGAGTTCAACATACTGGAAAGAGAGGAAAGGTTAGAAGAAATAAGGAAGGACAAAGAAGCTCAAGAGAAAATAACTTCTTCAGAGTTAAAGCTAGAGATGTTGACAGATATAATCAACAAAATGATGCATATACTTGGTAGGAAAGAGGAAGAGTACAAGATTGAGATTGGTGCTGATTATTCAGAGCAGCCGGTACCATTTTCTTGGGAGGAACCAAATCAGTCATTTCAATGCAAAGGTAGCTATCAAAATATACTGGCTGACCAAGGTTGCAGAGAAGAAGATGCGGAAAGTTGTCAAGTAAGTGCTATATGTCTTCCTACATCTTGTGCTTCACTATTTAGAGAGTATTACAAGCAAATTGAAAATAGAAACAAGGTAGAATTCTCTAAAGAATCAGTAAGGGAGGAAATGGATAATACAAACCCTTTTTCAAATCCAGAAGTTCTCCCCTCAAATAATCTTGGTATGGCTATTTGGATTACAAAACCAAAAATGAAAGATGAGCCAACACCTCTTGAGTCCCTACCCTTGTGCTTTGAGTCATTTCAGATTGCTAAAGGAGAAGCTATTGGCCATGAAAACTCTCCTTTTCATATGGTGGAACAATCTGCTGATCAAGTGTGCATAATGGATGACATTCCTCCTATAAATAAGCTGCCCAAATATGATCAATATGATGATTATTATGTTCTCAAAACTCAAGCCAACACTACCAAAAAATCAGTGATTAGTTTGTGGGACAAAGACAGTCATTCTCCACAACTCAAGTATAGTGATCAGCAAATACCACTCACCCATGACAATGAAGAAGAAAGTGCAGAAATTTTGGGAGAAAGGGAAGGATCTTTACCTCTTTGTTGCACTTCCTTTCAGTTCATCAAAGAAAACCTTAATGCAATCATAAGTCAGCAATCTTTGGGTATTGATTTTGACAACAAAGAACACATTCAGCCCTATGTCCAACCTTCACTAGAGAAAGAGAACAACTATAGCTCTTTTCAATCAGGTTTTCTAGTGGACAACATGGCAATATATGATGAGTTTGATAGTGCAGATGATCATGAGGAAGAGAAGGTGTTTCTTTCCCAAATTTGTCCCAAGCATAGCTAAGTGGAAGAAGAAGTAGTCTCGGATCAAACTTATTTACCAAATATTCACATTCAGGTATTGTTTCAAGATCCCTTTGCTGATTTGTTGGAGACAGTTGAAGAGGGAGTCAAATATGTTAGAAGCAGTTTGATACAAAGTTTAAAGAACATTTTAGGTACTACTGTTCAAACACAAGTAAGGTGGGAGTGGCCTTTTAATTTTTTCAGCACCCTCAAAGAGTTGAACCAAGATCCCTCATGCAATCGTCTACTTGATTGGTTGTATTGGAAAAGAGAGTTCACCAGCTGAATATATATCATGTATAGGTTAGATTAGGATAGATAGGCAAGAAAATAAGCTCAGCACTATGAGCATCTTTTTACCTTTAGTTTTAGATTGTTTTGACCAAGAAGAGAGAAAAAGTAAAAAACAAAGAAAAATGAAAAAGAGGCAGATGAAAAGAAGAGGTACAACCCCATACCCAAAAAATAGTCTTACTGAAAGTGTGCAAGCCTAAATACCACTACTTGTTCATAAAGAAGTCTTTTTCAGTCATCTAGCCTAATCATGGCTAAACATGTTTTCAATTTATTTGCTGATAAGTTAGTGAAAGAGAGCTTGTTAAATCATTCAAGCTTGACTTGTAAAAAAGGATAGATTAGGGAATGAAAAGATATTGGTTCCACATGCTCAAAACAGAACCAAAGAGGAAGATGAGGATGCATAACAAATGATAGATCACAACCCTTATCTTTCTATTTTACTTTTATGCAAAATAATGTTTGTGTGCAGCTTTTTCTTATGCCGTAACTCATGGTAAGTCAGATTTCCTAATCCTGATTTAAACCATGCTTTCAATTTCATGTTTATAGCTTAGAGAATGAAGTTTGTCATACAGCTTAATCTTGAAAAATGATTATACTAGGTAGAGAATAAGAGAGTTCATTAGCCTAATCTGAACTCTTGGAAGAAATAAGGGTATAATTAGATAGTTTGATTTGTGTTTTCAAAAAGAAAAATGTTGAGGGTTTGTCAGTTCAAGTGCACCCAAGGAAGAAAAAATGTTAGGAAATTAGGTTGGGTAGGTAGAGATGATGTTGATGTTAATCATATTTTTTCAGATTACTAAGATCACAGCTTCAAGAAAGCATCAAAAAGTGAAAGTGGTAAAAATATGCCCAATGGATGAGGCACTAGTCTTCATAAACCAAGATATCTGAAAGTTCTGGACACCTCCTGAAAAATGAGCTGCCCTCCCCAAGTGGATCCACTGTTAGTCATCCATAATTTTCACTATCTAAAGATGACTAAGTATCGGTTCTAGATTTCTAGAAACAAAGTTCATGAACATTGTGAGTTCTAGAAATCTCACGACCTTCATTTCCCTTAGGATAAATTTTCACTATTTCATCATTCCATCGTGTCAAGCTCAGCTCATCCTTCCCAGAAGACCATCATGGTCTCATGTCACTCATTATCACTATGTTTCGCCACCTTTGGCCTTAGCCCTCTATTTTTGTTTTTCCTAAACTCTTCCATTTTCTATCTAGGGTTTTTAAGGGAATTTCTCTTGGTTTGATGACCTCCATGATTAAATCATCGTTTCATGACCTCCATGATTAAATCATCCACAAGGCTTGTATCTTGATGCTCTTACACCTCCTACTAGGCCTGTGTTTTGACCTCTTGGACCCCTTCCCCTCACTCAATTCTTGAAATTACACTTTCCACTACTCCCTAACATCTATCCCTATCCCCCAAAATTTCCCCAAGAATTTATACAACCCTTAACCCCTTCATTCCCCTCCCTCTACAAGGCGGTCCTAAAATCCCATACACCAAACCCTAATTTCCTCTTCCAACTAAGCTAGGGTTTGATATAAAAAGGAGACATAAGAGAAAAGGGTTCATTTGATAGATCATGTAAGCAATAATAATTCTATACCAGCTCATAAAAATCATGTCTCCATCATTTTCCAAGAATTCATTCCAAGAGACAAGCCATGTGTCACACCTAGGGCTACTTTTGCTTCAAATTGTGTTTCTGACCAAATAGAGATGAATTTGGCAAAAAGAGAGAGGCTTTTGTCCATAATAGGGCCAATAAAAAAAATCCTTCATTTTTTACACAGGTATCATGGTTTGAGATCAATGTCAAAAATACAGGTGTCACGGGAGAAATTCTACACTTCTAGAGTGACCTTGGGAAAATCAGTTTTTCTCATAGTTGGAGTGTCCAAATGAATTTCTTAATAACTAAAATTACAACTATACTTCACTAAATTTCCAATGAGCTATCATTATCTCAATTTGGAATTGAGGAAGTTATCCAAAAGTGGTCTGCACCAGCACTCTACATTTCTGCACCAACATTCAACAATTTTTGACCAGTGTTGGGAGAATCAGTTTTTGGACAGGTAAATGAACACCAAATAGAAAAAAAAATAATTTTTAGAAATTATACTCAACCAGATTTCCAATTAGCTATCATGAGCTCAATTTGGAGTTGTGGAAGGCCTCCAAAAGTTGTCTGCACCAGCACTCTGCATTTCTACACCAGCCCTCAACACATTTTGACCAGTCATGGGAAAATAAAATTTTAACAAAGAACATCAACTTCAATCAAGAAAATAATTGTATATTTGGAAATCCTAAAAGTCAATATTTCCAACGAGCTATCACGTAGTTCATTCCGACACCGGGAAGGTGTCCAAATGCCCTATAAAAAATGGCGCTGCGCACAAGAGATGTTTTTTATGTTTTTGAAATTTTGAGGCCCTAGGAGCACAGCACCCTAGGCGCTACGATATTTTTGGATTTTTCATGTCACGAGAAGTCCACCCACAAAATTTCATATCAATTGGAGCATTTTTACCCCCTCAAAAGGTCAAAAAACAGCCAAAATTTGACCTTTCTGCCTCCTTTTCTGAACAGGTGTTGTGCCCCTGGAAGCCTTGGATTTTTCCATTTTTTTGGAAATTTATAGAGTTAATATTGAGAAAAAGTGGTATATTTGAAAATTAGACTCTTTAGGCTTTCCAACGAGCCATCACGGAGCCAAATCCGACATCAGGAAGTGGTCCAAAACGTGGTTGCAAAACAACCTATTTTCTACAAAAGTGGTGTTGTGCTCCTGGACTGTCTTTTGCCAAAAAGTCAACAAAACTTACAAATTTATGGCAAGATGATTTTTTAATATTTTCTTGGGCAAATCACTCTAGATTTTATTGAGGAGTTATTTTATTATATTTTTCATTTATTAGCTTAGATATTTTTTGTCTTGGGCCTTGCATGGTTATTAAGCACATTTATGACATTTATGGCTAAATTAGGGTTTCTGAAAGCCTCTTAGGGTTTCCACCTCCTCATTTTTCTCCATAAATAGAGAATGAGTATTTTATGTATTAGTTGGATTTTGATGACTTATGCTGAAGAAAATACATAGTCTCTTGGAGTTTTTTATGGAAATTTGATGTCTTGGAGCTCATGCATGCCCTGGTTTGCTTTTTGATGGATAGAGATTGTTTGCAGGATCCATAAGCTTGGTTGATGGTGAAGTTTTCCTTATTTTCATGTTTTCTAGTTTTCCATCTTTCTATGTTGCAGTAGGACATAAAATTTATATTAAGAAATGTTTCCTGATGGCACCTTACTTCTGTTTTTCCTTCACTCCCTTAATGTTTTCTTCTATTGAGATATATTAGGGAATCCATCTCTTGCTCCCTAAGAAGTTCTTAGCTTGTTCATTTCTTGAATGGTTTTGATCAGTCAATGTCAAGTATGATTTATGGCTAGCCCTGCATATTGTGGCCAGTGAAATACTCTGTCCTTGGAAACTCCTCTTTAAAGCAGCTTTGCCTAGGTTTGTTAATGAAGCCTATTTGAATCATGATCTTTGCCTTTACTAGTTAAATTTGTTTCAAAGAACCTTCACAGTTGTAACTTTAGATGTTCAGAGTTTTCTCTTCTTCTATGGTTATAACTACTTGTGCATATTAAATGTTTTTCTACTTTTTATAATGAAATCTATGAAAGTTAAATAAGTTTCTTGCCTTTCTATAACTTCATTTGAATGTTTGTCTTGGATAATCATCTGTGTTTCAGTTTGAAATCAAATGGATTAGGTTTCACTTATACCTTTGATTCTCTTTCCATGCTTATGGTTTTCTAACTCCCTTAGTCTAAAAGTTATTAAGGATTCACTTATGCCCTTGACTAGCTTGTATTCCCAAGTTTAATGTTCATCTCATCATCCACCACAACCTCAAAGACCTACCAACCAAGTTAAAATTTCCCTGCAAATGCTCTTGAAACCATTGATGAAATCATCATGACCTTGTTAGAATCCATTGTCCAATGACTTAAAAATCTTCCATGTTTTCTATCTAAATCCATTTGAGCATCATACCCAACCAAAAACAATCAAAATACCCTGCACTTAACATCTAGCCTAAAATCAACCCTAATCAGCAAACAAGTTCACATCTTTGCACCTACTAGAGAGATCCCTCTCTGACTCCAGGAAGGCTAGGTCCTTGGATTCCAAAGCTTGGTTTGATGTTACCCTATCCATTTGTATCTCAATCAATCTCAAAAATTACGGGGAGCTAACAGATCACTGAAAAAGCATGGGGAAAACCCCAAGATCCAATTTGAAGGACAGGGTAAATAAAAATCAACCCACATTAACCTTTCATTACTTATAAAATACAATCATGTTTGAGATTGACATAAATATAATGTGTTTCTTAGCTTTAATTAGTAGCAGAGTAGTACAAATATAAATTATCCCATGAATTTTGAGCAACAATCCTCTAATAATGTGAACCAACCATAATATTTTGGTGCTCCTGAGGAACCCCATGACAGTGTGGTGCAACCATAAGATATTGCAATGAAATATTAGGCCCATGATGGTAACGGGGATGTAATACAACAAATACGACATTCAACCATTGTATATGCCCCAAATTCTATTGGTGAATATGGGAGGCAATATCAGCTATCTTTACCAATACCGATGCTCTGTTTGAGAAGTATTTGTAGAATTGCGCTTTTATATTTTGATATCGTGGTAATTGTTTCCTTTTTAAAAATTTTAAAGATCAGTTCTAGGTTTTATTAACATCTATAATTTAAATATGAATCACTAATGTTTTATGGATATCCTACATGGATAAATGTTGTATTTGTCAAGAAGAGGAAAAAAAAAGGAAATTTGGATATTTCCTACGCGTGTTCTGCCATTTTTAAGGTACATGATTTAGGGGAATAGATAATATGGGTTTATAAAAAAATAATTTATGGTTGTTTAATTTAATGTGTTGATTTCAACTATTTTCTAGTATATAGATTGGGTAATGGGGAACTGAGAGTGATGCGGGGGGAGTGGAGGAGAGGCCAATCATAAGGGATTTTGTCTTCATGTGGTTGGACTTGTTTAGTAGAGAATAATTTAGGATTTGGATAGTATTGGAGTAATTATCCCTCGTTCCAATAGATGAACAACTAAGTCAATGTTGATTTTTTTATTTCTCCATCATAAGGAACATTTGCTCCAAGATTAGACTACTCCAATAAATTATTCTTGAAACCAAGAGGATCTCATTTAGGTGTTCATGCACTTGATTATTTATAATTTTTATTTATTCATACAAATCTTAATTTATTTTATTGTTTTGCTGATTAATTATCTACCTTTAACATAATTTATGTGCATTGAAGGTATTCTTATTCCAGAAAGTTGTCATCCACAAATTGAAAATGGTTGGAAAGAAAGTGGAAAAATTTCTAAGTATATTTTTATTGGCGTTGATGATGAGTTGATGGTTGAAATTGATGTCAACTTGATAGCCTATGTGGATATTTTTGTGTTACATGTACATTGATGATGTTGTTGTTGTGTTTCAATGTTTGATGGTTGGAATTGTTGTACAAACAATCCCTTCTGCAGACAAAAGCGATCTCTCTAGTACTAATGAGAGGATCTAGAAAAAAAAAAGATAAATATGTGTAAAATTTCCTAGCTTATATCAGAAAGTACAAATTAATATATATGGCCTAAATCATTCTAATGGTAATGCCCATTGGTGTCATTTCCCGATATTCTCTCTTCCAATTCCAGTCCTCTTTACGCCACTACAAAAGAATACCTGCAAGGAAGATCAAACACAAACAAAAAAAACATACATAGCATAATTCATTCTAACATAAACTATATGATAGATTGGAGAGTATCACACTAAATGAGTAATGATTTACAAATTTATGGGAAGAAAACACATAATTTATTATTAATAGAAATTAAGGGAAGCATACTACCACTTAAGATTTGATGTTGAAAGCCTCCTTTGGAGGAGTTTCCAAGTCCTAGCCAAGACATTCAATCACTCCTTTACCCTTCACAAAATGGCAGTATTTATGTACAAATGAGCGCAAGGATGGTGACCAATATTGATCCACCAAAAAAGATAAAAATAATGATCAACCCTTTGAGGAAAGTGGGGAATTCATTTGTAGGGAAGGAGAGGGAGTTAGGGATTCACAAAAAGGGGGGAAAGTTACAAATATTAAGGGGAAGATCCATAATATTAGGATCAAAGGCTTGAAATGGGAAATCTTGACCCAATCCTTATTCACCTGTAACCAACTCTCCATTCTTGAGGCTTCTAGCAAGAGAAGGTTCTCCTCCATTTTTGGAGAAACTGCATGAAGAGGAGAAATACACTTTTTCACTTAAATTCCCACACTGGAAGTGCTAGACACATATAATGGTGAAGGTGACAAGTGCGAGGTATAAGTCATGAGGACTGGGTTGGGCCTGCAAATAGGGTTTTTGGCAAGCCTTTCCAAAATTTCTTCAAGGAATTTATTCTTTTGTTCTTCAGGGATGCTCTGATCGTGTTTTCAAGGTGACCACATTAAAATTTTTTGTCACGTTGCAACATTTGGGGAAAAGTTTGACAACTCGGGGCATGAGACAGGGAGTGTGGAAAAATACTGTATAACAGTTGCCCCTAAAAGCATGAAAGAAAAATGAGAAGTGATGGTTGAAATTATTTACAAGTCAAGGCAAGGACTTAGGTAACCACTGTTAGGAGATCTACACATAAAACATAGTACAATACATATGACATATAAGATGTAAGTATTCCTAATAATAAATCTCTGAATAGGCATCTAACAATACATGAACCCATAACATGGACGCAACCATCCAACTAGAAAGGATCATGTTTATGGATCCACGACATGGACCCAAAAATATGTATAGAAGGGATCGTGTGTATAATCATGAATACTAAAAAACTACATGCATCCTAGATTTATTAGATGAAACCTAGGGTATTCATCTCTGCCCTGACTCATCCAAAGTATGAATCTAACCATGTGAATAATTGTATTGAATTTTAACATGGTAGAAATAAACTAATTACCGTTCGATGAGGTAAACCATTAAAATGAACGAGAGTAAATACCAATGATGATGATGGCCCTCAAGGTACAACAACAAAATATACAAGTGTGAATAATGGAGCTGAAGTCGAACACTTACAAAATCATCTAATTGAAGGCCAAGGATGTGAAACTGTTGTCGAATGTGAAGAACTTGCCATTGAGGCATGCAAGCTCCAAGGTACAGAAAGTGAGTTTCTAGGGTATATTCCTGGATAATGAGTTGGAGTTGACAGGAAGTGATATGTTGAATGAGGGCCATAATGTTTCCCACATCATCGACATGAAACAAAGGATTTTTGAAAATTTTATAAGAGTTATTCAAGATTGATGCAGAGAAGGTCAAATAGGGTATAAGTATTTTGAATTTGCAGATGGGTACTTCTCTTAAACATATTGGCGACACTACTCCAGAATTTGGCAGCATTTGACTCACAATAGGATTAGAGGTCATGTTGAAAATATATAATCAAAAGAGAGGAAAATGGATTTCCCAAAGCCAGGAATGAAAGTGAGCAAGTGAGGATGTCCCAAACTCGACATGAGATAAAGATAAGTGGAATTTTCAAGAGCGATGTACTGCCTTTGACACAAAATATAGGATATATGTTTCCTTCCATTTCCCGCCACTATTCCTAGTGAGTACCTCTTTATTTTTACATAAGCTTGAAAAGGATACCATATTATTTTCATATAAGGTCACCCTTCAGACGAATCCATCCTAGTATGTTTAACGAGCCCTAGGAAGGAGTATCTTGGTCTTGTCATGTTCAACAAGTCCTTTAACATTTAATTTTTATGAGTCCGAAAGAGGAGTAACTCGACATATTTTCCATGAAATTTAGGGAGTTTGAAAAATAGGTGGAAAATAAAAATCCAAAGGCCTCTTTTCGTAAATAGTCCATTGAATCCAAAAAGGTATAAAACGATATCCAATAGAACCTCTTAGTCATGTTTGGCTAAGGTGTTCCCTTTTCGTAATTTGTCTATCTCAATTTGGAAAAGGGTTAAACTTATACTATAGACATCATTTCATTTACTTTAACGATATTGAAAGGACAAGTGCTCAAAAATATTTTCACATTTTGTAAGTCTGAAAATAGCTGAAAGAGGACTCCTCCTGGAGGAATGAGTGGTATAAAGGATAGCAGCTGGTTCTGGTAATGATGGATCTGATAAAAAAACATAAAGGTCAAGAGGTTGACTGTTGGAACAGGGCTCCCTAAATTTGTGAATTTTGTATATTTTTGTATTATTTAGTCTAACACAGGGGTTTTAGGGTAGATCAAAGCCCCGAATGCATTACAATGGGTCAAAGGGTAGACCTAGAGTCCGAAAACCGCAGTTTGCAGACCACAGAATAGCGTAGGCTAAGTTGATATAAATAGATGATTAGTTTGAAGTCTAGAGGTAGGCATGAATTAGGATTGATGTGACGTGCAAACTGTTAGATCTGTTTTGGGTTATTTTGGGTAAGGACTCCTGTTGTCTGTATGCGTAGAGATTCCAAGTCCTACTGTGTGTGGACCCTGCTGGCTATGTGCGCAGGCTGTGTTTTGGGTTGTAACTGGGTTTTGAATGTTAATATATGCGGATATAGCTGAAGTAACTCTATGTTATCTGGATCTATCATGTAATTGTTGATGAAAATCCTTGGAATTTGTTTCGTATTGCAAATACATCTATCTGTTTATGATGTGAATATCATTGTGTTATGATATATGTGATTTATTATAGATGCGTTTATGATATTATGTATGCATGTGGATGCGAAGGAAATGACTAGATATGTGCACGTTAATAGATTTTTTATGATTAAGTAGTGAAATATACTATTAATGAAACTGCGAATAGACCTATTCCGTGCGAGTCTAAAGGGTTGCGAACACCGATCTGCCTTGAGTCCCCACTCTCTCTAGGGTGTGGAATCCTGGTTCCAACACCCTCCCATACTGATTTGGGTGAGATTTTAGCCTACGCAAGTAGGTCACTACCGAAAGGGCCAGTAGTATAGGGGTTTGTTGGCAAACCTTAACCTCTGAACCTGGGTCAGGACCCCTCAAGCCAACAACTAGTTCTGTTTCTTGTTGGAACGGGGCTCCCTAAAGCTGAGAATTTTGTATATTTTTGTATTAATTAGTCTAATGCAGGGGTTTATGGGTAGGTCAAAGCCCCAAACGCATTATAGTGGGTCAAAGGGTAGACCTAGAGTCCGCAAACCATAGTTTGCGGACCACATATTAACGTAGGCTAAGTTGATATAAATAGATGATTAGTTTGAAGTCTAGAGGTAGGCATGAATTGGGATTGATGCGATGTGTGAAATGTTAGATTTTTTTTGGGCTGTTTTGGGTAAGGAATCCTACTTGATATGTGCACTGAGATCCCCAGTCCTGCTGTGTGCGGACCCTGCTGGCTGTGTGTGCAGGATGTTTTTTGGGTTGTAACTGGGTTTTGAATGTTAATATATGCGGATATAGCTGAAGTATCTCTGTTTTATCTGGATCTATCGTGTTACTGTTGATGCAAATCCTTGGAATCTATTTGGTACTGCAAATACATCTATCTTTTTATGCTACGAATATATCTGTGTTATGATATATGTGATCTGTTATAGATGCGTTTATGATATTATGTACGCACGTGGATGCAAAAGAACTGACTAGATCTGTGCATGGTAATAGCTTTGTTATGATTAAGTTGTGAACTACACTGTTAATGAACCTGCGAATAGACCTGTTCCGTGCAAGCCTAAAGGGTTGTGAACACCGATTTTCCTTGAGTACCCACTCTCTCCTAGGGTGTGGAAACCTGGTTCCAACACCCTCCCATACTACTTCGGCTGATTCTTTGGCTTGCACAAGTAGGTCATTGCCGAAAGGGCTAGTAGTATAGGGGTTTGTTGGCAAACCTTAACCTCCGAACCTGGGTCAGGACCCCTCAAGCCAACAACTGGTTTCGTTGCTGGGACTGGGAGCATTTTGAGAGAGAGATTGGGTATTTCCGAGGGAACATTGGAGAACTGAGAGGGTAGAAATTGAAGAGTGGTTTGAAAAACAGGTTCAGGAATTTGCGGTAAAATAGAATCGCAGCACAAAGTTAATGGCCGAGGAGTGGAAGAATACGTAAATTTTCACTGAATTCTACGAAATTTTCTTTGTAACATTTTCAAACGAGCTTCAGGAGTAGTTGGCATGGCTCGTAGATTTCCAGACGTGTTGGAAGGATGAGCAGGTCACACAGTGGACTCCAGAATTGATCCAACAGTTAGAAAGAAATAATAACACCATCACTCGTATGGCAGATCAGTGGATAGATAGTGTGTTGGGAGGATTTGTGACGGAATTTACAGTTGATCAGTTTTTGTCCTATTCTGAGGCAGAGCGGAGGTTTTTCAAAGGTTTCTAGGGTAAGTTTCTGAAAAATTTTCCATTACTGATTAAAATATTATTGTGCGAAAAGGGTATTCTGTGCAGCCATATAGAGTGAATGAGATTTGATTAGAGAGAGGGTACAACCAGAAGTAGTAAGTACTATAGAGTCAATCAAGAAGGGGACAGATCCGTTTATAACCCCTTAAGAGAACGAACTACGCACGAAGGAAATAGCCCTCCTACGACACCACCTTCGAATCCGCATAAGGGTAAGAACTCATCCACACCTCCTCCTCCACTGCCACCTCCAAAAGTAGATATGGCTGCACAAATGAAGTTACCCACCTTCAAAGGTGTAGGAGATGAAGATATGGACCAATTCTAGTTTGTCGCAAAGTCAGTATGGACTGCGTAGAATGTCGCCAGCGATGCTGTAAAAAGGATGCAGCTATCCCTGGCCTTCGAAGGAAGAGCCCTGGATTGGTACATGGGATACACAACTCAACATGAGAATGCGACCATTCAAGAGGTTAAAAATGCCCTAAAACAACAGTTTCGAAAGCCTAAGTCCTACTCTCAGATAGTAAATGACCTAAAATATTTCAAGCAAGGGCCCTCTGAGTCTATATGGGAGGCCGACCAGCGGCTAAAGAAGGTGATCAGAGAAGGGGAATTTTCGTATGATGACAGACAACACAAGGAATGGTTCATCGTTATGTTACTGCCTCACCTACGTGTACCTATGGGTCTGCAAGCCATTGAATCACAGGAAAAATCTTTGGATATTTCTATGAAGTTAGAAGTCGTGCGAAGAGATGATACCTAGTTGGGAGTACAACAAATCCAAGGGAAATTGGAGGTGATGCACATGGAAATCTAGAACCTGCGAAAGGACAGAGGGAACGAAGATAGCATAGACATATGGTACATACGATGCAGGGTATCTGGCCATATCAAGGATCATTTCCCACTGCTAACAAACTACCTACAGGCTGGGGGACCCAGTTCGTTGCACCCTAGGGAGACTATGGGACCAAGTGGACCAATGTTGTGGTGTGATGATTGTTGTGTAGCTGGCCTGCATGATACTAACCGCTGCCCCCGTCTCGGTGCGTATGTTCCAGAAGTGAAGCAACAATGGTGCCGATTTTTCCGATCAGTAGGACATGATGAATAGAACTGCCGAACTTATGATTTAATGATAGACCAGGGAAACCTATATAGGGTACAAGCGTACCCTTCTTTACCAAGATCCCCCTTGGGCATAAGTGGCTCCCCAGCTAGAGGCAGGGGAGGGGGCAGAGGTGGAGGCACAGGTTGGGGAAGAGGACAAATGATCTGTTATAACTGTGGCGAAGTAGTCCACTTTGCGAGGGACTGCCCTAACCCTGCAAGGAATTCTTGCAGATACTGTAGAAATCTGGACCATGTGATTGAATACTGTCCGATTCTGATAGAAAAAATGCAGGAAAAGTAGCAGAAACCTACGCAGAATGTGCATAGGGTTAAGGCAGAACCTCGAGATGAAGGACCAAGCATTAATGTCATAACACGTAGTGGCATGGCCACTGGGGGAGTCAAGGATAAAGCTGTGACTAAACCTCTTATCCGAAAGGTATTTGTAAAAAAACAAGGTTTGGACCTCCACAAAGAAAGGGAAACCTTTGTCGTAGCCTGTAAAGACTTTACTAAGAATGAGGTACCTACTTCTTAGGCCCCCACAAACCTAGAAGCGAATGACGAGGTCAAACCATTTTTGTAGGCATGTATGAAGCTGATGCGCAACCAGAAGGTAGTAGAAAATATTCAAGCACTAATAGATAGTTGTGCAGCAAAAGCTAAACCCGTCACAAAATTTAAGCATGTAAACAAACTCTACAAACATAAGAAACACACTGGTCGAGAGATGCAGCTTACTGCACAGATTGGCGACTATGAGATGGATCAAGTCATCTTGGACTTGGGATCAGATGCGAATGTCCTGCCTGAGTAGAAATGGCAGCGAATGGGAGAACCGAAGCTTGAATGGTCCACTATACAGCTGCGCATGGCTAACCAGCAGAAGATCATACCATTTGGGAGGCTATCGAAAATTATGGTAGACATTGTAGGAGTTAAGGTACGCGCTGACTTTGAAGTAATCTAGATTGTGGACGATGCGGATCCTTACCCTACGCTTCTAGGGCTCGATTGGGCTATAGATATGGGAGGTATTATCAACATAAAGAAAAGAAGCATGGTGTTTGAAAATGAGGGTACTCGGGTGATAGTCTCGCTAGCTCCTATGGAAGGAGAACGGTATACAAAACCAATACGCGAGGAAGAGGATGTGGATCACATCTATAAATTAACTGCTCGGGATGAAGCCTGTATCAATCCTACAGCTGAGGGTGTGATCTACTGGGAGAAAGATAATGAATTTTTTTCTGACTCCGACGGGGAGGTAGAAAACTAGCAGAATAGGTTACATGATATCTCTATGCTGCATTGTCTTAGGATCACAAAGAATTTCCGGTGTATTTTCTCCGAGGTAAGAGACTTGTCGTAATTTGATGGTTCTGGTAGCATTAAGGAGTTCCTGCAAACCTTTGAAGCTGAATTCCTAAGAGAATGAAGGCTATGGGCCCTTAATCTCACCATGCGCACAACTCCTACGAGGTGGTGGGACACACATAAGGGGGTATTCCAGGATTGGGAAGAATGTTGCGACATGATGATCTTATGGTTTGAACCTCCAGCTCACCTACGCATAAGGAATTTATTGGGGCCAGGGGATCCATGACAAAATGGGGAGACACAAATACAGAAGATGGGTCCATCTGTTCATTCATGCCTTGGGGCCAATCCCAATTGCATGGTATCTAGATGCAGAGTTACACTAGCGTACCCTCCACTGGGACACCCTGAAGGATGAGTTTGTAGGGACATTTGAGTTGATAGGAGGAACGGAGGCAATCGATGAAGCTCTGTAGGACATTGATGCCTTGGTATTTGATGAATATTTCCCGTGGGCGGCACACGGTGCCCCAACGTGGGAAACGCAGATGCAGGCCATAGTCAACTGTCGCAATCTGTCAATCGAAGAATGTGATGAGAACCCAAGGAATATTTATATCCTAGAGTTGGAGGGGGAGCACGCCATTGCTGGACCTCCAATGCAAACCACTGATGTCAATAAGCCTCTGAAGCTGCGAGAAGTCAACATTGGAACAGAGGCACAACCCATGTTAGCCAAGATTGGGGACTATTGGGATGATGATACTATGGGAAAAGTTGCAAAACTCCTGACGGAATACCAAGACTTATTCCCGACGAAATTTTCGGATCTAAAGGGGATCACAGGGGACCTAGGAGTCATGCATATCACTTTAAAACCAGATGCACGCCCGGTAATGCAGCGTCCTTATCGATTGAACCGCAAATATAAACAGAACGTCAAGGAATAAATTGACAAAATGCTTTCCGCGGGCATCATCGAACCGGTCGAACAGTTAGACTGGGTAAGTCCGATGGTGGTTCAGGATAAAAAGACTAAGGGAGAAATATGGATCTGTGTTGACCTGCACAAATTAAATGATGCTTGCATGCATGATCCCTTTCCTACTCCATTCTCAGATGAAATCCTCGATAGCATGGGGGGCAGGAGGCATATTCATTCACTGATGGATTCTCGAGCTATCATTAGATTAGGATCACACCTGAAGATCACAAAAAAAATACATTCGCTACGGAATGGGGTTCATTTCAGTACACTGTTATGCCATTTGGACTCAAGAATGCCCCTGCCATTTTTTCACGGGTGGTAGTTGCATTATTTAAGGAATATATCCACAAGTTCTTAGAGGTATATTTCGATGATTGGATGGTATTTGGGTTAGTAAAGAATCATGTCTCGAACCTACGCCTGATGCTTGATGCCTGCAGAAAGCGCCAAATCTCCCTAAATATCAATAAGTGCATATTCTGTGAACCATTTGGGATCTTATTGGGTCACATAGTTTGTCGACAAGGGCTGATGGTTGACCCTACCAAGGTGGCGGTTATCATCAACTTGGCAGTTCCTACAAATGAGAAAAATTTGCGCTCAATCCTTGGACACACAGGCTACTACAAGAAGTTTATTCAAGGGTTTGCACTAATCACAACACCTATGGAAAAATTGCTGAAAAAGGAGGTATCATTCTGTTGGGACAATGAGTGTCAGAAAATATTTGAGTTACTCAAGGAGAAGATGGTCTCTACACCCATCCTCATATTCCCCATTGGGCGAAGGTGTTTCATGTCCATGTTGACTCTTCAGGGATCGCCTTAGGAGTTGTCCTGATGTAACCGGGGGAGGGGGACATTGACCATCGAGTTGCATTTTCCAGTAGAAAGCTCTTTAGTGCAGAGCATAATTACTCCACTACTGAGTGCAAAGGGCTAGCTATGGTGTATGCCCTACTGAAATACTGGCATTACTTATTGGGTGGGCATTTTAAGATGTTCACCGATCACTCAGCTTTGAAGTACCTAGTGAATAAGCCTGTGTGGGGGGGGGGGGAATGTCGGTGGCTTCTGTTGTTTCAATATTATGACTTTGAGATCATCGTAAACCCAAGAAAGTTGAATGCTAGGCCAGATCACCTATCCCAGATTGAAAATGGCGAAGAACCAACCAACCTAGAGGAAGGAATACCGGATGCACAGCTGTTCACTATTAAGGTAGTAGATGCGCATTTTGCTGACATCATTCACTTCTTAACTATGGGGACGACACCTTCAGAGTATTCATTACAACAGAAGAAAGAGTTGGTAACACACGCAACATATTACCATTATCGCTGATCACCTGTATAAGCTGGGAGTTGATGAAGTACTACGAAGATATGTCTTGGAGCATGAGCGACACACCATCTTAGCAGTAGCTCACGGGGGTATAGCAGGAGGTCACTACGCAGGAAAGCCGACAACGCAAAATATCCTAAGAGTCGAGCTATGGTGGCCCACACTGCACAGTGACTCTCATGATTATTGCAGAACTTGTGACACTTGCCAAAGGATGGGAAGACCATCATGCATGGATTAAATGCCTTTATAGTAGCAGATACCCCTGCAGGCATTTGAAAAATGGGCCATAGACTTCGTTGGACCCATCAATCCGCAAGGAAAGAAGACAGGTGCATGCTACATCATCGTCACAGTTGATTATGTGACTCGATGCGCTGAAGCACAAGATGTGAAGGATTGCACTGCATATACCGTTGCGCACTTCATTTTTGAACATATTCTGACTAGGTTTGGCTACCCAAAGATCTTGATGAGCGACAGAGGTACGCATTTTTTTAATGCAACAATCGAGGCTTTGATTGAAGAATTTCGGATCCACCATGCGAAAAGCACCCCATATCATCCACAGGCGAATGGAGCTGTCAAAGCTTTTAACAAAATCTTGGAGCAAGCACTGACTAAGGTCTGTAATGCCGACCGCAGTGACTGGGACGTGCGCGTTCTGTCGATCCTGTGGGCCTATCGCACCACATGCAAGAAGATGACAGGGAAAACACCATTCCAAATGGTTTATGGAAAGGAGGCCATTATGCCCATGGAATATATTGTTCCTAGCCTACGCATAGTAGCCTTTATGAACATGGCAGAGCCGGATATCATGGAAGAGCACTTAGCGCAACTCTTCGCCTTAGAAGAAGATCAATTCATCACTAACTTCCATTAGCAAGTTCAGAAAACCCGATAAAAAGCATGGCACAACAGTCATATTCGGCAAAAGAGATTTTCAGAGGGAGAATTGGTTCTGCTCTATGATAACCAGTTTGCAAAGCACCTGGGGAAGTTCCGTCAGCATTGGCTAGGCCCCTATATGGTAAACGAAATCACTGATGGGGGAGTTGTCTGGTTAGCCACACTACGAGATGATATGGTACCAGGCTATGTCAATGGAAACTGGCTGAATCCATACTGCATCAAATGACTATATGGCCGTAGTAGCTGGGACACATACAGTAGGCGCAGGGTCGGTGCGAGGGTGCGCAGGGGAGGTGCTCCCTGCACTGGGGGATTGCACAATGGGGAAAGTTAACTATTGAAACCAGACAGGAACTTGGGGAACCGTGCCTCCCACTTGGGGGAGTGGGTTATAGACAATTAATATGGCGATTTACGAGGACTGAGTACTGTTCCCACAATAATGAAGAACGATTAAGGCACTATGAGCTAGCTTCCCCTCAGAATGGCTATAAATTAGGGACTATTCAGATCGCGGGGTTTATGACCTGGTCTAGCTTCTCAGACCTCGAATGTTGTCATATATTTCATCTTCAGGTTGTACGCATGACTTCTGAAGCCACACCATCTGATGGTAGCTCCGCCGAATTTGTCTTCCAGGCTAGGATGCCTGGTGCTAACCCCGTTGGCCCCCTGCTTGAAACGACCTCTGAGGAAGGAGAATCTAATGAAGTCTGCGAAGTAACCCCCATAGCAGAAGAAGTTGCTTCCACCTCAGCCATGCAGAAGGGAAAAGGAAAGGTTAAGCAAACACGGTGGGTGGGCGGAAAACCTTGCAATTCCCCTCAAACTTTCCAGTCCCCCACGAAAAATTCGAAGAAGAGATCGTCGGTGGCCCCTCCGAACCCCATGGCCCTCTCAGCATAAGGTTTGCAGGCGACCTCGATGACCTGGTTGCCCCCATATGTTCGACCACACAGATCAGCGGCACACATGCCCAACGTAGACGTTGTTCACTCCTGTCTTCAGATGCCATTGGTCCTTGAGGATGTACCTCAGTTGAGGGATACGGTTGGCCACCTCTCCCACATCACGTTTGATGATCATGATTTGGGTAACCTAGACGCTTTCCCTGTGCTAGCTCCATACCTATATTTAGAACAGGTCATTGAAGATGGTGTACCTAAGGTGGAGCCGCTGGTTTGGGCTAGGGGGGCTAGCTGGGGCAAGAATCTTGAATTTACTGCACCTTCCTCACTTCAGCCGCTACAATATTACTAGCTTGATTGTGCTCCAGTTGCTGGCACTAGTTCATGATGGTTGTTTGTGGCTCCAAGACCGCATACCAATAGATGCTGCTCTCATTCACCGCATTACTGGCCTTCTGATGCATGGGCCCAGTCTGCGAGATGGCACAGGCAAGAAATATGAGCATCACCTCTCTAAAACCATCCGAGCTGCATATGGGGTCAAGCGTAACAAAAGGGGCTTCTAGATTGATACAATTTCAGACCCTGGCACCCGTTTGGGCACTCAGATCCTCGCCTGAAAGATGATGCGGAAATTTCAGGCTGCCTCCACCCCTGCTCATGCCATTCAAGTTGTGGGTCAGTGTGCGAAGGGCGTCTGTTATAAGCGGGTCAGTATGACAGTAGAAGAATTCTGAGGCACAATGTGCTTGAGGCTCAGGAGTGAGGCAAAGCATTCTACTACTCATGGTTGATCTTGCTGATTGTGTTACTTTTCTGGGAACTCTCGAAAGATGTGGTGTTTCCCCCTAGAGCATGGCATGTGTGAAGGAGCGTGATTTTCCAATCTCTGGGATTCTAATGACCGCCAACATATTGAAGAAAATAAGACCTTCTGGCTACTCTATGAGGGCAGTATCTCCGCAACTCTGATTCCCAGCCACGCCTCTCCCCGGCAGTCTACGACAGGAACAAACACATTGTTGTCTTCTAGGTTACAATGCACGAGGTGCAAATCCGGGCTCATAGAGCATGTACTTGGCTAAATCTACCATACATAACGGCGAGGCGACCATTCAATGAGTTATCCCGTACATACCATTGTAACGGGAATAGCGGAGTGGCCACCCCACCTCCTGTTGTCATACCTTGATTATGATTAGTACCCTTGTAGTACCGGGTCCTCCATTGTAGTCGAATCGAGTAGCAACACCGGCTTGATACACCTTGAACGACTCCTAGCGATACTACTATCTTCTTTGGAACGAAATTTGACAGTTTGACTTTCACTGATGAAGAATTGGTAGATACATCGGTCACTGTGAACCTCAAACGTACTTATGAATTATCCCAAGGACCTCACAAGAAGCGCAAGGCGAATAATGCTCGTACCAACGTGGATAGTACCTTGACAGAGGATGACTTGGATAAGATTTTTGATGCTATCACCACCGTAGCTGATGATCAATGGCTTACTTGGGAAGAACATAACAAGGCTGCGTTGGACAAATTGCAGACAGAGCTGTGAGCCCTTCGACTCATAGCAAAAATGATCCAGGGTAAAATCTTAATACCCCTTAACCAAGACCTTTTACTTCGGCTGATAAATAGAATTGCATTTAATTAAGACGTTAAAGAACTTAAATGAACAACTGTAGTTGTAAATAAGAGGAACATAAATGAACAAGATCAACAATCATAAGAACACGACGTTTGATGACGGAGTTCGTCCAAGAGGGACTACATCTCCGGGCCTCGGTGTCAAGATGGTGTAGGTCGTTGCATTATGTGTTGTGAGAAGAAGATGTACATGGATGTGTTTCCCTATGACATACAAGGAAAAATTGCCCTCACGCAGGTGTGGCTTGACTTCTTTAAGAGACGTTCCACTACAGAACTCTCATACATAAAGAAAGAATCCTATCTGTATGACCATAGCTGACATGTAGCAAATAAGAGTATCCCGCCAATCCTGGCAAACAAGGGATCTCAACAATACACATATGAAAAAAAAGAGCATCCCACCAATGTGGCATAAAAGGGGCTCATACATGACACAAATCCATAGCTGAAAGTACATCAATAAAAACACAAAGCAAGATCCCACGACTCATGCATCAACTGGGATCTGCAAGACATAATGCATCTCAACGAGAAATAAATGAAGAAGTACATGGAATACACATCATATACCTCATGCTTCCATTTGCTGAAGGCTGAGTAGCTTTGCAGCTGAATCTAAAAGCACCATCAATCTTGTGGCATCGAGAAAGTGGAAAACGACTGCTCACATGTGCAAATCTGACACCGGCATAGTCCACTTCCAAAAGTGGCTGAAAAATCGAAAACTCAGATGCAGAAACTGAGCATGCCATCAGACTCGTGGCGCTAAGTAGTGCTGAAATGACATAAAATTTGTCCCATTTGGACAAAGTCGAAATTTTGCCCTCCTGAAAATTGAGCCTCAATCAGGGTTCCGCCTGCCTCTTTCTGGGCTCATGGTTCCACATGCCTGCAATTAAAAAATAATAAATCTTGAACTACGTGCACGCTGCTCCATTGCCTGGGCGCACTGGTCTGCAATTAAAAAAATATTAAAACTCGAATTCCGTGCGCACTCCTTGCTCCTCCATGGCTTGGGCGCACAGTGAAAATCTGAGTTTAAATAACAATTCTGGGCGGACTTATCCAAGTCAAGCCCGTTGGCGCGTTGGTAAAAACGCGTTGTTTGTTAAGGAGAGGTCGGGGGATCAAATCCTGCCCCTCCAAAAATACTCATGCGTTTTTGTAATAACAATATTATATTGTTTTGGGGGGGGTCGGACCCGCCTTGGGCGGCCCGCCCCCAACCACCTCCGTTAAACATAACAAGTATGCACGTTTTATGGAGGAGCTCCGTGGGGTCCGGCGGGGGTCATGGCCCGCCGGCCCATAAACATATATTTTGTTAATATGTTGACCGTTGGTTGAGTGGTCTTGGAACTTTGACCGCTTATAACTTCTTCATACGGACTCGGAATTGAGTGCCGTCTGCACCGTTGGATTTAGAATTACAAGATCTACAACTTGAACTTGGTTCGAGAGTAATCCAAATAATTTGATTTTTGAGCCTTGTACTCAAGCCTCTTGTACCTGTACCTGATTATTCCACCTAGATCAAACCTCCCCACTGAGGAGCTTTTGGTCCTCCAAAAGCATCAAGCTTTACGTATTATCAATTGTCTGCAAATGTTGTTAAAAGGCACATCCCCACATGACTCCTTCACCTGGCATACTTCAGAATCAAGATGCAAAGCCATCATCTACAACTGCGGAAATGAAAATTTATGAAAAGGCACATCTCTTGAAGACTCCTTCACCTCACGTACTTCGGAATCGAGATGCAAAAGCCATCACCTGCAACTGCTGAAATGCAAATGTCTGAAAAGGCACATCCCATGAAGACTCCTTCACCTTACGTACTTCGGAATCGAGATGCAAAGCCAACACCTGCAACTGCTGAAATGCAAATGTCTGAAAAGGCACATCCCTTGAAGACTCCTTCACTTCTGTCTTTCGGAATCGGAATGCCCACACCTGCCTAAAGCTGCAACGAACATTACATTCTCAATGTGACCAATAATGACCCAGATGTTTCCATACTTGCCACGAGTTTATAACATGTACTCGGTGGTCAAGCTTACAGCAAAATGGAAACCATACCTCAACAAAATTACAAGACCAGACCTCATCGTCGCATTTCGAAGTGATGGCAAAACTCCTCGTCACTTTTACATGAAAGAAATGCATCAGACGACTCATACAACATGACCAAAACATAATCGTCGCATCTCAAAGTGATGGCAACATATCATCACTTTTACATGAAAGAGATCTAACACACGACTCATAAAACAAGGCCAAAAAGAAATGTCATGGTCGCTTAAACGAGTGATGGAAACACATCATCACTTTCATAATAAAAATGCGACAAATGACTTACAAGCATGGCCATGACAAGCTTAACATCTCTAGAAAAAACAATCTAGAAGAACCACTTCTCATTTATTAAAACGAGTGGATCATCTCCCTGTGGCGAACTTGCTTGTCGATCAGCTCTTTCGACTTGTGTATGCATGGGTGCTTTGGCTTTACGGCGCTGCTCTGGATGAAGTTTCCAGCATGTGGCTCTTGGTGGCCACTTCGGTCGCAATGGGTGCAAAATTTCTTTTTCCTCCAAACCTGCTTAACTGATTTCTTTTCCTGTTGGGGAGAAGGCCTTTCGTGCCTCTTCCTTCTTTGTGCTGCCATCCTCTTCCAGCACTTAGAAATCACATGGTTATTTAAACCACAAAATAAACAAGTTTTACGATGCCATATTTTACGACCATGGTTATCGACATTCTTGTAATCAAAATGCACTCTGGAATAATGAGACTTAGTATACCTTCTGGGGTGGTCTCTGGTGCGCTCATGATGATGGGAGCTCGCCTCGGTTCCTTCACTGCAACGTGCACTGCCGTGGAACGATGGCAAAGTGTCCCTATCATTCCTCTTCCTTGGAGAGTTCATCATTATTCGTTTGCCTTTGATGTCCTTCGAACATCCTTCGTCAATGTACCCCAAACCTGCATAACGAGGTCGTTGCACAACCTCCAATGGTTCGATGATGCCTTGGCCACGAATGCCAAGTCCTTCTCCTCTGTACCCCATTTTAGTGAGGAGTTTCATGCCGATACCTGTGATGGGTATCTCCACACTTCCAACTGAAATTATATCATGTGAAGAAACTGAAGAAAAATCAACACTATTTACCTTAGGTGTTGATTGCGAAACAGATGAAGAAAGCTGTTGTAAGCCTTCGTCGCGCTTCACTTCTGTCACTGCCTCTGACGCGGCTTGTAGCTGAAGCTGCAACTGCTGCGTCTCCTCCTTCTCTTTCTGTAGGAATGCTTTTAAGGCATCATGATCTCTCTGAAGAGTTTCGTTGTTGTGTTTCAAATCTTCCAACGCTTCTATTGTGGTTTGCAACTGAAGCTGCAACCACTGCTTCTCCTCCTTCTCTTCATGTAGGAACGCCTTCAAGGCATCATGATCTGCTTGCAGAATTTCATTGTTACGCTTCCAATCTTCCCACGCTTCTATTGTGGTTTGCAACTGAAGCTGCAACTATTGTTTTTCCTCCTTCTCTTTGTGTAGGAGGGTCTTCAATTCTTCGTTCTCTGCTGCTTGTTTTTCGTAAGCCTCGTACAGTATGTCCGCTTTCTCGGACACCCTGAGCATGGTTTCATACATGTCCTTGACACTTTCCATGGCTCAACTCAGCAAACGTCCAATGTTCACGCCTACAATCCAATCAGCAAGAATACCTGCTCCGATACCACTTGATCCAGGGTAAAATCTTAATACCCCTTAACCAAGACCTTTTACTTCGGCTGATAAATAGAATTGCATTTAATTAAGACGTTAAAGAACTTAAATGAACAACTGTAGCTGTAAATAAGAGGAACATAAATGAACAAGATCAGCAATCATAAGAACACATCGTTTGATGACGGAGTTCGTCCAGGAGGGATTACATCTCCGGGCCTCGGTGTCAAGATGGTGTAGGCCGCTGCAATATGTGTTGTTTGAAAAAGATGTACATGGATGTGCTTTCCTATGACATACAAGGAAAAATCACCCTCACGTAGGAGTGGCTTTACTTCTTTAAGAGATATTCCATTGCAGAACTCTCATACATAAAGAAAGAATCCTATCAGTATGACCATAGCTGACATGTAGCAAATGAGAGTATCCCGCCAATCCTGGCAAACAAGGGATCTCAAAATACACATAGCAAATAAGAGCATCCCGCCAATGTGGCATAAAAGGGGCTCATACATGACACAAATCCATAGCTGAAAGTACATCAAAAACAACACAAAGCAAGATCCCACGACTCATGTATCAACCGGGATCTGCAAGACGTAATGCATCTCAACGAGAAATAAATGAAGAAGTACATGGAATACACATCATATACCTCATGCTACCATTTTCTGAAGGCTGAGCAGCTCTGCAACAGAATCTGAAAACACCATCAATCTTGTGGCGTCGAGAAAGTGGAAAACGACTGCTCACATGTGCAAATCTGACACCGGCATAGTCCACTTCCAAAAGTGGCTGAAAAATCGAAAACTCAGATGCAGAAACTGAGCATGCCATCAGACTCGTGGCGCTGGGTAGTGCTGAAACGACATAAAATTTGTCCCATTTGGACAAAGTCGAAATTTTTCCCTCTTGAAAATTGAGCCTCAATTAGGGTTCCGCCTGCCTCTTTCTGGGCTCATGGTTCCACATGACCTGCAATTAAAAAATAATAAATCTTGAACTGCGTGCGCGCTGCTCCATTTCCTGGGTGCACTGTTCTACAATTAAAAAAATATTAAAACTCGAATTCCGTGCGCACTCCTTGCTCCTCCATGGCTTGGGCGCACAGTAAAAATCTGAGTTTAAATAACAATTCTGGGCGGACTTATCCAAGTCAAGCCTGTTGGCGCGTTGGTAAAAACGGGTTGTTTTTTAAGGAGAGGTCGGGGGATCAAATCCCGCCCCTCCAAAAATACTCATGCTTTTTTGTAATAACAATATTATATTGTTTTGGGGGTGGTCGGACCCGCCTTGGGCGGCCCGCCCCCAACCACCTCCGTTAAACATAACAAGTATGCACGTTTTATGGAGGAGCTCCGTGGGGTCCGGCGGGGGTCATGGCCCGCCGGCCCATAAACATATATTTTGTTAATATGTTGACCGTTGGTTGAGTGGGGTGGCGGGGGTGGTGGCCCGCCACATCTTTTTTTAATTAATTTTTTGTTTTAATAAAACAAAATGTGAATTTTTGAAAAATCCGATTTTGACCATAGGAGTCATTTTAACCAGGCCACAATTTTGCCTGGAATATGGCCTGAGCTTGCCGGAATCCGGTGGCCGGAAAAAGTCCAATTTGTGTCCTCTTTAAGGCTGCCCAGTCACCAAGTCAACTTGGAACTTTGACCGCTTATAACTTCTTCATACGGACTCGGAATTGAGTGCCGTCTGCACCGTTGGATTCAGAATTACAAGATCTACAACTTGAACTTGGTTCAAGAGTAATCCAAATACTTTGATTTTTGAGCCTTGTACTCAAGCCTCTTGTACCTGTACCTGATTATTCCACCTGGATCAAAAAAACCTTTAAGCAAGCGTTGATCAAGTGAGGCAGACTCCAGCGAGCAGCGAGTAAGAGAGGCAGAATTCAGTAGGCAAGAATCAATCAGGGTAGCTAGGCCAACAGGGCCCCATTACTGCATTACCACCCACTACGGATAATCGAACCTGCTTGCTCCCTAGTGCCACCCTTGCAATGGAACCCGCTGACCTATGCTTCCAGGTCCAGGGAGGTCTAGTAACCCTTGATGTTAGTCGGCTACCCAACGAGTAGCTGCGTGTGCTACTTACAACCCTCATTAGTGAAGTACAACACTGAGAACTCCACGCATAGCAACACCTTAGTGTAGTTGAGGAGGATGTTGTGACCCACGATGCTGAAGTTGCCTAGATCTAGGCTATGTTACCCTCCTCGTGCAGTAGGCTACCCTGGAACAACTACTTGATTGACTGTGCAACGATATACCTGGGGTCATTCATGCATCTGCTGAGCCCCAGGCCAAGGTTGAGGGTCTAGTAGCCACTCTGAAGGCATCCAGGGCTGAGGTATCCACTATTAGGGCTGAGTTCGAACTTCAGATTTTGTCGCTGCAGGCCAAGCTCCAGCCTGGGACCCTCGCGGAGGAACGTGTCCAGCGGGCTACACTAATTGTAGAGGCAACTACTACTGTCTTAGTGCAAGTCAGTCAAGGTGTCACTCTACTGGAAAAAGATATGGAAATTTGGTCCCAGGTAAATCATGACCCTCTCCTCTGTGATATTGATTAGGAATTAAGATAGAAAGAGTAGGAATTCGAATGACTGGAAGCAACAATGTCTACCCTTGTTCGCACTCAGCGCTTTGCATGACTCTAAACCAACCATACGCTTCATAGTGACATTATTACACTCCAACGAAAAAAATAGATCCTCATAAACCATTTGACACCCTGGTTGGAGGATGCCCTTAAGCTCTCACAGAACATAGATGGGGCGGTCCAACGGTTGAACCAGGCTCTTGAAAGAATTACCACTACTTCAGAAGATCCTCCATCACAGAAACTGGTGGACATTGCACAGGCAACCGCTGAGCAGAACCTTCAAATACTTCCACCACTTATTACTGCCCTGGAGCAGCTCAAAGAACGAATGAAGATTCCACCCAAGCTGTGACTCAGGATGAGTCACAAGATTGTGTTGGGGGCTTTTTGGAACGGGGCTCCCTAAAGTTGCAAATTTTGTATATTTTTGTATTAATTAGTCTAATGCAGGGGTTTTAGGGTAGGTCAAAGCCTCAAACGCATTTCAATGGGTCAAAGGGTAGACCTAGAGTTTGCAAACCACGGTTTGCAGACCACAAAATAGCGTAGGCTAAGTTGATATAAATAGATGATTATTTTGAAGTCTAGAGGTAGGCATGAATTGGGATTGATGCGACGTGTGAACTATTAGATCTGTTTTGGGCTGTTTTGGGTAAGGACTCCTGTTGGATGTGTGCATAGAGATCCCCAGTCCTGCTATGTGCAGACCCTGCAGGCTATGTGCGTAGGCTGTGTTTTGGGTTGTAACTGGGTTTTGAATGTTAATATATGAGGATAATTAGCTGAAGTATCTCTGTGTTATCTGGATCTATCATGTTACTGTTGATGCGAATCCTTGGAATCTGTGATTTGTTATAGATGTGTTTATGATATTATGTACACACATGGATGCGAAGGAACCAATTAGATCTGTGCATGGTAATAGTTCTATTATGATTAAGTTATGAACTCTACTATTAATGAGCCTAGAAATAGACCTGTTCCATGCGATTCCAAAGGGTTGTGAACAACGATTTGCCTTGAGTACCCACTCTCTCCCAGGGTGCAGAAACTTGGTTCTAGCACCCTCCCATACTACTTAGGGTGAGACTTTGGCCTGCACAAGTAGGTCACTGCCGAAAGGGCCAGTATTATAGGGGTTTGTTGGAAAACCTTAACCTTCGAACTTGGGTCAGGACCCCTCAAGCCAACATTGACTGATAAGACCACTCATTGCAGTAGTTCCCAAGTAAGGGAAAAAAACCAAGTCAAAGAGTATGATTGTCCAAGAATATGGTGATGTTGGAATGAGAAAACTAAGTCTCATATGGTAGAAAAGGAAGATAAAGGATAATGGATGGTTCTGGTCATGATGGAACTGCTCAAAACACGCAAGGTTCAAGAGCCTAGATAATCAAAATTGTTCCCATGCAAGGGAAAAGCAACCAATCGAAAGCATATGATCATCCAAGGAGAGGGTGATGATGGAATGAGGAAACCAAGGCTCATATTGCAGAAGAGGCAGATCAAAGGGAAACCACGAGAGGTTTATAATAATGGTTTCATTTTTTACACAAGCTTGAAACATGGGAAACTATGCTTGAGAACCCCTGAAGATGGTTTCATTTTTACATAAGCTTGAAATGGAGGCAAACTATGCCTGAAATTGGTTTCATTTTTTCACAAGCTTGAAACATGAGTAAAAATTGTGCTTGAGAGTGGTTTCATTTTTACACAATATTGAAACAAAGACAAACTATGTTTGGAATAAGTTTGCATGCCCCTAGCATCATGAATCAATTTGAGGTACATGCCCCCCAAGCTTCATTGCATTCACCTAAGTAGACTATCAGTTACTAACTGGTGGATAAAATGAAGGTTCATTTACGAGATCAAGTGAAAGTCTCGACTGAGAATTTATGACATCTAATCAAAGACTCGAATTGAAAGGGGATTTGTTTCATTTTTTAATGAGATTGACACAATAAAAGAAATATGGTCATAAGGACCTATTTAATTTTTAGCGAGGTTGACATAGTAAAAGAAATATCCTCATAGGGACCTATTCCATTATTTAATGAGTTTGACATAGTAAAAGCATTATCCTCATGACACCTTGTTTCATTTTTAACGAGCTTAACACAAGAAAATGAAGTTTTTTCCAGCACCTTGTTTCATTTTTTAACGAGCTTGACACAAGACAAGGAACTATGCTTCAGAAAAATTGATTCATTTTTTAAGGAGCCTGACACAAGAAAATGAACTTTTCTCTTGGGACCTTTTTTTTTTTTAAGGAGCTTGACACAAGACAAGGAACTATGCTCTGGGGACCTTAAGTTCATTTTTTAAGGAGCTTGACACAAGAAAAGGAACTCTTCTCTAGGGACCTCTGATCATGGCCCATAAGAGGTCATAGATTCCAAGAGGTTCTCATCAGACGAGAGAAAAACACTCTGGAAATCAGGGCCCAATGCCCCCAATACATGACACATTGTATCACTGAATAGATCATCAGTAGACACAGGCATGGAACAAGTTGCCACATAATTAACCTATCACGGGGAAGATACCACTTGCATGAAAGGATGATGCAGGGATGATGGTTGATTGGGAGTCAAGTTAGGACCAATGAATGAAAGATGATCAATGGTCTCTATTATTCCTTCATGTGGGAAACACATCACGCGGAAGAGAGAAGAAACAAGATCTTTCATGACATAAACATAGCCACAACCAAGGATTAAATTTAAATCCAAAGGGCCCTGGAAAACCATCACGTCAATATAGATGGTCTTCCCTCCTAAATTAATAGGAAACTTAGGAAGTATCCCTACTCATTTACTAGTTCCTCTGTTAAACGACAATAGATTCTGAGTAACTTGCACAAGCTGAGGAGAAACTAAAGCTTTCCAGGTAGACGAGGACATAATACTGACAAATGCACCTTCATATAAAAACCTGTTAGGTAGGGCCACATTATAAGCCTATATTGTGATATGAAAATGCATGTAGGAAGGAAGATGGTATCCTGCCAGTCAACTCTAATCAAAGGAAGAAACCATACTACTTGGAGGGGGTGCCATGGGAATGGGATAACTACCCCCTTGTGTTACACAAATGGGAGGATCATCCTCCTATGCCGTGGAAACGGGAGGATTTCTCTCCAATTCATGGTAATATGAAGAAACAAAAAGAACCTGTGTGGTATTAGATTCACTCTCTATGGGAAAAGCACAATCAACTGAAGGTGAAATTAGGTCAACCGTTTTATCAACCAATTTTTTGTTGGGAACAGACTCATGGGATTCAATTTTGGAGAGAGTGGGATTGACCAGAGATGACTCCCGATCAATCACTTGATCAACTAGTGGAGGATCAGGGGAAATATTTCGGTAACTAGCCAGAAGTTGCGGCTGAGAAGATGTAAGGTTATCCAATACTTTGGAGGCTTCGTCCATATAAGGAAAAAGGTGAATGGGATGATTCCCTTCACATAACCTACATGGAAATTTGAATTTTCCCTTTTTCCATGAATTTTATTATCACTAGCAGAGGGTTTATCACCATCCTGATATCCAGAAGCTGATGAGAAAGGTGGATGTGATATGGTGGAACACACTTTTAAAACCTTGGGAATACCAGGGATATCTCAAAGAAGGTAGCAACCCTTACAAAACTTGCAAGAGAATTTGAACTTATGGGAATGATTGGACGGTTTGTCGATTTTATTGGCATCAATAGCAATGGTTTTTGGGTTGGAATTTTTCTTAATTTCCTTCTTATTCTTATTATTAGCTCCCTGGTTACTAGAATCAAGACTTTCACTAGGTGAAGAGGAAGAAAGGGAGGACAATAGGAAAAGAAGGAAAAGGGTCAGATTTAGGGTCAACATGAGGTTGACACTTCTTAGGTGGAGCCAAACTTGGTTGTTAAGAATTTTGGACGTTAGGAACCATGAGGGTCGAAAATAACCAAACTGGTAAACCAATGGTAAATCCCAGAAGGGAAAATGTTGTCATATAAGGAGTGCCAATATTTCCAAAAGAGGAAAAAGGACCAGGATTCCCATCTGAGGGATCTCCTTGATTGGTAAACTTATAATCTATCGCCATTAGTCTCAACCTAAGATCTAATAATGAGTTGCTTCTTAGGTAGGATCATATTCCGTGACCGATTAGTTTTAGAGATTAACAAAAAATAAATTAAAAAAAGGGGTAATCTAGGCATAAAGGATTACCAAGAAAACGTGAACTATGTTATACACCTTGGCGAATGAAGGACTTAACGTATGATATCTAATGTACTAGAATGTTGTGTTCCGTGTTTCATGGTTTACAAGGCAACTGACTCGGTCACCTATGGATGGATAACAACCTAGTGGGGACTCCCAAAATATATGTGACAATACGTGGGAGTTCAGTCTATAGTAGTGTTGTTTAATGCATAATTGTTTTATGAGAGCGTTCCCATATAATTACCATGTGTGGGTGGCCTCCGATATACCCGAAAGTACTAGAGAACAGTCCTATACACTTCTGTTGATGAAACGAGATATCACCCCTGGGATACGATGTTGGAAAATAATGCCAGATCCTACATTTAATGACGCCAAAACACGTCTCTAGCCTAGACCTATAAATGTTTTTGTCAATGTTCCAAATGCTGCTTAGGTTAATTGAGGTAAATTTTAAGTTGATCTTCATTTATGTTTCAATTTCAAGGCTTAAAATCGATGTCACCTAAACATATATGATGCAACTAATATGAGAAAAAGACTCTTTCCATTTCGATGAAGGTTATCTAGTATAGGGAATAAATTCAAACAATGATGCCATAATCAAGAAAAAAAGGGAAATTCCTAACTAGATATTTGACTTTCACTATTCCAATTCAGTTGAAAGCATTAAAATATTCTAAACCATGCAATGTAATCTATGCATGATTCCCCTAAAAACTATGCAAATGTAATTTATGCACCATTTCATTTTTCTTTTTGCTGAATGAGAATGCACTCAATGCACTTTTAAGTTTTCAATCACTAAACAATGTAAGATGTGTTCAATGATAAGACTCAAAAATGTCTTTTCAATGCAATGTGATCTAATGCACTCTACGAAAAGTAAAATTTGAGATGAAAACTAAATGAATGCAAAATCAATTTCTTTTATGGTCTCAAAAGAACTAATATGCTCAATAAATCAACAAATCACTATCCCTTCCAAACATACAGGCAATGAAAAACAATTTTAATTGACTCCAAGAAGCGAAGACTCAACCAAAATTCACTTTCACTACTTCAAGTATGGTATGGAATTTTGCACACCACAAATAAAATAACACCAAATAGACAAAATTTGATGCACAAAGAGCAGGAGGATGACTTCAGAGATCAAGAAACACTATAATTTTAAGTAGAAACCTTAAAAATTCTCAAATTCGAATACCAGCGTAGACAAATAGTTAGAACCAAAGGTTCAAGCGCGATTGTTTCTTGAAAAATTAGCATTGACAATGTGATTGTTTCTGGCACAAAACGCGCTGAGAGAGAAATGATTGGGAAAAACAAGTAAAGTCTGAGCAAAATGCTAGACCTGATACCCTAAAACATAGATTTCTTGGAGTACAGACTCAAAAGAAATCAAAATGGAGGATCACTGAAAGGTTTACCAAACTAAGCACAAGGACCAAATGCAAAAGGAGAGTTGAAAGGGCTATAGGCTCCCCAACAGAGTCACCATTTTGTTGAATAGACAATCCCTTCTTCGGACATAAGCGATCTCTCTAGTCCTAATGAAAGGATCTAGCAACAAACTAGAAAAATATGTGTAAAATTTCCTAGCTTATATCGGAAAGTACAAAGTAAGATAAATTGCCTAACTCACTCTAATGCTAATTCTCATTGGTATCGTTTATGGATCTTCTTGCTTCCAAGTCTAATCCTCTTTATGCCATTATGGATGAATACCCACAAGGAAGATCAAACAAAGATGACAAAAGCACACACAACGTAATCCATTCTAATATAAACTATATGACATATCAATATGTATCACACTAAATGAGTAATGATTTACACATTTATGGGAAGAAAATACATAATGTATTATTAGTAGAAAGTAAGGGAAGCATACTACCACTTAAGCTCTGATGTTGGAAGCCTCATATGGATGAGTTTCCAAGTCGTAGCCAAGACCTTCAAGAACTCCTTTCTCCTTCCCAAAATGGAATCGTTTAGGCACAATTGAGCACAAGGATGGAAACCAACATTGATCCATTAGAAAAGATCAAGATCAATGATCAACCCTTTGAGGAAAGTATGGAATTTTTTTATAAGGAAGTAGAGGGAGTTAGGGATACACAAAATGTGGGAAAAAGGTCCACATATTAAGGGGAATATCCTTGATAGTAGGATTAAAGGTTTGAAATGGGATATCTAGACCCAATACTTATTCACCTATAACCAACTCTCCCTTCTCGAGGCTTCTCGGAAGAGAAGATTCTGTTCCATTTTTGGAGAAAATGCTTGAAGAAGAGAAACACAAAATTTTCACTTAAATTATCGCTATTGTGTAGGTAAATCCCCACTATGGACAGAGGAAATCCCTCTACCCCTAGGGTGGGTCTAGAAGCAAGAGGACATGCTAATGCGTCAATTCCTAGTTAATGAATGAAACTGAGTCAGGATAAATGTCCTACCTTTGTTCCAACACAATTTTTGTAGTTGTGGCAGCAGTCTCCCGATCTTCGTCTCGGCACATCGCTGTCCTTCAGAAACAATACTCAGGTTCTTTCACAAGGATCAGATAACGATAGCAGCATATGAAACAATATTTGAATTCATAAATATCTAATTGGTCAAGGAGAATTAAACGTATTGCACAAGATTAATCATATCAACACAATACAGGAACCAAAACATCAGTCATGTATTAAGTAAGAGAAAGAAAGAGATTAGAACCAAATGAGCCTTCATGTCACAACTTCCTTTAGTGGGTCCAGTCAAAACGCGCCTCGAGCATTCGTCAGGGAATTTGGACTTAGTGAGGAAATCAGCCTAGAATCTCTCTGCTCTATCTCACACCAGCTAGATCAAACAGTTTCAGCTATTCAAATAAATGTTTAGATATCCAAACCATTCAGCTAGTTGCACCTATGTGAGAGAGAGGGGTCTCTCTCTACTCTATCTCACACTAGCTAGATCAAACTGTTTCAGCTATTCAAAAAAATGTTCAGATATCCAAACCATTCAGCTAGCTGCATCTATGTGAGAGAGATGTATTTATAGAATGGGAGGAGAAGGTTGGGATCCCTCATATGGTGGAAGGGAGGCCTTATCCTTTGGGAGGTTGCCCCAAATCTAGGAAACAAGAAGCCAAAGGAAGGTGCTCGACATTATTCAATCGAACAACCCATGTTGACTTGCTCACGAAGTGGTTGGAAATGGATACTTCGCTTCTATATTTAAAAAACTTTCCAAAAATAACTCAGTGTGGGCAGTCCATTGAGACAGAGTGCCAATGGGTGCGGGGCCCAGTGTTAATTTCTCTTATCGACGCGAGACCATAACTTCCTGCCAGCGCCAACCCAAAATCATGTGTTTTTGATGGTTTGTTCCAGGAATATTCAATAGAGGAAATGTTCTTCTCATGGAAAGGGATGCAATGACACTTTTTTCAAGGCATGAAACTTCATATAAGTCACATAAATGGTCCTCCAATGTGCAGGATGGGGATTGCAGGGACAGTGACAAAATGTTTTGTAACAGATGCCCCCTAAAGAATGAGGTCCGAGAGAGAGGGAGGAGTGAAATGCTTTATGAGAATGTGTTAGAACCAAACACCATTGTCGGAAGACCTGAAAGTACAAATAGAATTGATATCTCTAATACATGAACATGTGGCATGGGCGCAACCATCCATAATAGAGTACATATAAACTGAGATCCAAGGTATGGATGCAGCCATGTAGCAGTAATGATCAACAAATAGAATCAGGTATGGTCGCAGCCATCCAATCAGAAAAGTCACGCATATAGTCATGATAAACCAAAATATCCCGTAGTCTAGATCTTATAAAAAAAAACCCAGGGCCTTGCGCTCCATCTCGACCCAAACAAGTACAGATTCAAGCATGTGAATGTGTGAGTTGAATTCGTACATGCAAGAAAGTCACATGATTACCAGCCAATGATGAAAGCTATTAACAGGCACGAGAGAAACCACCAATTATGAAAATGGCTGTCAAGGTACAACTAGTACAATCCATAGAATGTGAATAGTGATCTGGCATCGAACACCTGCAGAATCACTCGATTGAAGGCCAATGATGAGGACCTATCGTCAAATGCGAAGAACTTGCCATTGAGGCATGCAAGCTCCAAGGTACCGGAAGGGAGTCTCTAGATCAACTTCCTGGATAATGAGATGAAGTCAACATAAAGTGACCTGGTTGAAGGTGGGCCATAATGTTTCCCACATCATCGACACGAGACAGAGGAATATGATGATAGTGAAGAAGTACCAAAAAGAGGATCAAAGGGAGGTTGAAAACTGCAAACATAAAATTCTCTTGAACATATCAGTGACACGACTCCAGATTTGGAAGTATTTTACATCAAGGGATCTGAGGTCATGATGACGTGTCAAAGAGGAAAATGAGAGGTCAAAACAAATTACCTAAACCCATGGAGGCAAAAATGACGAAATGAGATGTCCCAACCCAACACGAATGCAGATGAGTGTCATGTTCAAGAGCGACATACTACCAAAACAACTGAGAACTAGTTCTATTTCCCCCCACCATTATTGGAGAGTACCCCAATTATTTTTGGAAAACAAGCTTGAAGGGGATAGCATATGCTTGTCATATAAGTTTGTCCTTCGGAAAAATCCATCCTTGTACATTTTACGAGCCCTAGGAAGGAGGAACTTGGTAACGTCATGGTGATGGTTTCCAATGTCATTCAGGTTTTTAATGAGTCTGACAAAGGAAGAAATCAAAATCTTTTCATGTTTGAAGAGTTTGAAAGGAAGCGAAAAAGAAAAATCCAATAGGTCCCTTTCCATAGGTAGTCTCACAAATCCGAAAAGATAGAAAACTGTGTCTGAGAGAACCTCTTAGTCGTGATAGGATAAGGTATTCCTTTTTCGTAAATAATCCATCCCAACCCAAAAAAGGGGTAAACATATGCTGGGTAGATATCGTTTCACAGACATTTAATGAGTTCAAAACGACAAGAGTCTTGACAATCTTTTCAATTTTTTAGAGTCAGAAAAGCGCTGAAAAGATGACTCCAACAATGAATTTTTCGTGTTTTTACCGAGTCCGAAAAAGTGTAAAATACAACTTGTTACTTCATTGTCGTTACATTGAGGGCCTGTCGTTGCATAAGAGACGCACGTAAAACCCATTTTTCAAAATAAAATAGCAATATAATTGAAAAATATGCTTTAAAACCTAATTAGGGTTCTGAAAATTTATAAAATGCCAAATATGTTAAGAAATAAATTGCTTTTCACTTTTACCTCTTGTGAGCAATTTGTTACCCTTTTTCACTGCGATTTTGCGGCGTTGACAATGGGTAATCCAGAAGACCAATTGTGAATCCATCTGTTCCAGGTAAGAACTCACATCATTCCCTGCATTTTGATTTCTTTTTCATTACCTGCAACCCCAATTTTGTAGATATATGGGGGTATTTTGTAAAATCTAGGGTGTAGTGGTCAGTGCTGGTATTGGGCACAGACTCACGCCAACCGGCCAAAAAATTGAACGGGGGCGCACAAATTGGCGTGACTGTTTCTAAAATAGTCGTGCCAACTGTGCTAACCATTATAGCATGTAAATTAAAACAAGAAAGCCCATTTTAACCATTCAAAAGCATTGGATTTAGCTAATGACAACCATGTGGATGTTTTTGTAGGTGTGAAAAGACAAAATGGTGATTGAATGGAAAGAAAGAGAACATAGTGAAGAAGATGAGGTAGCCATGGGCAATGTGAGATGCATAGAAGCTCTTAGAGATTGCGGGCTCAAAAAATTATTTATGCAACCATGTCTCAGAGCTCAACCGGAGCTGTTGCAGTACTTGATCAGTGTCTGGGACATTGATCAGGAAAAATTCATTATTCACGACCAGGAACTTGAGATGGAGGTCTTAGATATCTATTTCATAACCAGATTTTTGCGAAGGGGGGCAGTACCAATCTGGACTGGTACTCGACATACAATGGAAAACATGGCTATGGTTATTGACAGAGTGTTCCAAGGAGCACGGAAAGGATCCAAAAGTGGGAAGGTGGATTTCCAAACCATTCCCGATATGGCACTCAGAGTAGTGCTACACACCATCACGCGAGTTGCAGGAGTTCAGGCTCCATATGAGGCTACAAAACACAATTACTTGTTGCAGTGGATTGCATGGCACCAAGTCTCTTCAACTGGGTAGAGGCAGTAACAATCAACATCAAATGCCAGTTGAAAAAATGAAAGAATGGTAATCTGAAGTAGTTCGACTAGGGTACATATTGGTATTGTTCATCTTGGAATGATTATCAATATTCCAGGGTCAGGAGGTGATAGTTCCAACACCACCAACCCAGGAGCCACGGATGGTCGATTGGGCTGCTTTGATGCCAAGGTCAAGGGGTGGTCAACATATGTCTTGGAGACCAAAGTTATTTGAGTGTCTCCACCAACATCTGATCATCATGGAGGACTGGCCCTACTCTAGTACATATATCACTGGTGATGTAGATCTCCCACTCCCAGAAGGAGAGGATTGAGATGAAGTACTAGGTAAGACTCCTTTTTTATTTTGATGAGTATTATGATTTTTTGTTACGCGTGCTCTTACATTAATCCATGTAATGCAGATGTTGGTCCAGAGAGACCTGCAGGTATGTCCCTGATAGCATGGAGGATTCCTTGCGACTTTGATGTGGCCCCTCATGGTGAGGGAGGCGAGGAGGAGGAAGTCATATGAAACTTGGAGGGAATATCCCATGGGATTCCGGACTATGTGCGATTCAATGATGTTCCTCACACATACCAGAGACACACTGCAGGGGTGTCAAACCGTGTTCACCACTTGCTGAGTTGGCTCGTACGGGCAATGATGTGCTATCATGAGCGTCACACCGACTAGACTCCTAGGTTTCATTTCTGCATATTGTTTGAGAGGCATGATTTCTCAAGATGTAACCAAAACTTACATATTTTTGAACTTATGATGCACACAGATGCAAATACTCGACATATATATACATCTATTTTCCTGTATGGATCTTTTTCATGTGATGATGATTTTTTTCTTACAAATTACGTAAATGTCTATCGAATACAATGTTAGATATTGTATCAATTAATGCATTCATTCGTCTACGAATATGTTGATATGTAATGTAATCAAAATTTCTTTCCATTAAAGGAACACGCAAATACAACCTTAAGATATGAGGGTTTCTAACATAATAATGTCCATTAAGTTGAATAACAACAAGATGTGAGTCTAGGTTAAAAATCAATGCATTAATGTCGAGAGCAATGGTCTCGGTTAATAGTTCAATAACAACACTATATTTAGTCATATTGTTTGTGGTTCATCCTAGACAGATACCTTGAAGGTATATCAACTCACCAGCAGGATCATAAATCACCCAGGTTATTGAAGATAGATTTCGGGTACTGCGGGAAGCACCATCTGTGAAACTGACATAAGGGGTAATATACATATGGAAAATAAGAAACGATCCAATAAGCAGGAAAACGTTTGCAAAGCACACCAAGACAAAAATGTATACAAATGAAAAGAACACCTATGTACAAAAAAACATGCACGAATGACTAATGCGTAGTACTTTTTAAGAGACAACCCATTTCTGGGCTGATCCAGAGGATGACCTTCATAATCAATAAGCTCATAAGCCCCATTTTGTAAAACACGCTTAATAATGTAGGGGCCATGCCACATGGGTTGAAATTTTCCAGCCCTCAGCTTATCGTGAGCTTAGTCTTATAGGAGGATGAGATCTCCTTTTATGAAGGAACGAGGAGAAACTGACTGGTCAAAATGAGCTTTGACCTGCTTTTTTTGTGCTTAAATGACCAGAGCAAAAAAGCGGTGAGTTTCATCAAGCCTCTCTAAATAGCGAAGACACTCTTCTTCTGGAAAAGTATTCAACAGCAATTCAACAGCTGGTTTGAGCAAAGGTATTTCACATTCAATCGGAAGGGTAGCTTCCAAACCATAGACAAGTTGGAATGGAGTGAATCCAATAACATCCTTCACTGGCGTTCGGTAAGCCCAGAGTGCTGAAAAAAACATGAGATGCCTATTTTATTTGTGCATCCCCATTGTACATTGAAGCATAGTGACGAGAAATTTGTTCACGACTTCAAACTAGCCATTGGCCTGAGGGTAGTATGGCGTTGAGCTGTCGTGACACAGGCCCAACTTGGAAGTCAAATCTGCCACCATGTAATGCTGAAAATGGGAGCCATGGTTGGTAACGATGGCTTGAGGGACACCAAACCTAGAAATGACATGATTGAATAGAAATTGTGCTTCTGTCTTACCGTCATCCATAAGTGTAGGCATTGCTTCGGCCCATTTGGTGAAGTAGTCCATGGCTACGATGATATAAGCATGCCCCTGGACGATTGAGGGTTACACGTTATAAAATCGATGCCCCACTTTGAAAGGGGACCAATAGTAATGATAGGGTGAAAGTGGGAAGGCGATGCGCGCATCTTGTGCTGGTAGATCTGGCAATCATGGCACTTATGGATAGCAACGATGCAGTATTTAAAGATAGTGGGACAGAAATACCCAGCACGAAGAATCTTCTATGCAGTAGCATATCCAGACATGTGACCACCACAGGAGCCACTATGAAAATAATTCAGGGATTTTTCAGCCTCCTCGAGAGTCAAACACTGGCAGAGAATGGAATCAACTTCGATGCAGTAGAGTGTATCTCTGACTATGCGATAGGGTTGCGATTGATGATGGATGCGTCGGCGGGAATCCTTCATTAACTCATATTGGAAGGTGGAAGTCTAAAGATATATGATGATATCACTATACCAAGGATTAAGGGTGCTAATCATAAAAAGAGTGTCATCCAGAATGCGTTCCTCGAAACCAGACGGAGTGGAATCGGAAGGGAGAGTGCAGATCAAATTGGCGAAGACTAATGACTTCTTCAACTTGGCGGTAGTGAACTCCAAATAGAACTCTTGGAGGATGAAAATCCTAGAGGAATGGGATGCCTTGCTTCATTAATCGCATAAATCCTTTAGCCACTTTGGCATAGTTAGGTATAAAATGGCATAGGAAGTTATCTTTCCCCTATAGACTCTACAACTGCTGTAAGGAGGAAGGAGAGGGGAGATTAACAATAGCTTCAACATTGAGTGGATCGAGATGAATCTTGTCTTTGGAAACGATAAACCCTAAGAGTCTACCAGAGTTAACGCAGAGGACACACTTATGTGAATTAAGCCAGATTTTATAGCGTCAATAGTGAAGAAAAATCTGATGGAGGTGATCAGGATGGTCTTTACACTTAGCTAAATGAGCCAGAACTTCATCCAGATAAGGCTGAACAATGTGCTTGATATCGTGGAAAGCATATGACATTGCCCGCTGAAATGTAGCCCCAACATTTTTCAAACTGAAAGGGAGATTTTTATAAGCGAAAGTACCCGAAGGATAGATAAAGGCAGTCTTATGTTGATCATTTGGAAGAATGTTAATCTGGTTATACTTAGAAAACCCGTCCATAAGAGACACAATCTCACTCCCAGCATAGTCATCAATGATTTGATCAATAAAAGGAGTGGGACAATTATCCTTATGGCATGCATGGCTAATGTCATGGTAATCAACGCAGACATGAATGGTACCCTGTTTCTTATCTAATTCTCACATTTTTCCTCTAACTGCTTCATCAGTTTCTTTTTGGTGATAACTTTCCTTATCTCAAGGATAGTTTCAGTCCTATTAGTAATTTCAAGTTCTTCTAACTCTTGCATGTTTTTGTTGTTAAGGAACTTGATCAATTCTATTGGTTGTTTTGGTTTGTGATCAAGTTCCTCTTTAGTCTTCTGAATCTCTTCTAATGCTGCTTTGAGTAAATCTCTCTGTTCAAAAATCACTTGAATTGAGGGCCACACATCATTTATGGCTTCTATGATCTTGTTCCTCAAATGATTTTTCACATAGGAAATTTGTTCCTTCAAGGTTAATTCCAAATGTAACTTCTTCAATTCTTCATTTATTTTGATGGCCTTTTGATCATGTGTTTTGGCATTTATTTGAGCCAACTTGTTTTTATTTTCAAGGTTAATAACCATCTCTTTCAATCTGTTGATTTCACTTGTCTGAAGTGACATTTCTTCCATAACTTTCACTAATTTGCTGGCCTCATCTGTAGGGTGAGATGATGTAGTGGATGACTCTGTAGCTGATGTTGTGGATGATGTCACTGGCACTGCAGTAGCCAGTGGCCCTTTGGGTGCCAACTCTTTTGCTAGAGTTGATGGCACAACTATAGTGATTACAGGAATAACTGTAGGAATTTCTGGTACTTTTGGAGTTTCTTTTTCCTGGACAAGTTTATCCATTTGAATCTCCATCTCTTTGACTTGTGCTTTCAACTAAAAAATAAAATTCATCATGTCATCCTTCTCATTCTGTCCTTCTATTATTTCCTTGGCTTGAGGATGTTCACTTGATGGCATTTTAAGTTGTTTTCTTAATGCTGCAATGTCTTCATTTTTCCTCTTCACTAACTTCTCTGCTGCTTTGACATTTGCAGGGTCATATCCAACCTGCAAGACTAATTCTTCCAAGGATTTAATCTTGAGATATTTAGCATACAAGGATGCTTTGTCCATTTTCATTTGATCTTTCATTTTTTTGATAGTGTTCTGAAAGTTTTGAACACTCATGGCTTTAATTGTAACAATAGAGTACAACATCTCTGAACTTTGTCTATGAAATTCAATCTAATCAAGAGCATGAATTTTTTCTGTTTGAACTTTTAAATCAATCTTCTTATAATCTGCCACTAACTTTGGAATTTTCACTGTAGGCTGCAGTACTGACATGATTAGCTTTTAGTTTGAATTATCAAAGGTAGACAAAAGTCTATTTTGGACACTTGGTGTTTGTTTTAGATATTGAGAGTAGATATCATTTTTGATCTCTTCATTCTTCAATTTGATCTGTTTGTATATTTCCCTGATATCTAGATATTTCTCCTCAACTTTTTGTGAGGATGAAGCTTCCATGTTCCGTTGTTTCTCCATCAACTATGTATTTCCATTATTAAACTGTTCTTCATTTCTATTCTCTGTATTCTGCTCATTTCTGATAATAGTAGCAGCATCTGCGTTGGTGTCTGGGATATTTGTTTCTTCAACATCAATGGTTACCTTTTCTTTACTTACTGAATCTGTTTTAGTCCTTTTATTATATATGATCTTGAACCTAGTTTTAGTAGTATTTTCAGCAACATATGTTTCTTCTTCTCTTACCCTCTTGGTGGCTTTTTTTGGCTGATCTGCAGTTTGTAAAGTGTGACTAGTATCACTTTTCTTCATTTCATCTACTAAAGTATTTTCTGTCCACTCAATTTGATTGGCATGTTTTTCTATCTCTGGTTTTGTTTCATGAATGAAGGGTGTCAGTTTACACTTAACCCTCATTTTACTTGGTATCCCTTGTGGATCATAATTCCAAGAAAAACTTTCTTCAAATTTGTATTCCAATAACTGCTTAGCTTCTTCTGCCTCTGCATCTCTATGATTGCAAATGAATGGTCCCACTTGATTCTTCAATGTAAACTATGTTTTCTTCTTTGCTGCTAGGAAATTGATAGAATCAAAGTTTAATATTTTCCTAATATACTCCAAGGAAAAAACTCTCATTGATACAAATTTGGGTAACTTGTAGGGTAACAAATTTGATCCAAACACTCTAATCTCAATGTGCTTTTCATACAAGTACCAATCACCAGTCTTGATCTGCTCTGACAGTTGTAAAATTTTCTTCATCTCATCATTTATCCTTGGTTGTTCAGTATTTGTCAACATTTTTACCAATGGATGGATGAATAAGTCTGAAAATTCTGCATAGGTAAAATTTGCATACTCTTTCCTGATCAAAGAGGTCTAGAAAATAACTGAAAGAGGATTCCCTTCTATGTCAAGATTTTGGAGGGTTACTGGAAACTTATCTTCTTGAAAATAAAGCAACATGTGGAAGAGGAAAGAGGTGTATCTAAACACTCCTTCAATTGGCAATTTAACCAATTGGTCATGAATATTATCAGGAATATATCCAACATAATCATAGAGAACAGATGGAGATTGTCTTGGTGTGAAAGTGGATAGGAAACCTAATATGGATTCATTTTTGTGTTCATCAGTAAAGTACCCTAGGATGAAAGATAACATGGAAATTACATGCCTTGAACCCTCTGGAAATTTTTAAGTGGAATATGCAGGATTAATTTGAGGAATTTCTACATGTAAAGGCATAAATGTTTGGAAGATCATGAATACTTTGGGAAAATCAAGACCAATATATAGCTTGGTAAGTGCTTCAATGGGCAAAGGAACTGCTTGAGGATCAGGCTTAAGCTATAACATTTGATTACTGGATTTAGCAGTAATGGTGAAAAGTACTTATTTATTGGCATTGACTATTTCTCTTTGCTCAGGCATATAATGATGATGGCATAACCTAATGACCTCTAGGCATGAGTGGGTAATTGGAACCACATATTTGGGCAAGTGTGATTCCCAAATTTGAACTTCTTCAACATTATCCAAAGATTTTTCATAGCTCTAGTTATGAAGTTCCAACAAATTGAATTCTACAACAGGATCTGCTATCTTATAGTCAATATTTGTTAATGGAGTGTGCTCAATATCTACAATAGGGGGTTGTAGTGGATTAATGACTATGGTAGTCTTAGAAGATGTATCTGGAGTAGGTTTAGGCATTTTTGAAGCTTTTTGGACTAAAAACTATGTTTTTTTACTTTTTTGGCTACTTCTGCAAGATTAAAAAATTTGCAGAAGTATTTCTCACTCTGACAGGGATTTCTTGGATAAAAATAGGCAAAATATAGTCTTTCTTTAGGCTTTTCCTTTCAATTTTGGACTCTTCAACTTGATTCACATACTTTTACTGGTTATAAACAAGAAATATGGGTTTCTTGGGATTTTTTCAATGAATAATTGGGTAAAAAGTCTTTTTAATTTAGGAAAAGAGGCTTAGGCTACCTTCATAAGGTTTCTGGGCTCAATTTGGGGTTTTAAAACAATGCTCAGCATATACAAGGTTTTTTAGAAATTTTGACAAGGTTTGGCCTGTTTGTTGGATATTTTTAACAGGCTTCTTTGGATAGTTTTGAACTCTAAATATAACTTTTGTTTTAAAAGGCCTTTTCAAATTGAAACAGGCTTAATTACTTGAAAGAATACTTGTTATACACAGGTATTGGGCTTTTAAGAAGTATCTGAAGTTTTTGAACAGTTTCTATGGTGTTTTTCAATCTCGAGAGCAATGCAAGGCTCCTTAGCAATCTTTAATAGGTTCAGGCTGAAATTTGCAGGCTTTTGGCATGAAAAATGGTGGAAATTTCTTGTTTTATAGTCGGAATAGCTTATGCAGGGGTTACGTGTAGAAATAAAAGAAATCAATGCATTTCCAAAGTTTATTATGCAAATTAGGGCTAACATACGATTTCAATAAATGGTGGTCATATCAAAATGGTGGTTTTCAGGCTCAAAGGGTCAAAAAAGCGAGTGGTTATCTTGTTCAGTTTAGGTGGTAACTTGTTTTGTTTGCAATGGGCGCGATCCAATGAGAATTGAGCCCGTGGAGGAGGGATAAAATCACAATACCTCCCATTTTGCGTAGGAATGAAATGGTGGTGATCACGCAAGTTTATTTTCAATTAGAAGTTTCTGCCGTCGGATTGTGTGGTTCAATTGCGAATGGCCCAAATCTCTTGTGGAAGTTTCATCGGGATGGAGTGGGGCCAGGGTGTATTAACGTGATAGGGATAAGTTTTAAAATTTATGAATAATGTGTTTTAATAAAGTTTTAAACCTTAGGTTTATAATATGTGGTGGTTATAAGGTTTATATGTTTTAATTAAAACATTACACAACGTTTCAACCATACATATACGAGTGAGGGTTTAATATATAGTTTTTTAAACTTTTCGAAAAATGTTTAAAAACCATAGGGGGCCGGGGTATTTTGTTTTATCGATATGTTTAAACCAATGGGATAAGGGCGGTGTTTTTATTTATCACATGTGATATTTAAACATTGGTTTTAAACTAAAATAGAGGGTTTTGAGGTTTATTTAAAATATAAGGATTTAATACTATACGAGAGGGTGTAATTAGGGATTTAATAAATAAGTTAGAAATTAATATGAAAAAGGGATAATGTATGAATAAAAATGCTTTTTTTAACACCAAGTAAAGTGAAAATAAGCATAGCTTGTCTTTGTTGTATTACTCCACACTTTAACTTAGGATAAATTCATTTTAAGGGTTTATGAATGATTTTTGAAAGGGAATGAAATTAGTTATTTAGGGTTTCACTTTTACTAAGTAAAATGGGTTTTTACTTAGGAAAAAGGGATTATGATTATGAATGAAGGGTAAATGTTGATGAATATGTGTTTTGTGTAGGAATTCAATATTTTTAACTAATCAGGCATCGAGCCTTGGGTCTGGTCCCAACAGAAGTCAGAGAAATTCTTTGAGCCTTTTTAACTGATAGTTTAGAATACCGAATAATTGTAGGGGAGGGGAAGTTAGTGATTTTTTTCCCGATGATGCTTTATTACACGATTTCACAACTGCTTTCTATCTACCCATCTTTATTTCTAAAATTTTTTACTTCATTTTCATGGGTGCATTTAGGCTTGCAACCTTAAATCAATTTTCTTTCATCTGAGGGCTCAGATTAAACTGTTGAGCTCATCATTTATTATCTATTTAATCTACTGATTTTTCAAGTTTATATTGTTTTACATATCTTTATTCTCTATCTAAAACATGAAATTCAAAACATGAAAAGTTAAGATTAAGCTATTTAATTGATCATGGATTATGGAATTTATTGACAATCTGCACATAATCATTATTCTTGTAGTAGTAGTGGCATTTTGACTTGCTCACTTTCAGGTCTTATTTTTATCTCTTTTTTATTTTGGGGTCTATCTTTTTCTAAGTCCTTTGATCTTTATTTTAGGACTTTTACCCTCTTATTTTTATTATTTTTTAGTTTTCAAAATATGGGAAAACAACTTGCAGAAAGCAAGGTATGTACATATTTACAAGACTATCAAAGTCAGTTCAAAAATTATGAATCCTATTTTTATAGGACCCTAACACACAGGACGAAGACGCTTGTGAATAGGCTTCGCACCAGGATAGGTAGGAATCTCATGCACCACTATACTTGGATCAATGTCGGGCATATTTTTGTAATACCATGCGAAAAATTCATGAAACTCGCAGAAGAGACTAGTATAGACCTAAACTTCATTGGGAGAACATGTCACCCCAATATGGATGTTCTCGAAAACCCCTGGTTTAACGAAGATGTCGATAGGCATCATCTATGTAATGTTGCTCAAGTTACCTTCCGCAAAAATTTTGTGTGTCAGGATAGGCGTTTGAAGCAGAGGAGAAGGAACCTGAGAAGAAAACCTCTCAAGACACATAGACATGGCCCCAAGGCCAGGTATGAACGAGGAAAATGATGACTATTGTCCCAAGGAGGATCTGCAAGAGACATAGTTTCCATGATGGCCTCATCGGAAGGAAATATCTCTCCTAATGGATCGGGCGAATCCGAATCGCTGAGCTAAGGGGATTGAGAATAAGTATCCAAAGACATGCCCGAAGGAGCATGATCAGGAGGTAGAGGATCCGAAGCCAAAATAAGTTCACAATAATCAATCTCGATCGGACTTAACGACATCGAATCTCCAAATGAATAAATGTTTTCGGGTGAAGGGATGATCCATGGATCAGAAGACCCTGAGATCATGTTAACCTGAACAATGTTGGGTGGAGGAAGAGGAAAAACACCCATGAGGGCAGGATTTTTGAAGAGACCCAGCCCGACGCTCTCGTAAGGCGTAGGAATTTGATCAACGTACAGAATTTTGCTCTCAAAATATGAAGAAGTGAAGAAAGACAACTGATCGACAATAAGGATATTTCCTTTGTGCAAAAATCACAAAACATGAAAGAGAGTGGACGCAACGCACAACATGGTGTGACTCCAACTGTGAATGAGTAGAAGATTGTAATTGAGCTTTGCATCAACTACTTCAACCTTGATGGTGATTTTTTTCCCTTCTGGAGTAATTGGTAAACTAGCAAGAACACCGAGAGGTTTAGAATCCCTTCCATCAAACGCTTCTAGAGAATTTGGAGATGAATTCAGAGCTAGAGAATCAATGGCTTTCCAACAGGTAGATGACATGACACACGTAGACGCACCCTCATCCACAATTGCTCGATGTACATTCATCCCATTAATTCCAACTTGGATCATGAGCGCAAGCTAGTGAGGGAGATGTGGGACAAAATTCTCCAAGTCGAAAGTGATAAGGCTAAAATCAGCAAGATCAACCCCACCGATGGCAGATAGAAAAGCCTTACGTTGAGACAGACAAATTTGAAGTACTTCTAAGGAAAACATAGCAGATGGAGCCTGAGCCAAATCCTCAACAATATTTTAATGTTTATTAGCATGGGCATTAGGATTGTAAGAAGAATTACGGAGTACACCTTTGGAAGGTGGTCGTACAATAAGCTCAGTACTGGGCCTTTCAATTTGAAGAGGGCCAGATGCAGGCGAAGGAGGAGGATCATTAGCGATCTCTTTCCCCACTGCCTGATGCGGTTCAGTATAATCTTTTGACTAGGTACCTATGGAAACATATGCAAAACCGTTCATCATGAAAACCTGAGAGCCAAATGGGGCAAAGGACTAAGGTTTCTCTACCAACTGAGTCTGTTGTGACAGAAACAGTTCTTTGAGAACAACCGGAGTTCCTTGGGTGCCTTTGAGCAATTGACTCACTTCGGCCCATCGAGCATAGTCCTTGGTGTAGTGCTCTTCCTCACAAATCAAGCAAGGATACATCAGTTTATGTTGTGAACCATCATCAGCACGAGATTTCTGAGAATCCTATTTCAGGGTATCGAATTTGGCCTTACCTTTACCCTTATTTTTAACCTTGGAGGTTTTATCCATCGGATTGGCCTGAAAGGAATTCACTTCCGTGGTTTTACTAGAATTCAGGGTTGGCTGAGAAGCAGTATTATTGGAAGGAGTAGATATTTTATTCCCAGGATTTGGAGGAAGAGACTTCTGAGAATTCTGAGACACGAAACTGATGATACCGCCGGAAGATGGTGTCGCTGGTGCTTTGGAAGTTCCAGGTCTAGGAGCATTAGGCAAGAGATCATACAATGCGCTGGACTGAGAGTACAGAAGATCAAGGTAGTGGGCACGAGCAATGGCCTGTTCCTCAGTGGTGCATGCCCCCATAGCAATGTCCTTAGCAATCGGATCAATGAAGGAGGTAGTAAAACAATTAGTTAGAATCTAATTAGTAATTTCAAACTTGATCAAGCGACGACGTTGCCTCCATTCATGAATATGATGCGAGATATGAGTATCTCGATCTTATTTCAAGGATGTGATGAGGTGTGTCCCAGTTTCATACCGAACCGGTAACTGAAAATGTGTGAGAAACACCATGGCTAAAGAGTTGAAATCTTAGAATATGCCATGAGATAAATCGATGTACCACTTAGCAGTGGCACCAGTAAGAGTTCGTTGGAAAAGACGGAGTTGGATAGAATCGTCAACCCAAGAGTTAGAGGAACACCAAAGATGGTAAGTCATAACATGCGCTTGGGGGTATTCTCCAGACATGCCCTTAGACTTGGGACAATCACTAGGAATTTTGATTGGAACTGGAGGCCAATACGGGTTATGAAGGATTGGATCATTCGTCAACTTTGACACATCAGGAAGTTCCAACATAGTGAGAAACAATAATTGAGGATTAAAAGGCATTGCAGGTTGTTGATAAAGACCAGTGTTAGCATTCCACCCAGGTTGAGAGAAATTTTTCCCCCATATGTTTTGTCCCAAAGGATTTTTTCCATAGGGGTTATAAGCTTCATAGTTCTACCATGTTGAGGACTGGGATACTAATTTTGAGCATACCACTGAGGTCCTTGCTGAGAAACATATGGATTTTGCTGCGGAATGTAAGAATTTTCTTGAGGTGGATTATACACCATCTGGGATTGACCTTGAGGAGAATAAGTGAAACCTTGGGGCACACTATATACTATCTGAAATTGACCTTGAGGAGGGTAAGTAGCGCCTTGGGGTTGAGCAGGTTTTCCATATGGAGCAGGTTGAATAGGTTGTCCTTGCAGAGCAGGTTGAACAGGTTATCCCTGCCGAGCAGGTTGAGCCGACTTCTGAGGTTGGACAGGCTGTCCCTGCAGGGCAGGTTGGCCTGGATACTGAGGTTGGGCAGGCTATCCATGTGGAGCAGGTTGGCCTGGATATTGAGGGCCATCGGGTTGTCCTTGTGGAAGAGGTTGGCCTGATGGTTTGGATGGTCCAGGTTTCCCCTCAAAAACCAGGTTGACTTGGCGCAGGACCGTAGGGTTATCCTTCTTGTACAAAAACTTTGCCTCGTTGAAAGTAAGGTTGATGCTTTTGCACAAAAGGTTGTCCCTATTGTGGATAAAGTTCCCCCCCAGAAACATAAGATGCTCCTGGTTGAAATTGATGTTGACCAGAAGGACCATAGGGTTGTCCTTGTTGGGCTGAAGGTTGTCCCTATGGACCTGAGGGTTGTCCCTATTGGGTCGAAGGTTGTCCCTGAAAGGGTTGTCCTTGTAGGCCCAAGGGTTGTCCCGACTGGTAAACGGGTTGATTAAGATCAATCAAGGCAAATAGATGGGATTACCGTATACATCATAATGATGTGAAGGATTTCCAGAAGCTTGCAGCTGATAAGAACCCTGAGGTGTGGAACTATGCTACTAAGGACTCAGAGAGGGAGCATACCGTTGTTGAATATCCAAGAGATACTCATCAAATGTATAACTGCCAGGAATAGAAGTAGAAACCATATGTGTGGTGCACGTAGGAGGGATTTCCACAGTGCGAGGTTGTGATCTACTCATGGCAGGCCTAACCAGCATCATGGGATTGATAAAGATAGACCTGCAAACATCAGCAGATCTTGACGACTGAGTCATACCAACAATCAGTGCAGATGAAGCCACACAAACGGTGGGTCGAACCAGGATAGATGTAACAACGACCGACAAGATGTGTGTCAAAGGTGACATTCCTGATGCAGTAATAAACAAGCTCCCTATGGGAGTCAAATTACTAGACTGTGTCATGGATACAACACCAAAAATGATCTAACCCAAAGTACGATAACCAGGTGGAAGAGACACCAATTGTGGGGAAGGTCGACTGGAGACATATAGGAAATATTCTGGGAAGAGCTGATATTCCCTGGTAGAAACATGAAGCTCTTCACTGGTGACAGGACTCAAAGAATCCATGTCTGATGAGACTGTAAGATCATTGAGAAGACGAAAAGGACTAACAGGTAAAGTAGCAGCTAATAACGGTGACCCCGAAGTAAGAGGAGGGAATTCTTCCTCACTCCCAAAACCAGACCAAGCACCTTGATGTTTCCAATTAATATCAACTGACCCTTCAAGAGGAGACTGGGTAGCGAGAGGCAAGATACTCGGAAGGATAGGCTGCGAAAACTTGACAGACCTAGTGGACTGAGGTGTTTCTGAATAAATGTCAGGAAAACGATCACCACTAGGAGGTAGTGAAGAGAACGAAAAAACTGGTGGTTCCACCACTGTGACAATGCTTCAAAATAGGAAGAAAACGAGATAGCCTATTCGAGGCTTCAAGACCAAATACTAAGGAACTAATATGAACAAGCCAAGTAAACATATTTAATGTGAATGTGATCGTAGGCAGTTAATTTTATGACATTGAAACAAAACTTTTCTATTTCATGTTTTAAGAGTCGAGAAATAGGCAAAAGATGACTCTAGTCACTTTCAGATTGAACGAGCATGAAAGGACAAGTGCTCGATGATATTTTCACTTTTAGAGAGTCATGAAAAGACCAAAATGACTACTCAGGTAATCTAAGCAAGAGGTTGTACCAATTTTCCATGAACTGCCATATACACCTTGGTGATAAAATGAAAGAGAAATGACCAAGGACTTGATGTACGTTCAGGTAGTCTCCCCGAATGTTGTGTTCGGTGTATCACGGTTACAGGGTGGTAGACTTGGCCATGGAAAACTTTAGGGGCTAATATTTGTAGGTGGGCTAATTTTCCATGCTTTTTTCAAAAAAAAGATTCGTCGATTTCCATTTTTTCATAAAAATGATTCGCCCAAATGTTACAATATAAACTTATTTTATGTTTAAAATCACCAACATTATATAGAGAGTATATATAAAATCATTATAAATTTCAATAATTTTACAAATACATCAATAAAAAATTTATAGTTTTCATATTAGGTACTAGTGAGATTCGCCAACTTTTTAAACTTCAAAATTATTTTCCATCCTTAAAATTTCCCTTGGACTCGGCTTCCTATGGATAAAGGATTGCAACCTATGAGGGTCTCCCTTTATATATGCGATGGTACGGCAGCACAAGTCCGTACTAGCGCTACATAATTCCAGTTGGCAAATGACAGCTACTAGGTTTAATGACACCGGAACACTTCACTAGCCTAGACCTCTAAAATATGTGTGTTAGGGTTCAATGCTTCCTTAGGTTGATTGAATTCATTTTAAGGTTGATCTTGAATTAATGTTTTGATTTCAAGGCCTTACCGAATGTGATATCGAATTCCTAAATGCACACTACATGCAAAAGAACATCATTTCCTTTCAATGAATGCTAGCTAAGAGAAGGATAGGAATCTATGAAAAAGTAGCAATCAATTGAAATATAAGAAGAATTTAATTAATGCATCTAATACAACCAAATGAGAAAACAAAAAACTCTTTTCTAGTTCTCTAAGAACTAGTAATGCAAAAGAACATTTTCATTTTCAATTTACGCGAAAGAATGTAATTTTTTGTCTTTTACATGAATCAAGCACGCAATAAAATATTACACTAAAAGAAAAACAAATACTAGTTTGAGCACTACGAATTTAAAGATCTAAAACAAAAAAATTAAATGCAATACAAACATAAAACACACTAAAAACAAGGATGCACTCTTCCAAGAAAACAAAGGGCTTTCCAAATGATCTAACAAGTAATGTAATCTATGCTCGAAGTGACAAAATGAAGTCAAATGAAAACAAAAGTGATCATCCAATAAACCAAAGACACAAATAATCGAGGGAAAGAATAACACAATCAGTCAGTGAATTGAAATGACAAAGATCAAAGTGACTTGAACTTAACTCAGAAGGATCAGTGAGGAGAGAGCCGGAAAAAAAACACAAGGCACCTAGAAACCCTAGGGCTAGGGACTCCACCTAATAATATGATAATAGACAAACAAGTGAGAAGACCCGAGGCTACGGGCGTAGAGAAACAATCCCAATGGAAACCAATTTCAGGGCAAAACCAATCGAGCCAAGAAATAATAGACAAAAACTCAAAAAAGAAGTCAAATAAAATCCTATAGGATTAGCACGTATTTAGCTATAATCACGTAAACATGAGTTTGGCACACACAGCGACAAAATAAACATGCAAATGTTATTTGTTTGAAGAAAAAACGCGTCGAGCTAGAAAACCATGGGAAGAAGATAAAACCTTTGACGAGTTATGGCATAAAACTTACCACCAGCGAGCAGGATGGTGGAAAATAGTCAGGCAAGTCAAGCAAAGCAGAAAAATTATAAAATGACTAAAGTCATCTTGAAAAGCCAAACACTCGACAAAAAACCAAATGAAAAACATACACTGATCCCCAGTGGAGTCGCCAACCTATTGTGTAGGTAAATCCCCTCTGGGGATAGAGGCGAACCCTCTATCCCTAGGGTGGGTCTAGCAGCAAGAGGACATGCTAATGCGTTAATTCCTAGTTAATGAATGAAACTGAGTTGGGATATATGCCCCACCTTTTTTCCAATGTAGTTGTTGTAGTTGTGGCAGCTGATAAGAACCCCGAGGTGTGGAACTATGCTACTAAGGACTCAGAGAGGGAGCATACCGTTGTTGAATATCCAAGAGATACTCATCAAATGTATAACTGCCAGGAATAGAAGTAGAAACCATATGTGTGGTGCACGTAGGAGGGATTTCCACAGTGCGAGGTTGTGATCTATTCATGGCAGGCCTAACCAGCATCATGGGATTGATAAAGATAGACCTGCAAACATCAGCAGATCTTGACGACTGAGTCATACCAACAATCGGTGCAGATGAAGCCACACAAACGGTGGGTCAAACCAGGATAGATGTAACAACGACCGACAAGATGTGTGTCAAAGGTGACATTCCTGATGCAGTAATAAACGAGCTCCCTATGGGAGTCAAAGTACTAGACTGTGTCATGGATACAACACCAGAAATGATCTAACCCAAAGTACGCTAACCAGGTGGAAGAGACACCAATTGTGGGGAAGGTCGACTGGAGACATATAGGAAATATTCTGGGAAGAGCTGATATTCCCTGGTAGAAACATGAAGCTCTTCACTGGTGATAGGACTCAAAGAATCCATGTCTGATGAGACTATAAGATCATTGAGAAGACGAAAAGGACTAACAGGTAAAGTAGCAGCTAATAATGGTGATCCCGAAGTAAGAAGAGGGAATTCTTCCTCACTCCCAAAACCAGACCAAGCACCTGGATGTTTCCAATTAATATCAACTGACCCTTCAAGAGGAGACTGGGTAGCGAGAGGCAAGATACTCGGAAGGATAGGCTGCGAAAACTTGACAGACCTAGTGGACTGAGGTGTTTCTGAATAAATGTCAGGAAAACGATCACCACTAGGAGGCAATGAAGAGAACGAAAAAACTGGTGGTTCCACCACTGTGACAATGCTTCAAAATAGGAAGAAAACGAGATAGCCTATTCGAGGCTTCAAGACCAAATACTAAGGAACTAATATGAACAAGCCAAGTAAAAATATCTAATGTGAATGTGATCGTAGGCAGTTAATTTTATGACATTGAAACAAAACTTTTCTATTTCATGTTTTAAGAGTCGAGAAATAGGCAAAAGATGACTCTAGTCACTTTCAGATTGAATGAGCATGAAAGGACAAGTGCTCGATGATATTTTCACTTTTAGAGAGTCATGAAAAGACCAAAATGACTACTCAGGTAATCTAAGCAAGAGGTTGTACCAATTTTCCATGAACTGCCATATACACCTTGGTGATAAAATGAAAGAGAAATGACCAAGGACTTGATGTACGTTCAGGTAGTCTCCCCGAATGTTGTGTTCGGTGTATCACGGTTACAGGGTGGTAGACTCGGCCATGGAAAACTTTAGGGGCTAATATTCGCAGGTGGGCTAATTTTCCATGCTTTTTTCAAAAAAAAGATTCGTCGATTTCCATTTTTTCATAAAAATGATTCACCCAAATGATACAATATAAACTTATTTTATGTTTAAAATCACCAAAATTATATAGAGAGTATATATAAAATCATTATAAATTTCAATAATTTTACAAATACATCAATAAAAAATTTATAGTTTTCATATTAGGTACTAGTGAGATTCGCCAACTTTTTAAACTTCAAAATTATTTTCCATCCTTAAAATTTCCCTTGGACTCGGCTTCCTATGGATAAAGGATTGCAACCTATGAGGGTCTCCCTTTATATATGCGATGGTACGGCAGCACAAGTCCGTACTAGCGCTACGTAATTCCAGTTGGCAAATGACAACAACTAGGTTTAATGACACCGGAACACTTCACCAGCCTAGACCTCTAAAATATGTGTGTTAGGGTTCAATGCTTCCTTAGGTTGATTGAATTCATTTTAAGGTTGATCTTGAATTAATGTTTTGATTTCAAGGCCTTACCGAATGTGATATTGAATTCCTAAATGCACACTACATGCAAAAGAACATCATTTCCTTTCAATGAATGCTAGCTAAGAGAAGGATAGGAATCTATGAAAAAGTAGCAATCAATTGAAATATAAGGAGAATTTAATTAATGCGTCTAATACAACCAAATGAGAAAACAAAAAAATATTTTCTAGTTCTCTAAGAACTAGTAATGCAAAAGAACATTTTCATTTTCAATTTACGCGAAAGAATGTAATTTTTTGTCTTTTACATGAATCAAGCACGCAATAAAATATTACACTAAAAGAAAAACAAATACTAGTTTGAGCACTACGAATTTAAAGATCTAAAACAAAAAAATTAAATGCAATACAAACATAAAACACACTAAAAACAAGGATGCACTCTTCCAAGAAAACAAAGGGCTTTCCAAACGATCTAACAAGCAATGTAATCTATGCTCGAAGTGACAAAATGAAGTCAAATGAAAACAAAAGTGATCATCCAATAAACCAAAGACACGAATAATCGAGGGAAAGAATAACACAATCAGTCAGTGAATTGAAATGACAAAGATCAAAGTGACTTGAACTTAACTCAGAAGGATCAGTGAGGAGAGAGCCGGAAAAAAAACACAAGGCACCTAGAAACCCTAGGGCTACAAACTCCACTGATAATATGATAGACAAACAACTGAGAAGACCGAGGCTACAGCGTCAAAACAATCCCAATAGACAAATTTCAAGGCAAAAAACCAATCCAGAGCCAAGAAATAATGACAAAAACTCAAAAAAGAAGTCAAATAAAATCCTATAGGATTAAACGTGACTGTTTAGCTGTAATCCGCGCTAAACATGGGTTGGCACACCTGTGACAAAATAAACATGCACAATCAGCGTGACTGTTCAAAGAAAAACCGCGTCGAGCTAGAAAACCATGGGAAGAAAATAAAACCACTGAGCAGAGGTTATGCTTGACACTTTGGAATTGAACATGATGGTGGAAAATAGTCAGGCAAGTCAAGAAAAGCAGAAAAATGATAAAATGACTAAAGTCATCTTGACAAGCCAAACACTCGACAAAAAACCAAACGACAAACATACACTGATCCCTAGTGGAGTCGCCAACCTATTGTGTAGGTAAATCCCCTCTGCGGATAGAGGCGAACCCTCTAGCCCTAGGGTGGGTCTAGCAGCAAGAGGACATGCTAATGCGTCAATTCCTAGTTAATGAATGAAACTGAGTTGGGATATTTGCCCCACCTTTTTTCCAATGTAGTTGTTGTAGTTGTGGCAGCAGTCTCCTAATCTTCGTCTCGGCACATCGTGGTCCTTCAACAACGGTACTCAGGTGCCTGCAAAAGTATCAGAGAACGATAGCGACATACAAAATAATATTTGCATTCATAACTATCTAATTGGTCAAGGTGAATTAAATGTATTGTGCAAGATTAATCATATCAACAGAAGACGGGAACCAAAACATCAGTCATGTATTAAGTAAGAGAAAGAAAGAGAATACAACCAAATGAGCCTTGACGTTGTAGTCTCCTTCAGCAGGTCCAGTCAAAACATGTCTCGAGCATTCGTCAGGGAATTTGGACTTGGAGAGGCAGTCATCCCAAACTCTCTCTCGATAAGGGGTCTCTCTCTACTCTATCTCACACCAGCTATATCAGAATATTTCAGCTATTTTCCAAAATGTTTAGCTATCCAAACCATTCATCTAGCTGCATCTATGTGAGAGAGATGTATTTATAGAAGGGGAGGAGGAGGTTGGGATCCCTCATATGGTAGAAGGGAGGCCTTATCCTTTGGGAGGTTGCCCCAAATGTAGGAAAAAAGAAGCCAAAGGAAGGTGATCGACATTATTCAGTTGAAAAACCCTTGCTGACTCACTCAAGAAGTGGTTGGAAATGGAAACTAATCTTCTATATTTAAAAAAATTTCCAAAAATAGCTTGGCACGGGCATCCATTGAGACAGAGCGCCAATGGGCATGGGGCCTAGTGCTAATTTCTCTTATCGGTGCAAGGCCATAACTGCCTGCCAGCACCAACCCAAAATCATGTGTTTTTGATGGTCTGTTCCAGGAATAGTCAACAGAGGAAATGTTCTTCCCATGGAAAGGGATGCTATGACACTTTTTGCAAGGCATGAAACTTCATATAAGTCACAAAAATGGTCCTCCAATGTGCGATATGGGGATTGCAGGGACAATGAAAAAATGTTGTGTAACACCCGCGCTGGCAATGCTAGACACATATAATGGTGAAGGTGACAAGCGTGAGGCATAAGTCATGAGGACCATGTCGAGCCTGCAAATAGGGTTTTTAACAAGCGTTTCCATAATTACTTCAAGGCATTTCTTATTTTGTTCTTCAGGGATGCTCTGATCATGTTTTCATGGTGCACACATTAACAAATTTTGTCACTTTGTGACATTTGGGGCAAAGTTCGACAAATCAGGGCATGAGACAGGGAGGGTGAAAAAATATTGTATAAGATATGCCCCCTAAAACATGAAATAACAATAGGAAGTGATGGTTAAGATGATTTGCAAGTCAAGGCAAGGACTTAGGAAACCACCTTCAGGATACCTGGAAATCAAACATAGTACAATACATAAGAAATATTTGATGTAAGTATGCCCAAAAATACATCTTTGAATAGGAGTCTAACAATACATGAACCGACACATGGATGCAGCCATCTGACTAGAAAGGATCATGTGTATGAATCGACGACATGGACACAACCATATGTATAGAAGGGATCATGATTATAATCATGAATACTAAATAACTCCACACAGACTGGATTTATCAGATGAAACCCAAGGTCTTCATCTCTATCCCGACCCATCCAATGTACGAATCTAACCATGTGAATAAATGTATTGAAGTTGAACATGGTAGAAACCACTTGATTACCGGTCGATGATGTAAACCATTAAAAGGAATGAAAGGAAAAACCAATGATGAAGATGGCCCTCAAGGTACAACAACACAATCTACAAGTCTGAATAATGGAGCTAAAGTTGAACACTTGCAGAATCATTCGATCCAAGGCTAAGGATATGAACATGTCGTTGAATGCGAGGAACTTTACATTGAGGCATGCAAGCTCCAAGGTACTGAAAGTGTGTTTCTATATCATCTTCCTGAATAATGAGCTAGATTCGATAGGAAGTGATCCATTGAATGAGGGCCATAAATTTTACCACATAATTGACATGAAACAAAGGATTTTTGAAATTTTTATAAGAGTGATTTAGGATTGATGCAAAGAAGGTCAAACATGGTATAATTATTTTGAATTTGTAGACAGGGAATTACCTTGAGCATATTGATGACACAACTCCAGAATTTGGCTACATTTGACTCACAATAGGATCAGAGGTCATGTAGAAAATATATAATCAAATGAGAGTAAAATGGATTTCCCAAACCCAGGAAGGGAAGTGACAAATTGAGGATGTCCCAAACTCGACACAAGATACAAATAAGTGTCATGTTCAAGAGCGAAATACTTCCTTTCACACAAAATACATGATATATTTTTCCTTCCATTTCCCCCAACTATTTCTAGTGAGCACATATTTATTTTTACAAAAGCTTGAAGAGGATACCATATTATTTTCATATAAGGTCACCCTTCGGATGAATCCATCCTAGTATGTTTAACGAGCCGTAGGAAGGAGTATTTTGGTCTTATCATGTTCAACAAGTCATTTGTCGTTTAATTTTTATGAGTCCGATAGAGGGGTAACTTGACATATTTTTAATTTTTAGGGAGTTTGAAAAAGAGGTGGAAAAGAAAACTCCAAATGTCCCTTTTAGTAAATAGTCCCTCGAATATGAAAAGGTAGAAAACGATATCTGAGAGAACCTCTTAGTCATGTTCAACTAAGGTATTCATTTTTCGTAATTAGTCTATCTTAGTCTAGAAAAGGGTTAAAATTATACTGAGTAGACGTCGTTTCATTTACTTTTACAAGCTCTAAAGGACAAGTGCTCGAAAATATTTTCACATTTTGGGAGTCTGAAAAGAGCTGAAAGATGACTCCTCCTGGAGGAACGAGTGGTATAAAGGATAGCAGCTAGTTCCGATCATGATGGAACTACACAAAACACATAAAGGTCAAGAGGATGGCTGATAAGACCACTTATTGCAATGGTTCCCGAGAAAGGAAAAAACAACCAAGAGAAATTGTATGATCGACCAAGTAGATGGTGATGATGGAATGAGAAAACAAAAGATCATCTGGCAGAAGAGGTAGATAAAGGATAATGGCTGGTTTCAGTCATGATGGAACTTCTCAAAACACACAAAGGTCAAGAGGCTGGCTAATAATACAACTCATCGTAGCGGTTCCCAGGAAAGGGAAAAAAACCAAGCGAAAGCGTATGATCAACCAAGCAGATGGTGACGATGGAATGAGAAAACCAAGGCTCATATGGAAGAAGAGGCAGAAAAAAGGGAAATCATGAGAGGTGTAGGAATGGTTTCATTTTTTTACAAAATCTTGAAAATGCGAAACTATGCTTGAGAACCCTTGAAGATGGTTTCATTTTTACATAAGCTTGAAACAGATACAAACTATGCTCAAAACTAGTTTCCTTTTTTCACAAGCTTGAAACATGAGGAAAAAGTATGCTTGAGAGTGGTTTCATTTTAACACAATCATGAAACATAGAAAAAATATTCTTGGAATATGTTTGCATGCCCCCAACATAATGAATCAATTTGAGGTACATGCCCCCCAAGCTTCATTGCATTCACCTAAGTAGACTATTGGTTACTAACAGGTGGATAAAATGAAGGTTCATTTACGAGATCAAGTGAAAGAATCAACTGGGAATTTGCAAGATCTAATCAAAGACTTGAATTGAAAGGGGATTTGTTTCATTTTTTAATGAGCTTGACACAATAAAATAACTATGCTCAGAAGGACCTATTTCATTTTTTAACTAGGTTGCACATGATAGTAAAATAATTATCCCCATAGGGACCTATTTCATTTTTTAACGAGGTTGACACAGTAAAAGCACTATCCTCATGACACCTTGTTTCATTTTTTAACGAGCTTGACATAAGAAAAGTAACTTTGCTCCAACACCTTGTTTCATTTTTTAATGATATTGACACAAGATAAAGAACTATTCTCTAGACACCTTGATTCATTTTTTAAGGAGCTTAACACAAGACAAGGAACTATGCTCTGGGGACCTTGTTTCAATTTTTAAGGAGATTGACACAAGAAAATGAACTATGCTCCAGGGAACTCTAATCATGGCCCATAAGAGGTCATGGATTCCAATAGGTTCTCATCAGAAGGGAGAAAAACACTCTAGAAATTAGGTCCTAATGCCCCCTGTACATGATGCACTATATCACTGACAAGATCATCAGTAGACGTGAAGATGGAACAAGTTGCCACATAATTAACTTGTGGTAGGGAAGATACCACTTGCATGTAAGGACCATTTAGGGATGATGGTTGATTTGGATTCAATTTAGGACAATTGAATGAAAGCTGATCAATGGTCATGATTATTCTGTCATGTGGGAAGCACATCACACGGAAGAGAGAAGAAACAAGAGCTCCCATGACATAAACACAGTCATGACCAAGGAGTAAATTGAAATCCAAAGGGTCTTGGACAACCATAACAATGATATAGATGGAATTCCCTCCCAAAATAATAGAAAACTTAGGAACGGTCCCTAATGGTTGACTAGTTCCTCTATTAAATTCCAATAAATTCTGAGTAATGGGCACAAGCTGTAATATTCCCAACTGGGAAAAGCAGGAATATAGAAAAAAATGCTTGAAATAGTAGTGTATAACATCAAATAAAGATATGAGACCAATATGGAGCTTCTTTATTCATCATAACGACAACAAATAAGTACAAAATTATGGGGCACAAACCATACAACATGAATCAATAAGCCTCCAATAGATAAATCCCCTCAATAATGAGGTGTTGCTACTACTCAAAATGCCGGAAGACTGCTACATCACAGTCATAGGTGCACTACTAAAACAAATGAACATACAATGATACAATGGGCTGATATATGCCTTGAGGGATACAAAAAATGAAGATCTAGGCTCTATAACAACCTTCCAAGACAACCCAAGAGGGTTTCCAGGAAATACACCCAATAATATAATATGAGCTGCAGCCCTAGGGCTGAAAGTATGCTACAAAAAATTAACTGAAGAGTTATGGATGAATATGATATGGAAATAAGTATCTCTCCTCCAATGGATCCTCCGGATGAAAGGTTGACCCCTCCACTGAAGAAATCACTCCCCAAATAATCTACTGCAACTACCCTTACAACTCCTCCCTAGAATAACGCAGATCTAGAATTATACTGACTGTAGGGGATAAAAACATTGTTTCCTAGTGCCAAATATATCAATTATGCTCAAGGGCCTTCCTTACTAGCCTCCCAATGGAAGGAAACCTTCCTCCATTGAAACCTAGATCATAAATCACCCAAATCAACTCTCCACAACTTCTGCCTTGCAACACAACACAACCTCAACAGGAACTGTGTTGTACCATAAGACTAAAGCTTTGACCTAATGCCGAAATATGTAATATAGTGCATATACTTCTCCTAAGTAGGCACTTAAAGTCCTCCGAGGATGAAGGTGGGATTCCCACTCGAGAACACCCTGTGCTAAACATCACTGCAATCTTAGCTAAACAGCTGAAGAGAGCAAACAAGTCTTAACAGACCATATCAAAATAATAATCCAAAAACATATCCTCTATGGCTTCCATCCCCTTCCTTATATAAGTGGTGAGCTTCCTCACCCTTGGCCCCACTCATTAAAGTCACTACTTCCATGCATGGAGTCTCCCTCCAAAACTGTGATGTCCCACAATGAATGCCACTCCTCCATGACAGCACTGTTGATTTGGTCAAAGTTGACCTAGTGTACATGCTCTATCCCCTTTTCACACATAAGGGTGCTTTATCAAACCAATAAAGTGATCTCCATTCACATTAATAGTTATTTTATTCCTACTAAGGAGATTTATGGGTCTCCATACCCTCTTATTCAACAAATTAAGAAGCAAAAAAAAAAAATATAATATTCCAACTAGCTTATAGCTAATTATGAATATTACAATCCACCCCTCCAAAATGTTGCTTGTCCTCAAGCAACTGTAAAGTTGAGTGCTGCAACTCTTCTCCTCCTTCCTTGGTGACACCTCCATGTGATAATCTCTCCTCATAAGCCAAGTGTCTCCCAATCAATCCGTCCATGAAATTATCCTCCCAAGTACTCATGAGATGAAAATGACTCATCTCATAAGGAAGCAAAAGGTCCAATGTAGCAATCATTGCTTGCCTAATTTTCTCCCTGAAACATGAATCATAAGAAACATGGAGAATCTCTCTCCCAAAGGGAATGTTCAATCCTTGCATCCTCCCTCCATTCATTCCCATAATAAGAATAAGGACATCATCAATGTGTGGCATCAAAACCAAGGACACATAAGATGCCATATGCAATAATGGAGGTGGATCATAGTCCCATATGTGGAACCAGTGTAGTATATCTCCTGACTGCCTCAGATAATGATGCGGTAAGTGATTTTCCCACCACTTACTTGCTGCCTGTTATCCATCTATAAGTTTTGACATATTCAAAGATGGCTAAACAGGTCTTTAGCCTTCAAGAAACAAATTTCATGCAAAATATGTGACTTCTTGAAGCCTCTCTATGTTCTTTATCCTCAAGAAATCCATTCCATTTGATAATCTTCATTCCAAATTCCTCAAGCAGCTCTGCTGTTATAAAAGAAATTGTTTTTAGCCATTTTTTCCATCTTTTCACCTTCATAATTTCCTCCAAAATCCCTCAATTTTTCACTCATTTTCACTTATCCTAAACATTCATCTCATTCCCCTAAAAATTCCCTTTTATCCCTCATTTACCCTCATTTTCCCATAAAACCCTTTAAATCATAAAAAATCCCTTTTTTTTATGGTTTAAAGCTATTCTTTTTATCCTACCAGAAGCTCTAAAAAACCCAAAAAAACTCATTTTTGGCCTTATTCCGCTCTTTTATATGAAATAGGCCTTAAGCGATGTTCAGCTTAGCCTTAGCCCCTTTTTCCGCCATAAGACCGCGCTCTGTGCCCAAGTGCATCGACCCATCGGCCCATCGGCTCATCGACACATCGAAATTCCTATTTCTTCTTTCCCAGACCCCTACTCCGCTAATATGCCGATCCTTCGATAAGATTGGAACCGTCCAATCCCCAAGATCCGACGGCCACCGCATTTCACTCCCGAATTCCTTTTCTCTGCCGATGCGATCTCCCGATCAAATCCTAGCCGTTGATCTCAATCTCAATCTAACGGCCATCGCTCCTCCTCGCTCCATCGCATCGGCCACCACATATCACATCAGGCTTCTGCCTTCCAATCTCCACCGATGTCGCACCCCCGATAGAAATTTCGCTGATGAAATCTCAACCGTCGATCTGCTTCTAGATCGGACGGCCATTGACACATCGCACTTCGCTCCTCCTACGTCCCATTCATTCTTTTTTGCATGTCTGTGATATAATCCCCATCATCGATCTCTCCTAGATCGGACGGCACAGGATCACCGTTGAGGCACCCCATCGGCGAAGGTCCTTCCGTACCACTGTCCCCCCACACTTGATCTCCACCGTCGATCTAATCCAGATCCGATGCCCATCGCTCAATTTCATTTATAATCTCGTCGGTCCCACCCGACCGCATTGGGTATTTTTCATCATGTTTCTTCCAATATTCACCGTTCATTTCCCTAATCCAATGGTTCCCCTTGATCCCCTCCGTTGCTCTTATAAAACCATTTTCCCATGTAAAAAACCCCTCTTCCTAAGTTAAAACCTTTCCGCCCTTTGTATAAAGGTGGGTCCTCCATCTCTTATCCATTCACCCCGTGAGAAAATCTCAATTGTAGATATACTAGATTTGACGGCTATTGCTGCATCTCCCACTTTTCCTTCCCAAACCATGTTCTACCCTCGCACCCCTTGCAAAAAGGAATTTACCTTTGTATTCTTTCATATTTCTACCTCGCTTCACTTATTCCTCCAAACCATCCGACCGTTGATCTCATCAATCCAATGGTAGTCAGGCCTTCCTCCCCTTCATTTTCATTTCCTGGTCTCCATTTACCCATTCACCCAGATTAAATTCCCATTGTTGATCTTGTTAATCTGACGGCCATCCCCCACTTTCACCATTTAACCTCGCTCGAAGAACCTTATCAACTCACGAAAAAAGAGCCCACGTCAGCTCGGCCCCACCGTTCTTCTACCGCACATCTTTTCCATTTGTCGTGCTCGCTTATAGCCATGGATCTGGCCCCCCCCCAGATTGAATGGTTAACATTCAATTTCACGTTCATTTCACCAAAAGAATTGATTGCTCGTTTTCAGCGCAAAAACAATGGTTTTTGTTGGACACGCATCACCTAGGGACCTATATCGTGTTCACCCGAGGCAAAACCATTTACCACCCATCCCTCGCGCAAATACCATTGGTGGTATTCCCAAAACCGCTTTCCTCCCATTTTTTGCCAAATCACATTTGAAACCCTGGTTCTTGGATTTTCTCCATGAAACCCTCCCTCCACGCATTTTTCCTCCTCTGCACTGCTCCAACTCCCATCTCGAAGCCTCTGATCGCAGTTTATCCAAAAAATGCAAGTTTTCATAATATGTTTTATGTTTGAGTGCAGGTTTAATGGAAACCTGAAGTTTACAGGCTCGCCCACAGCAACATCTAAATTGAAAACGCCCAGGATGACGATCCTCAAGGTTATAACAAGAAATATGGGAGATCTAGGGTTTTATTTTGAGCATTTGATCGATGCAATCACAGAAACCCTCCAAAATGCCAAGAAACCCCTGTAAACAGGAAAACAGAGAGATTAAAAGCTTAAATTGAAGAAATCAAAGAAAAGCGAGGATTAGCATAAAGAGAAAGGATTAAAGTGCAAAGTTTGAAGATTTAAAGATTAATTCATAGTTTAAAGGATAAAGACAAAGGGTTAAGAAATAAATGAATGTTTTTTTGAAAAACAGAGAAAAGACAATGAAGAGAGATTAACAAAGGATCTAAAAGCACAATTATTGACTAATCAATAATAAAGCAGTAAGACTGAGTATTAAAGGCAAATCAAGGCTAAAGGGCCTAAAAAGTAGTTTTATGATTAAATCAAGAAGAATTAGGCCTAAAGATAGCCTCAAACACATCAAAAGGGAGTAGTTATTTCATTTGATAAATCAAACTGACACCTTTGGCCTACCCTTTATCTGTAAAGAAAATCAACAGTTATTACACGAAATAATATATTTTAAATTGTCAGGAAATTTATTGTAAAGATAAGATAAAGCCTTAAAGTCAATCTTTTTCACCTATTTTATCCTTAGAAAGTTAAGAAAAAGTTATTAAACAGAGAAGTAGTTGCACACATGTTCCTACCTTATGCCTTGCATGGTTTTCAAGGTCAGGGATGCATTAACTCTGTAATTAATAACACTTGGACCCTAGATCAGTTCTACCTCCTCATTTTTAGCATAAATACTACATTCAAACTCATTGTATGTGGGGCATTTGATAACTCTTTGAAGTAATACATAGTTCTACTGAAGTTGAAAGAAATTTGATGTTCTGGAACCTGTGGATGTTTTGACCTGTTTGTTGATGGAGAAAGCTCTGTCATTGGATCCCTGAGCTTGGCTGTTGGTGAAGTATTCTAATATGTTAATGTTTTTCCTATTTTCCATTTTGTTTCATCATTTCTTGCTTGTAGTAGAGTAAAAGTTTTAGGCTAAGAAATATCTCCTAGAAGCACCTTAGACCTGTTTACTCTTCACTGTCTTTATGTTTTCATTTGCTGAAGGTTTTATTGAGTAGTTTGACTAATTTTCAACCCTTAAGCTTGTTTATTTCAGAAATAGTTCAAATAGTTGGTCTCAAGAATTATTTATGGTCTTCCTTGCTTACTTGCTGCCACTTGAAAACTATTTTTGAAGTCCCCCTTTAAAGTACCATTGTTTACAGTTTTTCAAAGGGGTCTGTTTTGATCATACCCTTTGTACTTGCTCAAATAATTATTTTGAAGGTATTTATAGCTATAATCAAAGATATTTAGGAGTTCCCTCTTCTATGAATGCAGTTATTTGTGAATCTTTATGTTTGATTATCCTTGAAAGTGAAATCTTTGGATGAAATAGAGCATTCATCGACTCCTAGATTTCATTTGAAAAGTTTGTCTTGAAATTGTTATTTGCTGAAGTGTGGTTTCTAGAATTTATGGTTAGCCCTGTCTATGGAATGCCTCTTCATGTTTAAATGATGTTTTAAGTCCATTTGTTGAGAAGTACATATAATTAAGGATTCTTAATTTCCCTTAGTTCTACTTTTCATTCTAAACCTTTAATGTTCATTTCATTTCACCTTAAAGACTTTGTAGATCCAATAGCCAAGTTATATTTGCCCTCTGATACCCCTGATTCATTTACAAACTTGGTACAAACTTCCATTTGACTCCATTACCCAATGACTTAGAGAATTCCCTTTCTTACCTATGTTTCCTAGATCATGATGTCCCACCAAACAATCAAACAAACTCATGCTTAATAACTAGCCTAAAATCAACCTTTTACAAGCAAACAAGTCATATCTTTGTAAAAAATTGAGAGATCCCCCTCTGAGACTAGGAGGGCTAGATCCTAGAGCTCTAAAGACTGGTATATATGTTGCCTAGTCATTTGGTTTGCCAATTAGCCAAATCATAGGACCCAAACACTGCCATAGTCTTCTCACATGCTTTGAGAAGGTGAGAAATGTTTGGTGCCTTTGGAGTGCACCCTGAATGGTATGTCATCTCCCTATATCCTCCTAGGGAGTGGCCATGCTCAACACAATTTATGGCCCCAAGTTGACCATGAATTTTATAAGGAAAAATGCTCCCATTTGGAGCAATGGTCTACACATGTATGGTAAAGGAATGAAAATACTCATTAAGTAAATCATTATGCACAAAAACATGATCCTTACCATATAATTTTCTCACACTAATGGAGTGGCTCATAGATAGATCCCCTCTCATTCTCAAAGAGGAAAGAGGTGGTTGTGATAATTCCATCAAAGAGTTATGTATCTCCTCCATCTCCACATGATCCATGCATATCCTCAAATGTTGATATATCTCCTCTTCAAAGCCTTCCAAAGTATACCCCTCCATGATAGTATGGTAAGATATCATGGAATAAGTGTGGCTGAAGAGAAAATATTCATATGTTGCTTGTAGTAACTTTTCCTTGAGCTTGGATGCTCTAGATAAGAAGATCTGACTATGATAGTAGATGACCTCATCTCTAACTGAATATCCCTCCTCTAGTAGTTGGTCATCAAGTATCATGCAAGTAAAAAGATCCTTGTAATAATCCACAAACAGCTGGGATTTCCAATATGGATCTATCCTCCATAGTGACAATGCTGATGATCTTTCATGTAAAACATCTTTCATGTGGCAACCCCCTTATTTTACATCTCCCATGCCAAAGTCACATACGGGGATGCTGCTAACCTTCCTTTGCTGCTCCTCTTGTAGTTGCTCATGCTCAAGTAAAGGTTGAATCTTTTGGAGATTATTCTTCCATGGGAAGCTATCACCTACCCAAAAATTCCCAAGTTTGGCCAAAGCATGCATGAGTGGCCTCCATCCTATACCATGTGTGGAATATTTCTTCCCAAGTGAGAACATCTTCTGAGCCTCCAAAGTCAAGGAGTAGTCTCCTTGCGCCATGATAGTGCCATCCTCCATCCCTGTAGCATCCTCTCTCAGTGCAAGATGTGGTGTGAGAGTGGGTAATGATGGTAGTGGGAGAATGTCTCCCTCCTTCTTGAGTCTACCCAAGAATATTTTCACTTTACAATGACCTCCCAATGTTCACACTCCTGCTGGATCTATGAGTGGTGCAAGGGAATTTGACTTTACAGGGATGATTGGACGATTTATCAATTTTGGTTGCGTTGATAGCAATGGTTTCTGGGTTTCCCTTTTGATTATTTTTCTTCTTGTTCTTCAACCTTTTCTTCTTCTTCTTAGTTCCCTGGTTACTAGAATCAAGATTTTCATCGAGAGAAGAGGAAGAAATGGAGGAAGAAACAAAAGGCGAAGAAGGAAAAGGGTCAACTTTAGGGTCAACATGAGGTTGACATTTCTCAGGTGGAGGAAAAATTCGTTGAGGAGTAGTTTGGGCTTTCAGAACCATGGAGGTAAAAAAATATCCAAACAAGTAAACCAATGGAAAATCCCAGAAGGGAAAATTTTTCCATAAATGGAGCGCTAATATTTCCTAAAGTGGGAAAAGGAACACGATTCCCATCTGAGGGGTTTCCTTGATTGGTAAACTCAGGAATTTTTGCCATTAGTCTCAACCTAAGATCTAATAAGGAGTTTTTTCTCCGGTAGGATGTTATTCCGTCGTTGATTAGTTTTAAAGATTAACAAAAAAAATAGGTTAAGGTAGGCATAAAGGATTGACAAGAAACCGTGAACTGCGATATACACCTTGGAAAATTAAGTACTTAACGTCAAACAACCAATCTCCTCGACTATTGTTTTAAATGTATCATGGTTTATAAGGCAGCCAACTCGATTGCCTATGGATGGATAACAACCTAGTGGGGACTTCCAAAATATACACGATGGTACATGGGAGTGCAATCCGTAGTAGTGTTGTCTAATGCGTAACTGTACGATGAGAGCATTCCTAGATACTTACCATGCATGGAGTGCCTCTGATATACCCGAAAGTCCTGAAGAATAGTCCTATGCACTTTCGTTCATGGAATGATATATAACCCATAGGATAAAACAGTAGAAAATAACGGCAACTCCTACATTTAACGACGTTGGAACACATCTATAGCCTAAACCCCTAAATTTTTTAGTTAATGATCTCAATTCTCCTTAGGTAAATTTAGGTAAATTTTAAGTTGATCTTTATTTATTTTTCAATTTCAAGACTTAAAATCGTCGTCACCCGAACACTTATGATGAAACTAATATGAGAAAAATACTCTTTCCATTTAGATGAAGGCTATCTAGTATAGGGAAGAAATTCAAGCAATAATGCAACAATAAAGAAAAAACAAGAGATTCCTAACTAGATCTTTCACTTTCACTATTCCAATTATGTTGAAAGAATTAAAAGATGCCAAACCATGCAATTTATTCTATGCAAGATTCCCCTAAAAACTATGCAAATGTAATCTATGCACAATTTCCTTTTTCTTTTCACTAAAAAATGTAATATATGTTCAATGATAAGTCTCAAAAATGAATTTTCAATGCAATGTGATCTAATGCACTTTACGAAAAGTAAACTTTGAGATGAAAACTAAATGAATGCAAAATCAATTTCTTTTATGGTCTCAAAAGAACTAATATGCTCAATCAATCAATAAATCAGTATTCCTTCCAAACATAAAAAAAACGGACAAAAATTTCAATCGACTCAAAGAATCAAAGAAAATAACACCAAACAGATAAAATTTGGTGCACATAGAGCAAGAGGATGACTTCCGAGAATATGAAAAACTAGACTTTTGAGCAGGAACCTTCAAAATTCTCAAATTCAAAGACTAGCGTGGGTAGATTGTTATAACTAGAGGTTCAAGCTCAACTGTTTCTATAAAAAAAAGGTTGACAACTTGAATTTTTCTGGTAAAAGGCACGCTGAGAGAGAAATTCTTGGAAAAAACAAGAAAAGTTTGAAAAAAAAGCTAGACTTGATACCCTAAAACACAGACTACTCGGAGTACAGACTCAAAAGAAATTGAAATGGAGAATCATTGAAAGTTTGATTAAACTAAGCACAAATACCAAATGAAAAAGGAGGGTTGAAAGGGCTATAGGCTTCCCGATGGAGTCACCATTTTGTTGTACAGACAATCCCTTCTACGGATAGAAGTGATATCTCTAGTCCTAATGAGAGTAAACTAGACATATAAGAGAGTATCACACTAAATGAGTAATGATTTACACATTTATGGGAAGAAAACACATAATGTATTATTAATAGAAAGTAAGGGAAGCATACAACCACTTAAGCTCTAATGTTGGAAGCCTCCTTTGGATGAGTTTACAAGTCGTAGCCAAGACCTTCAAACAGTCCTTTATCCTTCACAAAATGGAAAAATTTAGGCACAACTGAGTGCAAGGATGGAAACCAACATTGATCCACCAATAAATATCAACAAAAATGATTAACCCTTTGAGTAAATTAGGGAATTCATTTATAGGGAAGGAGAAGGAGTTAGGGATCCACAAAAAGTGGTAAAATGGTCCACATCTTAAAGGGAATATCCCTAATAGAAGGATCAAAGGCTTGAAAAGGGAGATATCAACCCAATCCTTATTCACCTATAACCAACTCTTCATTCTCGAGGCTTATAGAAAGATAGGCTTCTCCTCCATTTTTGGAGATATTGCCTAAAGAGGAGAAACACGATTTTTCACTTAAATTCTTACGTTGGCAGTGCTAGACACATATTATCGTGAAGGTAACAAGTATGAGGCATAAATCATGAGGACCGTATAGGGCTTTCAAATAGGGTTTTTGGAAAGCGTTTCCAGAATTACTTCAAGGCATTTCTTTTTTTTTTCTTTAGGGATGCCCTGATCATGTTTTCATGGTGAATACATAATGGAGCGAGGTCCCCTGAGGTACAATTTTCGAAGTCATTTTGTATAATTTTTTATGTGCGCACTGCGCAAAGGTAGTCAAGGGGCTTTGGGGTGGGTCAAAGTCCCCAATCTTGATGTAAATGGGCTTAAGGGTAAACTGTTGGCCTCAAACCATGGTTTGAGACCATAGTATCTGCACGCTAGGTATATATAAATATATAGATCATGTCTAAGCTAAGTAGTCAATGTTGTGTAATGAATTATTGATGTTCTGATAAGTTTATATGTCAGTAAGGGTTGTTTGGGTTGGGTTAAAAGGCTCCTACTGGTTGTGTGCACGGAGACCTAGTCCTGGCTATGTGTGTGGAATTTTTTTGTAAGGAACAGTTGATGTATTGATTGACAGATCTAAAGCTAATATAAATGATAGTTTTTGGCAAGTTAATTGTGTTATGCATCTGAATTGTGTACTCATTATATTCTGTTAAGATAGAATTATTTGTATTACTTATTTATTATTGCGCAAAGGATATTTGATATTATTATGAATGGTTATTGATGGTTAATAGATCTGTTTAAGTATTTTCCTTGGTCAAGATCTCAATTTGGTTTTGTTCTGTTATATGCGCTAAGGCGAACATTGATTATGTGTTATTCTATTAATGACTGCGCATTATATGTGATTCTATTATATATTATTTTGTGCATCTATATAAGTTTGCATTTGTTTTGCTGAGGGCCACTTCATTAATTTCTCCCTTAGGGTGCGGAAACCTGGTTCCAACACTCCCCCATACTGCTTTGGGTGTGACTTTGGTTTGTGCAAGCATATCACTGATGAAAAGGCCAGTACCTGGATGGTTTGTTGGTTTATCCATAAAATCTGAACTAGGGTTAGGACCCCTCAAGCCAAAAAATGGTTCCATTTATGGGATGAGTATCATTTTGAGGGAGATTTGATGTTGTGTCATTTGTCACGAAATGAATTACAAGATTGGTTAGATAGAAAGAACCTTGAATTGTGCCCTAAGAGAATAGAAGCACTAAATTTTCTGATGAAAAATGGGCACATAAATATATTTATACATAAGTGCATGGAATATTCTTTTGTTCCTTTTCGCACGAACTACAAGAGTGGTTGTTGCGCTTTTCTAAATTCCATCACTGCATAAAGGATGATGTAGTCACTGAGTGGACTCCTGAATTGATCCAACAAGTAGAGAAGTTTCACAATAAGATCTCCCTCACGGTAGATCACTGGATCGATCACCTCTTGGGAGGATTTGTGACTGAATTTTCCATTGATCAATTCGTGTCATATTCTGAAGCAGAAAGAAGGTTTTTCAAAGTTCTTAGAGGTAAGTTCCTACACTCATTGAAATGATTTTTGAAAATGCTATTGTGTGAATGGGGTTGTCTGTACGAACATACTGCTTGAATGCATCAAAGAGGTCCAACTACGCACAGTGGAATAATTTACCGCAAAAATTCTAAAATATTCATTTATAGCCCTTTGAATCCTAGATATGATAGCGAACCTGAACCAGAAACTGCCAGCTCAAGTGATTCTGAAGAATAAATATCATCACAAAAAAAAACCTTGATTATATTTCCCACTCCATCCACTCCACTTCTGAAATCACATCACAAATCACTCACTCTATCGTGAAATCCATCTCCAACACCACCTCCACATCCTCCTGAAGTAGATATGGCCACATCATTGAATTTGCCTAATTCCAAAGGAATTATAAATGATACTGATCACTTCTAGTTTGTGACTGAGGTCGTATGGCAGGTGTGACAAGTTAAAAATATTGATATTAGGAAAGCGCAACTAGCTATTGCATTCCAAGATCGCAAATTAGACTGTTACATTAGGTACGCTCATGCAAACCCTAATGCTACCTTGGAAAAAATTAAAGCAACCCTAAAAGAGAATTTTAAGAAACCTAAGTCATATGCACATCTGGTGACAGAAATGAAGCATATTCATCAAGAGCCTAATGAATTTGTATGGGAGACTGATCAAAAGTTGAACTGCACCATCAGAGATGGTGGATTTGCTATTGATGATACTTAGCATAAGGAATGGTTCATTGCTATGTTTCTCCCACATCTGCACCAACCATTAGGTCAGCAAAATATTGCCACACAAGCTGAGGTTTTGGAAGTCGCAATGAAATTGTAGGCTACCCCAACACCTATTGTTCTAGGAACTCAGTAGATTTTGAATCAGCTGGAATCCATGCATCTAGAAATTCAAATCTTGCGCAAAGACAAAGGCAAGGAGGTCTGTGCAAAGGTGTGGTGTATAAAATGCAAGGCTTCTAGGCACCATAAAGACCAGTGTCCTATTTTCAACAATTATCAAAATTCTTGAGGTCCTAGTCCATTGAAGAATCCTGTATGGTGTACTATCTGTCAAATCATTGGATTACATGACACAAATTATTGCCCAAGGATCGGAAAATATGAACCTGACTTGAAGCAGTTATTTTTCAAATTATGTTCATCATTAGGGCATGATGAGCAACATTTCCACACTTTTGATATGATTCTGGATAAAGGAGAGATATATAGAATGTAGGTTGAGCCTACATCACCAACATACCCTTCTGGGCATGGAGGATTCCAAGGAAGAGGAAGAGTTCAAGGAGGTGGATCAACTGGTTGAGGAATAGGACAAGTCAGTTGCTATAACTGTGGAGGTGTTGGCCATTATGCACGCAACTTTATGAATCCAGGATGATAGTCCTGCAGGTACTGTAGGAAATTTGATCATGTTATAGAAGATTATCCTTTCTTGATTGCAAAAATGCAGGAAAAGAAGACGCAGACCTTGACACAAAATCTTTAGATGGTTCACGCAGAAACTCATGAAGAAGGTCCTTATGTGAATGTGGTTATCAAGAGTGGTGTAGACACCAATGAAGATAAAGGGAAGCAACCAGCCACTAATGTCTGGATATGTAAAGCACCTGCAAACAAAGAAGGCTTTAAGCTTCAACGCACAAAAGAGACCTTTATTGAAGCACATAGAGAATTTGTAGAAGGAAGTACATCAACATCTGGTAGAACACTGAAGGAAGTAGGAGGAGATGAGGAGATCAACCATGTCTACAAGCTTGCATAAAGTTGTTGAACAATAAGAAGGTTGTCAAAAATCCGCAGGCATTTATAGATAATTGCGTAGAGAAAGAACAACCCATGGTAGAACAATGAGTAGTCAAAAAAATTTATCGGAACAAGAAAAGAACGGGTAGGGAGATGCGTATGACCGCAAAAATTGGTGCTTATGAAATGGACCAAGTTATTTTAGATTTTGGATCAGATGCTAATGTTCTACCTAAGCAAACATGGCAGCGCATGGGACAGCCAAAGCTGGAATGGTATACCATTCAACTACGCATGGCCAATCAATAGAAGATCATTGCTTTAGGGAGGTTGTCACAAGTTGTGGTCAATGTAGAGGGTGTCAAGGTGATGGAAGACTTCGAAGTTATGCAAATTGTAGATGATATTGATCCCTATCCTGCACTGCTAGGATTGGATTGGGCCATTGACATGGATGGTGTTATCAATATGAAGAGAAGGATAATGGAATTTGAAAGAAATGGTGTTAGGGTAATCATTCCTCTAGATCCCGCAGAAGGCCAAAGTTATACTGAATTAGTGTGCGCTGAGGATGATATATATCAAATCTATAAGCTAAATTTGCGTGAGAAATATTGGATTAATCCAACATCATATGGGAATCTTAAATGGGAGAGGGATATTTTTTTTTTTTTTCAGATTCTGATGAAGAACTAGAGAATTGGCAGAACCGATTACATAAGGTGTCTACGTTGCATTGTAATCGTGTGACATGATCCCTGCATTGTATAACATCTAAGGTACGTGATTCATGACACTATGATGGCTCAACTTATGTCAACATGTTTATAGGAGAGTTGGAAAGGACTATGCCTGAAGGAAAAAGGTTCCATGCTTTGGATCTTGGCTTGCACGCTACCCCAACAAGATGGTGGGAAATGCATAAGGAGAATATGGGAACTGGGATGAATGTGCGCGCATGATGAGGTTCTGGTTTGAATGCCCAGTTATTAAAATGGAAGATCCACGTAGACATTTGGCCAGATGGAATTAGGTATGGGGTGTCAAACCAAGACCTGAATGGGTGCATATGTTTATTCACATGCTGGGAAAGGTGCCTACTGAATGGTACTTGGAGACAGAGTTGCGCAAAGGCACTAGTGAATGGTTTGCAATGACAGGGAGTTTTATTCTTACATTTATCTTAGAACATGATGACCAAGATTCAATCTTAGAAATTAGAAATATATCGATAACGCAGACTATGAATTGTAGACAATTAACACTTGTGGAGTCTACTGAGTTGTGTGTGGTCAAAGGAACCTCGATACCCTTACCTATGAATGTCAGACAAGTGCACTCCATGATGGGCCTTATTGGGTATTACAAAAAGCGCATCCAAAGTATGGGTTGATCATTGTGCCCATGACCATATTACTCAGAAGAGGTGCGACATTCCATTGGGATGACGAGTGTTAGAAAAGTTTTCAATTGTTAAGGGATGTCACAGACACTACCCACTATTCTTTGAATTATCTTGTCAACAAGCCTATGTTGGGGGCGACTATCTGTCAGTGATTATCCTTAGCTATGGATTATATGCGCAGTAAAGTGCAACATGCGCACGATATATGTGCACAGAGGTTGACTGGCGCATAGAGGTGTCAAAAACTAGCTGTTGGAATAATAAAACTGGATAAGACAACTTTATTACTATTTTTGGGCATGTCTAGGATGCATTTAATGAAGGGATGTTTTCATATTTGGGACTGCTTTGTCAGTAATGGAGCCTCATTAATGAACAAGGAGTCATTGAGGATGCGTCATAAAGTATAAATATGACTTATGGGGTCACAATAATTTCCTTTTCTTTTTGAGTGATTTTTGTGCTTTGAGCTCTTTTGTTTCCATCACATATGTTGTGTCTATGTCTGAGTTGGATCCAGAGTTTGAGGACGCATTATGCTGAGCAGGGCTAGGGTACACAATTCCTCAAAAGATGACAACCATGAGACTAGGTGATGACCCTGCTGCGCCAGAAGTGACTATTATGGAAACACCTATGCCATCCAAAACTAAGAAGGGGAAATCCTCTGGAACGTGCAGATCTCCTCGAGATAAGACCCCAAGACCACGCCCTTCAGCGGGAGAGAAAATGAAAAGGACCATGGAAGAAATCCCAGAAAAAATTGACGAAGAAGATGAGGAGGTAGTTGAAATAGCCCCATTCTCGTGGTTTCCTAGCTACATTGCACCACGCAAATCATCTGTAAAGGAACCTAAGAACCTAGATAAGTTGCATGTGAGTATCTTATTACCTATGATCTCTAGAATGTCCCAATGGAAGGGGACATGCTCACAAAGATTCTGTAGCTCCGCTTTGATGATTGGGACATCACTGATGTTGAGAAGTTCCCAGAGCTCATGCTAGAGCTATATTTGGATTAGGTCATCTATGAAGGAGGCATTGTGCACCTCAAGCCAAAGAGGGGGGTGTTAGGTCTGCATAAAGTAGTCCTGCTCAATTTGCTACATATCCTCATTTTGGGCGCAACCCTATCAATGATATCTGCGTTAGATAATTACTGGCTCTAGTCCACGATGACGTGCTTTGGTTGGGAGAGTGCATCCCTATCGATGTGGAATTAATACACAGAATCACGGGTCTTCTTGCTAAGGGGGCCGACCCTATTAATAACTTTGGTGGTAAAGTGCAAGAGAAAGCTACGGCAGATCAAATCAAGAAAAATACAATGCCATAAGGAAGACCTGGGGCTTTTTGGGGGAGGAAATTGATGACCTCATAGTGTGTTTTGGTACGCTCATCTTGGTCTGCAAGATGATGTATAAGTGCAGACCTAAGGAGGTGCCCGTGCATGTGATTGCGCTTACAGGACACTATGAAAAAAGGCGTAATTTACAACTAGTGCAGTTGCTTGTGCAAAGAATTCCTAGAGAATGTGTGCGAGGCACAAGAGGAAGGCAAGCCCTTCCAATATGATTGGCTCCTTTTGTTGATTGCACTTATTGGATGGAGGACCCCAGAAGACACATAATTCCGAGACATTGAGCCAAAAATGTAAGTTGTGCACTACGTAACACTATGGAACTCATCAAACCCAATGCGTGCAAAAGAAAATAAAATTTTATGGGTTTTGTATGATGCTACATTGAACCAAGCGGTACAGTAAAAGTCGTGACTATAACCTACATTATATGACCAATATAAGATGATCATGGATTTCAAAGCTAGATTCCATAATATTCATATCCACGCAAAGAGCACCGTAGAGGTAGTATGGTACGAGCTGTCATATTTGGTGAGAGAGGATGATTTAGTGTGAGTAACAATAGAATGGCTGCCGAGCTGGTTGGCCTCACCTACCCCAACGAAGCAGTGCACTTCGACAGGAAAATCAATGGAGAAAGCCACTGAGAAACCTAAAGAGACAGTGATAGAGAAGGTCATAGATAAAGCCACAAAGAAGGAAGAAATCCCCACAACAACTGACGAGACTGTCGAAACAATAACAGTGCCCAAGAAGAATGGATCTGCGCCTAAGGAGACAGGTGAAGTTGAGACATCCAAAGGTGCCAAGCGTGGCTCTCGGGCTACTGGAGGATTGCGCAAAAAGAAAAAAAGGTCCAAAAAGGCAGGTCAGGAGGTCGTGACGCTGACATAGGGCGAATTCAATGAGATAACCAACACTGTCATGACTACGACTAAGGATCGTTGGACATGCATGGAATTTTAGTAAAATTCTGCGCTGGAGCTTGTACAAGTTGGACTGCAGGAAGTCAAAGTACATGAAAGAAAGATTCAAGAGAGTATGATTCAGGTGAGCCGGACTAGCACACAAGTCACGAGCATGCAACCACTTGATGTTTCCCTACCAACATCAAGGGATGCACACTTTTTCCACATCCATCTGCCAGTAATTCATATGGATGCTAACTAGCGTGTCCTATTTAGTGGCTCAGGTGATGTGCATATTAATATCTCTATGTTACATGTAGGAAAGTTACACCTTCTACATTCAGTGAGCATAGACGAGCATCAGTATAGAGAGGCTATTGCGCAGATAAAGACAAAGGATGCACAATAGCAGGCTGTGCAAGCACACCAACAACAACAACAAGCAGAAGCAGCTTGTAGAGAAGCAAAATCCCAATGCACTACGCGGGAGGCAAAAATTCACCAATTTTTGAAAGATATCCCAGCTGTCCTGGCCACAGTTGTGCCCATAGAAAAAATTGAAGGATTGGCTGCTACGATGAAAGTAGCATGCGCGGAGGTACAAAAAGTGAGAACTACATATCAACAATAGATTGCGGACCTCCAGAAGAAATTGTAGCCGGAGACACCACTAGAGGTTCGTGTGCAGAGCGCAGCAGAAGTCGAACAGGCGCAGGATAGTATTGCAGCTACGGTCACCCAATGTGACAATTTATTGAAAAATGGAATGAATGCTTGGAACTTTGTCCAAAATGATCCGGTAGTATAGAAGTTGCATGATGCCCTCCACCAGAAGGAACAAAAATTCAAAGAAATCAAGATGGTGGCACCTACATTGGTCCTTACAGAATGCCTTGCTCGTATGCAGGAGTGTAGAACAATACATACCGAAAATGAAGGATTGTTCTGAAAGGAACACGTACTAAAGGAACACATGCAACCATGGGCAGAAGAAGCGCTGCAATTATCAAAAATGTAGAACAACACTTTGAAAATAATTCAGCAGACTTTGTGCAGCATAGAGATGGTCGTTGAAGGGCCTACTACATAAAATATGGTTCAAAAAGAGCCGTAAGATCCCAAAAGGGAGAATGCAGTAATAATTAAACACAATATAAGAACTGCAACAAGATAAACAATAAATACTAATACAACATCATAATTTACAGAGAAGCTGAGCCATTTTATTAGATTGGAGAAGAATCAGTTACACAATGTACAAAATATGAGTAGATCTAGCCAAAAAGTTGGTCTATAATCACCCAGAAAACATGCTGCAATAGGTATAGCGTATCTGGAGAGGCACTGAAGAAAATACTGCACTGTCCCTTCAGTAGAATATGAACATATAGTTGTAGGCTGAATAGGAAAATGCAGATCTACTCAAAACTAAAGCTCATATGATGCCAAGATTTAAGATTTGGCCAATGTGATGGATTTCCAAGATAACCCAGAAAGGATTTTCCAGATCTACAAATTTGGAAAATCACCTCCCTAGGATTTGATCCTTGATCAGCTGGGAAATACAGATCTGAAGCTAGATCTGTCAAATAGATGGGTGAAATATGTTTCAAGATCAGATCTAAGCTTTAAGGGTTGATCCCTTCTTCAGATCTACAAGCTACAAGCTCTAGATCTAGCTTCCCAATCCTCCAATAATGATTGCAGCTACTACAACAAAACTGCCCACAGAAACTACGCTGTGAGTGAAAGAGAGGCCTTCTTCCTGCTGAAAAATGCTGCAATAAACTCCACTATGATGCAAATACTGATGGCAATGTGAGGGGATGATCCCTCATAGGATTACTAGCTAAAATGCTAGTAACTTCCTTCCTCCTTTTGGATCTGCAAGATGGACAACGTAATTACTGAAGGAAATACTACTGCTAGGAGGTCAATAACTTTTTGCCTAATGCCAGATATGATATGAAGCTCTGGGAAGCTGATATTTAAGCCCAAGGTGATAGGAATAAACCCTCACCAGTTCTCCAGTTGAAGTACTAAAGACAACTTCCTCCTTCCAAACTGATCTTCAGAAATCTGCAATTTCTGAATATGGATGTTCTGCAGAAAGTAGGAAAAGAGATGTGGCACTTAAGCCTGATGTAGAATGAAGTAAAAGACTCTTTCTATAGCTTCTCTAAGAAATAGGTGGGATTCCCGATCAAGAACACCCTGTGCTAAAAATCACTTTCAATCTCTGCTAAACAACCCGAGAAAGCAATGGAATGTCACATGAAAATTCCAGATCTGAAAAGATCTTTACATTAAGAATAATCAGCATGCCCTCATCCTTGCCTTCATCTTATTTATATAACATTTGAGCCTTCCCAAGCCTTGGCCCTCATCTAGATTGCGCAGTGTATGTGGACAAGATCCTCCAAGTTGGACTACGCTGTTTGACCAAATCAACCATCATGTCTAGGTGCAATGTGAACCTTCTCCATCAAGTGTACTTTGTTTGCACATCATCCTCCATCACTCTATCATGAGTGTCTCTTGATCTCTTGTTTGAAATATTCAAGATCTTAGTTGACTGAATCAACCTCCATGATCTATCTCCTTAATGAGACAAGTTCTCCAAATTCATTCACATTAGTAGTTGCCCAACTACCTTATTATGTAGATCTAGGCTTAATTAATCCACATTCACACACAACAAAGTGAATATTTATTCATATTGAGGATTTTGGGTCCCTCCACCCTTTTATTTACTTAATTCATTAAGGAAATCAAGGACTCTAATATTACAAATATGATGTGGAAATTTGGGAATATTACAAGAGCAGAGTGCAGCAGCGCAAAGTCTCGAGTTAATGATCTCTCCCCAAACTTCTGTCAAAACGATTCAAGCCAAGACTAAGGAGTCAACGCCTCAGTGACTCGGGATGAGTCACATGTTTTTGTTTGGGGCTTGTTAGAGCAGGGCTCCTTGAGGCACAATTTCCGAAGTCATTTTGTATAATATTGTATGTGTGCATTGTGCAAGGGGATTCAAGGGGATTTAGGGTGGTTCAAGGTCCCCCATCTTGATGTAAATGGGCTTACGGGAAAATTGTGGGCCTGAAACCATGGTTTGAGAGAATAATATATGTGTGTTAGGTGTATATAAATAGATAGATCATGTCTAAGATAATTAGTCAATGTTGTGTAATGAATTATTGATTTTCTGATAATTTTATGCATCTGTAAGGGTTGTTAGGGTTGGGTTGAAAGGCTCCTACTAGCTGTGTCCGCAGAGACCTAGTCTTGGCCATGTGCAATCTCTACTGGCTGTGTGCATAGAAGGGTTTTGTAAGGGTTTTGTAAGGAACAATTGATGTATTGATTGACAATTCTGAAGCTAATAGAAAGGACAATTTTTGGCAAGTTCACTGTGTTATGCATCTGAATTGTGTACTGATTATATTATGTTAAGATAGCATTATCTATCTTACTTGTTGATTATTGCGCAAAGGATATCTGATATGATTATGAATGGTTATTGATGGTTAATATATTTTTTTAAGTATTCGTCTTGGTCATGATATGGATATGGTTCTATTATGTTATATGCGCTAAGGCGAAAAATGATTCTGTGTTATTCTGTTAATGACTGTGCATTATTTCTGTTTCTATTATATATTGTTTTGCACATCTGTATAAGTTTGCATTTGGTTTTTTTTATGACCACTTCATTAATTTCTCCCTTAGTGTGCAGAAAATTGGTTCCAACACCCCCCCATACTGCTTCTGGTGAGACTTTGGTCTGTGTAAGAAGATCACTATCGAAAGAGTCAGTATTTGGAGGGTTTGTTGGTTTATCCATAAACTCTAAATCTGGGTCAGAATCCCTCAAGCCAACAACACATTAACAACTTTTGTCACTTTGCGAAATTTGGGGAAAAGTTTGAAAACTTAGGGCATGAGACAGGGAGTGCGAAAAAATATTGTATAACATGAATTGATGTCAACCTGGGAATTTATTGCAAATGGTTGTATTGCAGATGGCTTGAGTTCATATGGTTATGAAAAATGAAAGAGTGCCTAACTTATGTGCATATGTTTTAATTATGTTGCTTTGCTTTCTACTTGTAGAGTTCTTTTACAATTGTGATGGTATTGGTATGTATGTGGAACAAGTGGTATTGGTTTTTGTATTACCATGATACAAGTATCATGGGTATTGGCATAACCATGGTATTGGTTTGGAGATTACCATGGTACAAGTGTCTCGGGTATTGGAATAACCATGGTATTTTCTTATGGTATTGGTTTGGAGATTAACATGGTACAATTGACCTAGGTATTGAAATAACCATGGTATTTTACCATGGTATTGGTTTAGATATTACCATGGCACATGTGTCCTTGGTATTGGCATAACCATGGTATTTTACCATTGTATTGATTTGGAAATTATTGAGGTTAATTTGACATATACTTATGTGAGAGCTTGGATTGATTGATGGGTGTGATGAGTGTGAGAGTGTGCTACAATATTCTATCTAGCATATTGTATATCTATATCTATGTTGATTTGGGTTCTTTTTCATTTTATTATTCAGATCAATGAGTCTGTTGGGTTGCTCATGTTGAGCAGGTTTGAGAGCCTAGTTTGAAAATGCATGAAACGTGGTTTGCATGGAGGTGGTGAAGCCGTATAGGTTGCATAACAGGAAGTGTGTAGATAAGGTGGTGATTTCCTAGTAGAAAAATAAGTACAAGAATAAGTTTCTCCAGAGTCTAGTAGAGTTGGGTGAGGCTCGTTGGTTGTGGTGGCTTCCAATGAATATTTTTTTGTAGAGTCATGAGAGAAGAGTCTCCAACTGATATTGCTAGTAGACTATATTAGTAGTTGAATCTTCCAACTACTAGGTGGTAGATCCTCTATATAAAAAAAATTTCAGCATAATAGTATATTTGAGAAACAACAATGGGTGATTTGTTTTTCCTCAGAGAGGGTTTGAAACCGAAAAACATTTGTGTCCTCTTATGTGCATGTTTTCCTTGTTGATTCTTAAAGTGATTTGATATGGTGATTTTACATGATTTGATACATTTATTTCATGTTGGTTTCGTAGGTTTAGCTAATGGATTGTTGAATATTGTGCTTTGGTAAAAATAGTTAAAAAATATGTAATCATGGGATTGTTGAGAACTGGAAAAGGTATGAATTCACCATGTATTTTCTCATCTTTTTCCTTTAAACATAACTCTTTTTATTCTAGAAAGGTGATTTATTGTAGAATTATGGTAGAATTGCAAAGACTTGTGTTTATTGTGAAAAGTAACTAAAAATTTCCTTTTATTGTAAAAATAGGAAACAAACAAAGTAAACAACTATTCCAAAGGCAAGGCTAAAATAGGAGTAACTGTTGTTCCTCCAGTGATAGACCGTATCCAGTCAAAGAGAAGGAAATTAGAATGAATTTCCAAAATAAGACAGGGAACAACACGACTACAACCTAAGAAGATCAAGTGCTAGCTAAAGAGAGAAAAGGAGCGAATCCCTCAGGATCTTTCGATCTTGAGGGATCGCTATTCAGTCTTATCATGTTCCTTGTCTTATCCGTCGAAACTGTTATAAAAGGAAATGCCTTTAGAGATTGAAGGATTCGAATCATTGATTGAGCATTATCTGTATAACTCTGTATTTTCTTATTAACTCTCGTAATCAGAGAGCGATCGCTGTAAACATTATTTATGTTTGATTAATACAAAGACGAGTTTTCGTTCCATTTCTCAAGCTCTGCAGTAACCCAGCAGTGTTTCACTGGTGCTAAGGGCCTAGCCCTAGTGGATCGATCTGTTGTTTGTATCTCTATCTTTCAATTATCTTCGTGTGATAGCTTGTGGTTGTTTTCATTACATTTGCAAGTTAATTGGTTTTCTGTTGAATTATTGATTGATTTCGTTATGTTAATGAATTGCATTGCTATTCCGTTTTGACAAGGACCTTAATTCCTGTATTATTTATCTTGTTATACCTTACAAAGCTTTGTTGTTCAACATTAGATGTTCTGTTCCAATTGATTGTTGTTCCGTTGGATTGTTGTTCATTTCAAATTGTTGCTTAACAATGGTTGATGCCGACAGGGTTTGGTGTTTAATAGAATTTTCTATTCGATTCCATTAAGTTCAGATCTTCTGTTTAGATTCATTAGTTAGTATTTGTTGTTTGATTCTTATAAGTTACAGTTTTATACTCATTTACATTGCTGTTCAATTCCAGTGCACTATTCATTTCCAATTCATTAGTTTACAGGTTGCAAAGATTTTTCTTTTAAAGAGTTTTCCTAGTTTACTTTCAATAGCAGCTTTAGTTCAATTTATATTTCCCTTCAATTTCTTTAAAGAAATATTGTGAGCTGTAGAAATCACTGGTTATTGCTTCCAGATTCCCATATTGATTGTCTTGTTCCAATTTTATTTCAATTGCATCAATTTCTAGAGGAATGAGTTATTGCTACTGTATCCTTGATTGATGTTTGCTGAGTGAATAGTTGGATTTCAGAGCATTTGAGTTCATGTTGTTGTAATTAAATTTATTTTCCAAGCATCCATTTACTCTTTTATTTAGAACACTGTGCTACATCTTACAAAGCATTACTCTTATTCTGAATTGCAGCCTTAGACAGAGTACACTTTTGAAACAAAAATTCATCCCTGGATTGATGATTAATGTAGGATAAATAGGTGTTAAAAAGATACCTTTTATACCTCAACATTTTGGCATCGTTGTCGGGGAGAGTGTATGCCATTTAGAAGGAGTGATGCGCATTTGATTTTTTTTTCTGCTTGGGAAGAATTGGGTATTAAAGACGGAAGGTAAGAACCTGCGCACCGAGCAATAAAAATACTTGCTCACGGCCCGCTTCACAACAGAATTGGGTAAATTATTTTTGTAGGTAGGAATGAAGGCTTGTTTTTTTTGAATGAATAGAAAAGCTAAAAAAAACAAAATTCCTCCTAAACCCGAAAAACGTAAGGGTCTGGTGACCCTTGGGCGAACAACTTTCATTGACGAAATCCTTAAGAAAACTGAATCTCAGCCATCAATAGGACCTAGGAAAGTTACTTCTAGACAACCTACTAGTTCCCTTCAGGCCAAAGAGTCACCATCTGTAGCCTTTGCTGAGGTACATAGTCAAACGGAAGGAATTGATCAAGATTTCCAAGAAATTGAGAATTCTCGCCTAATTTCTCCACAAGATGGGAACTATAGTAATATTCGTGAAGGAGAAGGGGAAACAGGGGAAACATAAGAACCAAAATATCCTCTTGAAGTAATCCAAACAATGAGCAGCCCAGATAAGGGAAGTGTTGTCAACATCATTCAAAACAAAGAACCTGAATCTCCTTAGATAGTAGGCCAGCAGGGAACACTTATTATTCCAGATCAAGGGAGTTTTGTCAAGGTCATTCCCATTCCTTCTAGTTAGCCTAGGAATTCCCTCGAAATCCTAGAAGGATATTGGCACATATTTGATCAAATGTCCCAAAACCAAAACCAGCAAAAACCTCAACAAACTTCCACACTGCAATATCCCATTGTGGACACTACAGTTAATGCACCTATGAAGGCCATTCCTCTTCAACATATTCCTACATTTCATGGCTTAACATCAGAAGATCTAGATGCATTTCTGTTTGAATTCAATGTATTATGTAGGGGGTATGACTATACCACCAATCCCCAAAAATTAAAATTATTTCCTTCCACATTAAAAGGAGCAACTTTGCGATGTTTTATGGGATTAGGTGGAGGTGTTATAAATGATTGGGATCAGATGAAAGCTGCATTTCTAAGGAAATATCAGGATTATTGCAGGTCCCGGGAACTAAAAGATGAAATATTTCAGATGACAGCAAAACCTAATGAAACTATGGAAGAATATGTGGAACGATTTCAATACAATCTCCAGAGATCTCCTTATGCATCTTTACCCTTACCTGATAACGTGTTTAAAACTACATTAATTAGGGGGATGAAGGATCAATGGGTTGAAACATTAAATATTATGGGAAAAGGTGATATATATCAGGACAACTATGCTAACATTATTGATTTGTGTATCAGGAGTTTGAGAGGAAACACAAGGCTAAAATCAGCAGAACATGACATGATCACAAGGGATAATAAGACCTCCAGTGAAGGTGTAACCCGCGCAGAGATTGGAAATATGCTGGAAGATTTTAAAATTGATATTATAGGGACTCTAACAATGCAGTTAGACATTATGCAAGCCAAAAAAAAGCAAGCAGAAGAAGAACAAAACTTGGAAATATTCTGTCCTAAGTGCAGGAAGAAACACAACCATAAAGAGTGCCCGCTGGATATAATCAAAGTCTGTGCCATCTGCACAAAATATCACTCCATAGAGGGTTGCCCCTCACTCCCCGGATTGAAATTAGTCTACAAAAAGGCGGAAGAAGAATCAGAAATGGTATGCCTACTTAAATAGCGCTGACAATGGCAACCATGACAAATAGGTATGCCAATTGATCCATCCCCTTCTTTTCAGTTTCCTCAGAATAATGCTTAGCAATATAATGGAATGTGGAAAAATCAGCCACCTTTCCCCAATTGGTCACAACATCCATTTCCTACATCACCATGTCCAAATCAAACAAACCAAAATAATTGGCCAAATTTTCCTTTCTTCCCACCGTTTTGGCAAAACAATGCTTATCCAACACAATGATCCCCCTCCACTTCACAGAGTCAAACCTGGCAGCCAAACTGGAAAAAACCTACAAATCAGCCAGCTGGAACAATCCCTCTCTCTAAAAATACACTGCCAGCCCCCTATACATTACCACAAAACCCCCAGACCAATTTAAGACCAAAACTCCCAGCCCAACCCAACCCAAAACAAAACAATAGGCCAGTTCAGTCTGTCCAAATAATGGAACCACCAGAACTAGAAACTGAACTGAAGGAGTGCAATGACCTTCAATTGAGATCTGGGAGCATAGTAGAAACAAAGGGAGAACAAAATGTTCAATTTGGAGATCCGTTACCTGCAGAACAAACATTGCAAAAAGAGAATGTGGTTCAAAAACAAACTCAACAACAAGCAACCACCTCTTCTCCACCATTCCTAGAACGATTAATCATACCTCGCCCAATAGAATATCCTGATTTTGATCTTCTGGGATAATTAAAAAATTTGTGTATAAAAATCCATCTCCTCCAAGCTATCCAAGACATTCCCATTTATGCAAAGACCATCAGGGAATTATGTATAAAGAAGCCAAAGAGGAGAACAACAACCAACCCAACTGTCCAAGTAGTCGGTACTCTATTTGACTTATTATCAAGAATGGAAACCCCTGTAAAATATGAAGACCCAGGAAATCCTATAGTGACGGTGAAAATCAATGGGAAATCATTTCCAAATGCCTTAGTTGATTTGGGAGACACAATTAATATCCTAACAACCACCACTTGTCAAAAACTTGGCATTACATCATTAGATCCAACAAAAACCTTATTGGAATTGGCTGACCGATCGATAGTCAAACCAGAAGGTACACTACAAGATGTGATGGTATCTATAGATTCTTGGGAGTACCCTGCTGACTTCCTGATTATCAACCCAAAGAACCGGCTAGATGGACACCCGCTGATCCTAGGTAGACCTTGGTTGGCAACTGTCGATGCTTACATTGGCTGCCGACAAGGCAACATGACTATAACAATGGAAAACTATGTCAAGAACTTAGCTTTATATCCCCCAGCCCAACTAAGCCTATCAATAATCAAAACAAGGAAACAACCTGTATAATATCTCATGGAAAATATGAGATCACCGTTAACCATAGAAGATGCCCTCGATTTTAAAGACCAAACAGAGGATGACATTATTAACAATTTCATCAATAAGCCAAAAATCATATCTCATCTGCAATGTCACATGATTAAGGCATCATTTAATAATAAAGAAGAAGAAGATCTTCTGAAAGACATACATGATCAATCAATACCCACTACCTCTGTTTACAATAGAAAAATCGTGGAAATTTAACTAGGAAAAACTCTAAACATTAAAAAAAACTTGACTGCTGAACAAGAAGAGAAGTTGGTCCAATTACTACGAAAATATAAGGGAGCCTTTGCATGGGATTATCCAGACATGAAGGGAATTGACCCCCAGTTATGTACACACCACATCTATACAGAAAAATATGCTAGACCCATTCGCCAACCCCAACGGATATTAAACCCTCACCTTAAAGATATTGTGAAAGCTGAATTACAAAAGATGTTGGACGTCAATTTCATTTACCCAATATCTGATAGCAAGTGGGTATCTCCATTAGTAGTGGTGCCAAAGAAGAACATAAAGTGGATAATATGCGTAGATTACCGAGAATTGAATAAAGCAACCCAGAAAGACCACTTTCCCCTTCCCTTCATTGACCAGGTATTAGATACATTGGCAGGAAAGAAATTATTTTCTTTCCTAGATGGCTTCAGTGGGTAAAATCAAATCCAGATTGCCCCTGAGGACCAAGACAAAACCACTTTTACCTGTCCTTGGGGGACATTTTCCTATCGAGTCTTACCCTTTTGCCTATGCAATGCCCCTACTACATTTCAGAGGGCCATTTTCAGCATCTTTTCAGATTTAATAAATGAAGGGCTCGAAGTATACATGGATGACTTCACACCTTACGAAGATGATTTTGAGCCAGCATTAGAAAACTTAGAAAAGGTGTTGCAAAGATGTATTGACACCAGGCTTTGTTTAAGCCATGAAAAGTGTCATATGATGATGACTGAAGGACTCGTCTTAGGTCATTATATTTCAACAGTTGGAATTCAGGTAGATCTAGCTAAAATTCCGATAATTTTGTTAATACCTACTCCTACCACACAAACAGAGGTACGTAGCTTTCTCAGATTTTCCAGTTATTATATAAGATTCATAGAACATTATTCTCGAATAGCTACACCTCTATATGCACTAACAGGAAATGTTGATTTCATTTGGACAGATAAATGTGACCATGCTTTCAAGGATCTAAAAAATATTGTATCAACATCCCCAGTGCTGAGGGGCCCAAATTGGGATTTGCCATTCCAAATTTCATCTGATGCCTCAGACACAACCATTGGAGTAGTTCTTGGGCAGGAAGAGGATAAGAAACCATATGCAATATATTATATTAGCAGAAATCTATCTCCTGCTAAATTAAACTATACTGTGACTGAGAAGGAATTTTTAGCTGTAATTCATGCTGTAAATAATTTTAGACATTATATAACTAGGTATCCTGTAGTTTTATATACCGATAAATCTGCCATTGAATTTTTAGCAAATAAACCTGTTACAAATGGTAGAGTAACAAGATGGTTTATTTTATTGTAAGAATTCGATATCACAATAAAAGATCGACCTGGAAAAGAGAACCCTGTAACTGATTTCCTGTCACGAATGCCAAAACCAACAGATGCAGCAGCAGTCGAAGATCACTTCCCAGATGAGCATTTGTTCGTTGTTACTGTTAAAACTCCATGGTATGCTGATATAGAAAATTATTTGGTAATAGGTAAATTACCTAAACATCTAACGCTTAATGAACGAAAGCAGATAATACAGTGTAGTACCCGATTCTCTTGGATTGGGGGCTACCTGTTTCATACAGGGTCAGATATGAAAATTAGGAGATGCGTTCGAGAGGAAAAAGTATTTGATATTTTGAAAGCATGCCATGATGGGCTATGTGGCGGAAATTTTGCAGATATTAGAACTGCTCACAAGGTTTTACAGACAGGCTACTATTGGCCTACCATTTTTAAAGACGCTAAAAAGTTTGTGCAGGCTTGTGATAGTTGCCAAAGGGCGGGTCATCCTGGAAAGTCCGACGAAATGCCCTTGAGCCCACAATTAGTAATCGAGCCATTTGAATGATGGGCACTCGAATTTGTTGGTCCCATTAACCCACCATCAAATCGAAGAACATACATCCTAGTTGCAATCGAGTATGTTACTAAATGGGTTGAAGCAGAGGCACTTTCGAAAGCTACAAAAGACTCTGTAATACAATTCCTCTTCTAGATATTTTTGCGATATGGCCTCCCAAGGGACATAATTACAGATGGAGGACCGCAGTTTGTAGGTAATAAACTCGCTGAAACATTAGAGTATTACCACATTTAGTACAAAATCACAACTCCATACCACCCATAGGCAAACGGCCAGGTAGAGAGCACGAATAAAGTAATCGAATCTATACTAACAAAAACAGTTGCCTCACATAGACGCGACTGGGCTTATAGATTTCCCGAAGCCTTGTGGGCGTACCGGAAAACATGGAGAAGTACCACGAGGTATTCACCGTATCAATTGGTATTTGGAAAAGAGACCATATTCCCGATAGAGTTTGAAATTCAGACATTAAGAATAGCCCAGGAGGTGGGTTTATACTTAATTGAAGCCCAGGTCAGAAGATTACAGCAAATCAATGAGTTGGATGAAATTAGGCTCTCTGCATTTCAACACACTGCATTAATTCAACAACAGAGAGAAAAATGGCACGATGCCCTCATCAAAGAGAAAATCTTCCACGAAGGAGATTGGGCACTCCTATATGACTCCAGGTTTTAGGATTTCCCAGGAAAAATCCAGACACGATGGCTTGGACCTTACGAGATACAAAATATGCATGATAATGGCACCACCACATTAACCACCATTGATGGATCTGGACATTCCTTCAAAGTAAAGGATCATCGAGTACAACTTTACCATAAACCGCTTACTCGGGAATCCTTTTACCAGCAATTACGGGAAGATTCTACCATGCAAGTTCTTGCTGAGGGAGATAATTCCTCCTCGGCACCCATTCATTGAATCATTTCTTTATTTCAAAACCTGTACATAAAGTTTTTTTTCTTTTACTTTGCTTGTTTTTTTATAGAATCTTTATTTCTTAAGCCGTTCTTACTTTGCTTGCTGCGAATTTTTGTTGTTCCTTTCCCAAGGAACATCAGTTTTTGCCATTTATTTTTGCTGTTCCTTTCCAAAGGAACAACATTTTCACTGATAGTTTTTGTTGTTCCTTTCAAAAGGAACAATAGTTTGGCCGATTGTTTTTGCTGTTCATTGCGAAAGGAACAAAATTTTCACAGATTGTTTCTGTTGTTCCTTTCCAAAGGAACAACACTTTTTGAGTGCATTTTTCTTGATTTTGAACAACGTTTCGAGAGTTTTTCTGAATTCTTCATGACTCCTTGAAAATAAAACATATAATTTATGCAAGGATGCACAAATTAGAGATTATTGAAATCAACAAACAAGAGAAATTTTCATTTTTAAGAAATTGTTTTGCAATGATAAGGAAAAGGAAAGGACACAACAATTTATATTAATCTTTTGTCCTTATTCACATTTAAATTAATATGATCGGGTATATTTATCATGTTGGTTATTCCCTAAACTCTCATAACTCTCTTTGATTTTTATTTATTGAATAAAGAATAAAGGCATATTTTCTCTATTGAGATGTTCAGACTTCTTCCACCATCCCTACTCTTAAGGAGTGTTGACCCATCCTCTATATATAAGTAGGGAAGTGCTATATATAAAAATAAGACAAAAGAAAAATACCAATATGATTGCTAACAATTCTATGATATGGAAGATGGAGGATAGGGGGTCTCATCAAGAGTCAGCCTGCCATGATCATAAGGAAGCAGTGAAGTGGCATTCTCATTATGGCCACCACACCAGGGACATGGTCCAATGGGCAACTCAGAAAAAATAATAAAAATTCCTTGGAATAGGAGGTCTCATCATGAGCCGGCCTGCCCACTTTTCACTCCTTCCTGGTGAATGGCATTGTGGTTCATCTGGTTCCCAAGCCAGCACAGTGGCCTCCATCATGACATTATAAAGCACTTCCCTAGGTATAAATAAAGGATAATGGTTCCAAGGGTGAAAAAGAAACTTTTTCAAGGTTATGGACACCTGTGGGCAACAGAGCTCTGCTGATGGTATTGGAGTCACACTTTTCAAATCAATAGTAATGATGAACCTTTTTCTTATATCTTTATATAAGATAAAATGAGAGTATACCCTTAAACCCTTTGTTTTGAACCTATTATACATGAAAATTATTTATAACTCGATCATAATAGTTTATGTGGGTAATGACCGCATGAGTACTTGTTTCCACATCAGCTGTCCCTTTCCATTATCTTTGAATCATTGCATAAACGTTCCCATATCTATTCACAATTTAATAATATGCATCGATTTCAGTAATGTAATAATTTGTGATCGTATCATAAGTATGTATGCTATTCAAATGTTGTACATCTGCTGTGCAGTACCTTGCTCTCTTATTTGACAGTCGAGGATGACCTATCATCCTTCAGGGGGGACGTGGATGCCTGCATGCAGGTCAAATCCATATATTCTCGATAATAACAAAAATTAACGGTATTATTCCAATATATTTTCATGTGTTGTTCCATTACATTACTGTGCATTTGTGAAGAATTAACCGTGTGTAAACAAATCCCTATATTCTAGATAATAACAAAAACTTAACAATATTATTCCAATATATTGTGTTGTGCTGTTCCATTACATTACTATGCATTTGTGAATAATTAACAGTGTTTACACAAAATGGGAGGACGACCAATTCATAGTAAGCCATAGGTGCTAGCTATTTCAAGCGCTGCACAGGAAATTTTGGAAAGAATAGGGTGGATTACCTACCTCACAAGGCTGCAAAAACCTCATGAAACGGTAGCTATCGAGTTTTTACAGAATTTGCAGGAAGGTTACTCCATGGTTAGAGGTAGGCAGATAACAGTAACAAATGAAATAATCGCAGAGGTGTCTGGTCCACCAGTGGAAGGAACCATATGGACCCATAAGAAGGTGAAACTCCAAGAAGCCATGAGCCTTTTCCGAGATGAAGGACAGAACATGGTTGTTAAAGGGAAATGAGTTCAACTGGCGTCGTTGGGAGAACCATGGACAGAGTTGGAAAAAGTGGTACAGGGCTACATAACATGCGATGGGAGAAAAGATGTGGTAAGACCTCGCCACCTTAAGCTCTTAGCAGTGTTAAAACAGAAATGTACCATAAACCTGCCTACATTTTTAAATTTCTTATTGCATGATGCCACCTGAAGTATAAGAAAAGCTCGTCATACAGACATGGTGGTGAGCCACCATTGCTTAATCAGATTGATAGTGAGTTACAGCCTTGCCCAACAGCAGACCCGTTGGGAAGAACTGATATTTTCAATTGATGGAGGATTAGCCCTACCTGCCCCAAAACATAAGAGAATGAATAGCACAGTAGCAGAGTCGTCAAAACATAGAAAATCCTCCAATTTAAGGAGAAGTAGGGGAATGATAGAGGGTTTTCAGGGTAGCATTAGCCAACCCCTATAATTTCCTAGTTCGGAGGATGAGCAACCCCCACAACTTGAAGAAGGGAGTCACCGCACCGATGAGGATGATGAGGAAGAGAGCCACCACACCAGTGGTGAGGAACAAAGCCACCACACCAGTGCAGAAGAAGGGAATGATGAAGAGGAAGGAAATGATGAAGAAGAAGGAGGTCCTCATACCAGTGTGGAAGAAGAGATTCGCTACTCTGATGAGGAAGAAGGAAGTTACCATACCTATGAAGGGGAAGAAGATAATCACAGCAGTGAGAATGAAAGAGATGGAGTAGAACCTCCCAAAACCACCACTGCAATTCCACCACAAAGCCCTTTGCAGGAGGACCAATTGGCCCAAATTTTGGCCAAAATGAGCGAATACATACAACCCCACAGCCCACTGAACTTCAGTATTGAGATAAACCAATTGCAGGAACAAGATGATGTTGGTAAAGACACATTTGAGGGAATACCCAATGAAATAGAAGAAGAAAAACCTCAGGGAACAACAAGACCAGCTAGGGTTACTTCCCCTGAGAAATGCAGCCAGAAAGAGGTGAACACTGAAGAAGTGTTCCAAACTGAAAATTCTCAGGGAACAACAGAACCAATTAAGGTTAATACCACTAAAGAATTTAGTCGAGAGCATATGAACACTGAAGAACCGTTCCAAGAAGAAAATGGAGAAGCCAACTTGAGTGAAGGCACGGCTACTGAAAAACAAACCCCAGCTGAGCAATTGGGTTCAGAAAAAGGAACAGCCGTTCCTCCTAGGAGGAGAAAGAAAGTAACTGAACTTGAGAAACTTCGCAGGGAATGGAAGAAGCTTCAGAAGCTAGTGGAACAACTCAGAAAGAGTATTAGGGTTCTCAGAATGAAGACAGCCCCCAATCAAACTCAGAGGAACATAACCACCAAATGAACCCCAAAGAAAAGGAAAGTAGCCACCCAAGCAAAGCCTCAGGTTGCAGAGACTATGGAAACCCAAGCTGAGCCCAATCAAGAAGACATGGAATAGCAGGCAGCTGTTCCAGATACAACAGCCTTAAATGAGAGTGCACAGGCCTGCAGTCAAAACACTTTTAGTGATCCTACTATAGCCAAACTCCAAGAGGAGCTGGCACAGGCTCAGTAGGAAAAAGAAAGACTTGAAGAAGATATTGTGTCTAAAGGAAAATACCAGGAGTTGCAATAGAAAATGAGGAACATCCATGAAGTAGAGGCTGAAGCCTACGAGAAGTGTCGAAAGGTAGAAGAGAAGGCTGAAAAGGTAAGGAATAAATTAAACATGGCCCAGAATCAAATGGATACTCTCTGCTCCTTATACACAGATGTTCTAGCTTGTAGATGCCCTGCCAAGAATTATGCTTTGTTTTTATTAGAGAGATATTTACAATTAAAAATTAAAGCAGTTAGGGCAGGAAAGTCTATAGAATTAAAAACTATAGATGATTTTGTGAAATTCTGCAAACTCTATGGGGTTAAGGTACAACGCCTCCTTTGTGAGTTCTATTTGCACAATCTTATATTGGAGGATGAAATTGAGATAAATCCCAGCCCTTTTGTGGGTGACATCCAATATCAAGCATTTATTTCATTTGTTTTCAACCAGTTGAAATGGCTCAAGGCCTATAATACTTTCCAAAGGCAAGAAAATGGGTTAGACCTATGGGTTAGGAGTGAGCCAAAACACCCATTACAATTATGCGCTAGGCAGAAGAGCCTAATGACAAGAGAGGGTGTTATCCAAGCATTGGGGCCTGTCCATAAAGAAATTTTCTTGGATGGGGTAGAATATTTTCTCTCCCTTAGAAACCAAGCCTATATAGCAGCTAAAGTCCGATGGGAGATTTCCAATCAGAATATTCAAAACCGAGAGCCATTTAATTATAGAAATTTTGGATTAGCTACTGACTGCTTGGTTCTCTATAGCAACCTCATCTTAAGGTAAGGCCCATTCTGGCTAGGGTGTAGGTTTCGAAGTCCCATTGTATGGTATCCTACAACAGATTATAAAGACATTTATGAATTACCTGAAGCATAGATAGGGCATGTCTTTGAAGCTTTAGCTGCAAGTCATGGTTTTAGGCCTCTTAATGAAAACCTTCTCCAGCCTATTATCCAACTGCTTTACATGTAAACTATGGTTTTCATGAGGACATGAAAAAGGGTAAGCAGGGGGGTATGTTGAGCACTGGAAAAGGTATGAATTCACCATGCATTTTCTCATATTTTTCCTTTAAACATAACTCTTTTTATTCTAGAAAGGTGATTTATTGTAGAATTATGGTAGAATTGCAAAGACTTGTGTTTATTGTGAAAAGTAACTAAAAATTGCCTTTTATTGTAAAAACAGGAAACAAACAGAGTAAACAACTATTCAAAAGGCAAGGCTAAAGTAGGAGTAACTATTTTTCCTCCAGTGATAGACCGTATCAAGTCAAAGAGAAGGAAATCAGAACGCATTGCCAAAAGAAGACAGGGAACAACACCACTACAGCCTAAGAAGATCAAGTGCTAGCTAAAGAGAGAAAAGGAGCGAATCCCTCAGGATCTTTCAATCCTGATGGATTGTTGTTTAGTCTTATCATGTTCCTTATCTTATCCGTCGAAACTGTTATAAAAGGAAATTCCTTTAGAGATCAAAGGAGTCGAATCATTGATTGAGCATTCTCTATATAACTCTACATTTTCTTATTAACTCTCGTAATCAGAGAGCGATCACTGTAAACACTTTTTATGTTTGATTAATACAAAGACACGTTTTCGTTCCATTTCTCAAGCTTTGCAGTAACCCAGCAGTGTTTCACTGGTGCTAAGGGCCCAGCCCTAGTGGATCGATTTGCTGTTTTTATCTCTATCTTTCAATTATCGTCGTGTGATAGTTTGTGGTTGTTTGCATTAGATTTTCAAGTTAATTGGTTTGTTGTTGAATTATTTATTGATTTCATTATGTTAATGAATTTCATTGTTGTTCCGTTTTGACAAGGACCTTAATTCCTATATTATTTATCTTGTTATACCTTATAGAGCTTTTCTGTTCATCATTAGATGTTATGTTCCAATTGATTGCTATTCCGTTGGATTACTGTTCATTTCGAATTGCTGCTTAACAATGGTTGTTGTCGACAGGGTTTGGTGTTTAATAGAATTTTCTATTCGATTCCATTAAGTTCAGATCTGCTGTTCAGATTCATTAGGTAGTATTTTCTATTCGATTCTTCTAAGTTATAGTTTGCTACTCATTTAAATTGTTGTTCAATTCCAATGTGTTGTTCATTTCCAATTCATTAGTTTACAGATTGCAAAGAGTTTGCTTTTAAAGAGTTTTCCTAGTTTACTTTCAATAGAAGCTTTAGTTCAATTTCTATTTCCCTTCAATTTCTTTAAATCAGGATTGTCAACTATAGAGAACATTGGTTATTGCCTCCACGTTCCCAGATTGATTGTCTTGTTCTAGTTTGATTTCAGTTTCATCAATTTCTAGAGGAATGAGTTATTGCTACTATATCCTTGATTGATGTTTGTTGAGTGAATATTTGGATTTCAAAGCATTTGAGTTCATGTTATTGTAATTAGATTTCTTTTCCAAGCATCCGTTTACTCTTGTATTTAGAAAACTGTGCTACATCTTACAAAGCATTACTCTTAGCTTGAATTGCAGCCTCAGACAGAGTACACTCTTGAAACAAAAATTCGTCCCTGGATTGATGATTAATGTAGGATAAATAGGTGTTAAAAAGATACATCTTATACCTCAATAGGGATCTACTGATTCACGCCCCCCCTAGTAGTGAAATCATTTCTAACAATTGGTGTATAAGTGTGTTCTCTTGGTGGAGCTTGATAGCTTGAGAGTAGATTTTGGGGATATGGAAAAGCATAAGTGGAAACAATATAAAAAGAAGAAGAGTTGCAAACAAGCCAAGAATGCTGCAAAATCATAAGAACCTCTCCCCCTAGTAAAAGGTATGGTGGGAAAATTTTTTAGTCATGAACATTTTATTTCTTGTTACCATTCTAGTGATGATGATCTTGGATTCATTAAAAATATAATAATCATATTTTGGAAGTTGTTTCCTCAAAAGGTGAGGAAGGTGTATTTCCAGTGTAGGAATCTGAAGATGAAGAGCTCAGGATATTAGTATCCCTTGAGTTTGAAAACAAATTTCAATCAAGGATAATTGAGAGTCTCACTTTAGAGAATAGAGATCTGGAAAAATTGCTACAAATTATTGAAGAAAAATAATTTCCAAGAAATAAATTTATGATCTTGAAAATTAGTTGGGCAAAGAAAGGATAACTGAAGAGGAGATTGGAAGCCAACTTAAAGATCATATGATAAATTTCCAGAAACTTGAAGTAGAATTGGAAGAGAGTAGATATAGTTTAAATGGAGCTAAAGAGACAATGATCGAAAATCCCAAGGCATAAATTAAAAACAAAAAACAAGAAAATCATCATCAAAATCAGAAGTTGGAGAAGGTGACGAGGAAGGGTTTGAGAAATGCAAGGTGTTCTAGTTCTCAGAAATTTGGGCACATTTTAGCAAATTTCAGAAACAAAAATACAAATCATTTCAAGCAAGACAAGCTAACAAATCAAGAGAAATCACAAGTAGTCTGTCAAGGAAAACTAGTCCCATTAGTCTCCAGGTATAAATACATTTTTTATGGGTACTATTATTTATGCAATGAATTCAGTCATAAATGTATTGACTATAGAAATCAGATGAACAATTGATTTGAGCCCTTTCCAAAATTTTCATACACCCATTAGTTGTTGTTGAGTTGAGTGTAGATGCTATTTTTGGTGCTTATGATGTGCTAATTTTTTCTTGGTTGGAGAAGCGTTGTTGGAGTTGTTGATTGAAAATGATACTACTACATTAGGAGAGAAAAACTTGTGTTATTGTTGCTACATTATGATCAAATCCAACCAATGTTCAAGGGGATTTATTTTGTTTACAGTAGGGTGCTTGATAAGTTTATCCCTTTTGCATTGATGTTAAAGGGGGAGTACTTGAGGATACTAGTTGTTCAAAGGTTAGTTGGATGGTTTAGCTAGGGTTTCCATCAATGCCAAAGGGGGAGATTTCTCTACAAGGAAAATACCCTCTAGCATATGTTTTAGAGGAAACCCTTATAAAAATACCCCAGACATCCGTTTCTAGCGGAGGTTATTAGAGGAGGTTGGCGGGTGGAGGTTTTTGCGGATGTTTTTAATCCGGTGTGATTATCATCCTAAACCACATTGGTGCATTCAATAATAGAAAGCACCGATGCACACAAAAAATTGGCACACCAGACACCGTGAACTCTATACAAACCCGCCCTATGCGTCTTATTATTGTATTGCACCAGTGATTTACAAATATTCCGCACTGGTGCATCCTAAAACTCTGTGCCAAAATAGAAACCGCTAGATGCGGTCTTAAGAAACTGCACCGGTGCGCCTATAAAACCCTGCGCACTGGAATAGGGTTAAATAAAAAAGAATTACGACCAAAAAACCACATTTTTCACTTTTCTCATTGCTCCAGAGCTCTCAAGCACTGGTGCAATTTATCCTTGTCTGAGCCACCCTAACATTGGTGCTCCCATTGCACCCATTACACGCACTACTGTTGTGCATTGCCCACCAATCTCCATTTGAATTTTTGAAAATGGTGGGAAAAATTACTTCTACAAATTCTATAGCCAATATGCCTCCTCAACGGCCAAATGTACAGGTATTTTCTTATTTTTCGATAATTAAGCCTTTTAGCGGATTAGAATTGTAAATTACGTTAAAATTAACCATTTAAAAAAAAAATATTTGTGGCGCGATGCGCTCGAGCCGTTTAGCTTGCGGTGCTGCCTGTAAATTTACCAGTTGCACCACAACCAATGCTAACGGTATCCGCATCGATTCTAGGGTGGTACCAAAAGGCGCACCTGAGCTATTTTAAAATTTAAAAAAAGTGTGGTGTGGTCGGTTACCTGGCCGCACCGTTGACCCTATGGAATAGTGGCAATGCGATGCATTGACTTAAATATCTGCCCCGGGGTAGGTATTTTTCTCAACGCACCACATTCCGGCATTTCAACACGGCCAACAACGGGGCCTGGTAAAAGACTGCACCGTTGACTATGTAATGATGTTAGGAGGTCAGTGCACTGATCAAACTATACATCTCGAGGCTGGTATTTTGGTCAGCGCGTCGCATTCCGACATTTCGACATGGTCAACGGTGCGACCTAGTAAAACACCACACCATTGACTATGTAATGATGTTAGGAGGTCAGTGCACTGATCGAACTGTACGCCCGGGGGCGTATAGTTTGGTCAGCGCACTGCCCTCCCGACATGGTCCATAGTCAACGATGCGGTCTGTTATACCACCACACCATTGAGTTAAGAATAATGCAAGAGGGCGGTGCGATGAAAATTTTCAGGTGCATTGCCTCTGGTGCACTAAAGATTTTCTGGTGCACCGCTGTCGGTGCGTAAAAAAAAACGATGCACCGGTACCAGTGCATGCCTATTTTTTGTGGCGCACCGATTATTTTTTTTTTCCAAAAATTATTTATATATGTATACTCCTAAATACATGTCTCATTTAATAAAAAATTTGTATCTAATATGTCAATCATTTAGAGACGTGAAAGGAGAGAAGAGAGGGAACAACATCAACAACATGCAGACCAGTATAACATGGTTCGCCTGTGGGAGGCACGAGAGAGGGAGAGAGATGCGTACCCTCGTCCTATTACAACAGCTACCCAGGGGCTCCTAAGGTAGATAGGCCTCCTCAAGTTCTCTGAAGAGGCTACTTCCCTAAAGGGCCATGGTTTGTTTTTGAGACATCTTATTCACAAGTGGAATGCCCACCTACAAGCTTTTTGGGTTGGCCCTAACCAATGGTATGTGCCCACTAAGGAGGACATATATTTCATTACAGGGCTATCGAGGAGAGTGGTGGATTTTCGCTCATTCCTAGAGGTTTCATTTGGCTATGTAGTAGGGAGTTAGTTGGTGTACTTCTAGAGATACATTAGCGTAGATATACTGTCTCCTTCATATTTTCTGGTCTCTGGAGGTCAGTTACATATTGTTGCATTTAGTGAGGAGGTGAGGTGCCTCTCACATCTGATTTCGACCATTTCACACAACACCAGTGACAAGCAATGCATTAGTTTCTCGATTCTATATTATATTGATTCTTTAGTACAGGAGCCACGACTTGTCAGGTGGTTTGCCATTTTTTTGTGGCAGTTTTGTACAACCTTAGATAGATTTCGTGCTCATGCACAAGGGAGGGTCAACTTCCCTTTTTCTTCAGAGATTTTTTGTTTATTTTTCGAGAGGTTTCCAGAGACGAGGCCTACTTTTGTTCGTTAACCTCGTAAGCCGATGTTGGAGGCACAGATGCACATGTGGGGGCAAATGATTCCCAAGAGGGGCGAGACAGAGTTTTTCGCGATGATATCGCATGATGCACTGGAGTTACTAGCCAGTGTTGACGAGCATCCCTTCGTTATGGTCCCTTGTCCTTATGCTAGTTTGGATTGGCGAGGGTGTGCCAACATCCTTTTCACAAATGATGAGCCGCCGGATGATAGAGGTAATATTATTGTTTTATTTAAATTTATTTTAACATGTTCTTTAACTTTTTTTTATTAAATTATGTAATGAAATTGTCTAATTATTGTTGTGTACTTGTATATATGTTGCAGACATTGGGTCTTTTGATGGCGAGGACATACCAGTGCCACCACATGATCCAGGTGTGGATCTTGATGACGATCAGGATATGCCAGATGCCAAGGATCATCATGAGGCCGGTGGAGAGACCTGATCCTATTGGTGTGCCAATACCGCCTTTTGCTAGGCGCGGTAGGCTTGATAGCAGATTGTTGATTGAGTTGGGAGACCAACTATGTGCATTAATTTTTGAGGCGGGAGTCAGGCCTGCTACTATGAGAGATATACAAGACAATGGTAGGTTGGTACATATGTGGAGAGGCATGCTGCATGACATATACAGCCTGATGCGGCATGTCATAGGAGCTACGACCTTAGTTACATGGAAGAGGAGGACTCTTGCACGTTATAGGCATGGCCGAGATGCAGTACGTCATCGACAGTCACTGAGTAGCGCCAACGCATCATTTAATGATCACGATCAGGGGAGTGATCATCGTTCACTTGACTCTGCGCCAGATGAGAATCCTCCACTAGCATCGAGCAACAATGATCATGGAGAGCAGGTTGGACCATCAGCCACATCAAGTCAACAGCTTGCGACATCTAGGAGTACTCATGATCATGAGCAGGCTGGACCATCGACCTTGTCGAGTCATCACGATGAGCAGCCAATAGTTGATCCTGATCAGCATGAGGCACCAGTACCATATCAGCAGGCACGTGATGATCAACATATATCTGAGCTTGTCGAGGCTGCGCCATTGACTGAGTAGGCCTCAACTAGTACTGCTATTGATGATGTATGACCAGTTGATATATGAAATTTATATTACAGTTGTATATTTCTTACATTATTCAGTTATATATATATATATATATATATATATATATGGTCTATTGGAAATTGGGTTCAACGCTCCCCGTGTGTTTTGTGACATGGACTAACCGCCTCTCGTGGATCCTAACTTTGGTGGTTGTAGTGGAGACTAATTCCTGTAGGTTTTGGTCTAACGAAAATCGTGATTCCAACAATTGGTATCAGAGCAACAGGTCTCGAGTTTGAAACTCACCTAGCTCACGTTGGGGGGGATATTGTTGGACATTGGGTTCAAAACTCCCCATGTGTTTCATGACATGGATTAATCGCCTCTCGTGGATCCTAACTCTAGTGATTGTAGTGGAGACTAATGCCTGTAGGTTTTGGTCTAACGGAAATCGTGATTCCAACATGGTCCATGTATTTTATGCTCATGTTGTAGTTGTACTTAATTTTCATGTTGGTGATCATCATGATGTGTATATTGTTAGGTCAAATTAGATATGTTCATTTAAAGTACTACTTGTAGATAGATGTGTATGTGATAACAGTTGTTTGGCATGAGATGTATATTTGATGTTTGTGTTGTGATGATGTTATACAATGCTAATTGTGTTTTATTAGATGATCATGATCACGATGATGTTAGCAAATTTGAAAGTGTTTTTTAGTCGAATACGATGTGTGTACGATGGTTATCATGATCGTGATGTTTATTAATTAATTTAATATTAAATGATCATGATATTGTAAACTTGTAATATTTTTAATTCTAATTGTATGTAAAATTATAAAATTGTAATTGTATTTGTAATTGTAATTGTATGTAAAATATTTGTAAAATTTTAATTGTAATTGTAATATTTATTTTATTGTGAAATGATTGTAATTGTAGTTTTAATTGTAATTCTATATATGTAAAATTGTAAAATTCTAATTCTAATTCTAATTGTATGTAAAATTCTAAAATTGTAATTGTAATGGTATATATGTAAATTTGTAAAATTGTAATTGTAATTGTAAATTTTAAATTTTGTAAAATTGTAATTGTATATATGTAAAATTCTAAAATGATAATTGTACGTGAAATTGTAAAATTTTAATTGTAATTCTAATTACGCCGTAAGGCGTTATTATTTGAAAATAACTTTCCTGATGTGCATCGTGTCATAATTTGAAACCCTTAGATTGTATGTTAGACGATTAAAACATTTTCAACCCTCGATAGAAAAGTTAGTTTACAATGCAGTTATGAAAAGAAAAAATGAAAAGAGAGAATTTAGAAGGTAGGGCATTGAGCGAATGGACATTCTCGGATTTCAGAAAAGCTTTGGAATTTAAGGGAAGCAATGCCTGCGCCTCATTGCCCCTGGAAAATGAAATTGTTACAATATCTGCGCCTCATTGTTGCTGGAAAGGGGAAAGCATCATTTGTCATAACAATTTCTGGAAATGGGGAAAGATTTGAGTGAGGAGCAGATTGCTCCAATGCGGGAGGCGTTCAGCCTCTTCGACACCGACCACGATGGTTACATCACAGTGGCCGAACTGGGAACCGTGATGTGATCCCTGGGGGAGAATCCCACTCAGGTGGAGCTTAAAGATATCATTAAACGCGAAGAGATCAACGGCACCATCGACTTCCCTCGGTTTGTGGAGGTGATGAAACGAAACTTGAAGGGAGGGAGCTTCCATGTTCAGCTCAGGGATGCCTTTAAAGCCCTCGATAAAGAGGGCACCGACAAGATTTATACCAGGGAACTCCGTCATATTCTTACCAGCGTCAGGGAGAAGCTGGAGCCGTGGAAATTCGATGAGTGGATTCGAGAAATTAAGGTCGATTCCGACGGAAATATCTGCTATGAAGATTTTATCACCAGGATGATGGCCAAGTAATATTTAGTTTGCCATATTGTTGTGATGCACACTCTTTTTTAAATTTTTGTGATTTTTGAAACCTCTGGAAATCTTGTGCCCTTTCGTCTGGGAAATTTGGAGAATGAAAAGAGAAAATGTAGAAGGTAGGGCATTGAGTGACTGGACATTCTCGGATTTCAGAAAAGCTTTGGAATTTTAGAGAAGCAATGCCTGCGCCTCATTGCCGCTGGAAAATGAAATTGTTACAATCTCTGCACCTCATTGTTGTTGGAAAGGGGAAAGCATCATTGGTCATAACAATTTCTGGAAATGGGGAAAGATTTGAGTGAGGAGCAGATCGCTCTAATGCGGGAGGCGTTCAGCCTATTCGACACCGACCGCGATGGGTACATCACAGTGGCCGAACTGGGAAACATGATGCGATCCCTGGGGGAGAATCCCACTCAGCTGGAGCTTAAAGAGATCATTAAACACGAAGAGATCAACAACACCATCGACTTCCCTCGCTTCGTGGAGGTGATGAAACGGAACTTGAAGGGAGGGAGCTTCCATGTTCAGCTCAGGGATGCCTTTAAAGCCCTTGATAAAGAGGGCATCAACAATATTTCTACCAGGGAACTCCGTAATATTCTTACCAGCGTCAGGGAGAAGTTAAGCTTTCATTTGTTGGTATTAGAGACTCATAACAATTTTAGAAATTGTAGCAGTTCAAGTTCGGAGAAATATCAGAAATATTATCTGGGTTCAAACCAGATTTCGCTAAGAAATTTCAGAGATTTCAGTTGATAATTTAGTGGAGGAATGAATTTTTTGACTCAGTGTCCCTGCTGCTCCTACTTCTGCTTTTTCCGGGTGAAGAAGAAGAAATCTGACCAACATGAGTCTGCAAAGACTGCACCCTCTCCTGAAGGAGGATGAATGTGAGCTATACCTTTTATTATTTTATGAGCTTCATAGAAACAATGAACTCTTCTCATGATAGATCAATATTTTGATCTTAATCTGTTCTTCTCGTTTCTGTTTCTATGAAGGAATTGAACCCAATGGTTTAAGTTGTTTCTTTTCTCAAATTTGTGATATGAATAATGGGTGAGAGCAGGAAGGTTTACTTTGTTATATTTTGTTGTGAATGAAGGTTAAAGTTGTGCAAACAGGAGCATTAGATACATCCCGTGATACTATAAGGGGTCTGGTTTCTATCAAATTTTTGCTTCAAGCCTGCATGGCAATAGATCTCTGAATGTTTTAGCATTCTGTTCCTTTTTTGTTTGGTTTTGTTGGGTTTTTTGTTGCTCGTCTAGATCTGCATTTTGTAATTTCTGTTATGTATTTTTAGAGTAGGCCAAGCTTTCATTCGTTGGTATTGGAGAGTCATAACAATTTTAGAAATTGTAGAAGTTCAAGTTCAGAGAAATATCATAAATATTATCTGGGTTCAAACCAGATTTCACTGAGAAATTTCAGAGATTTCAGTTGATAATTTAGTGGAAGAATAAAGTTTTTGACTCAGTGTCCCTGCTGCTCCTGCTTCTGCTTTTTCTGGGTGAAGAAGAAAAAATCTGACCAACATGAGTCTACAAAGACTGCACCTGCTCCTAAAGGAGGATGAATGTGAGCTATACTTTTTATTATTTTATGAGTTGCATCATTGGTCATAACAATTTCTGGAAATGGGGAAAGATTTTAGTGAGGATCAAATCGCTCCAATGCAGGAGGCGTTCAACCTCTTCGACACCGACCGCGATGGTTACATCACAGCGGCCGAACTGGGAACCGTGATGCAATCCCTGGGGGAGAATCCCACTCAGGAGGAGCTTAAAGAGATCATTAAACATGAAGAGATTAGCAGCACCATTGACTTCCCTTGCTTCGTGGAGGTGATGAAACAGAACTTCAAGGGAGGGAGCTTCCATGTTCAGCTTAGGGATGCCTTTAAAGCCCTCGATAAAGAGGGCACCAACAATAGTTCTACCAGGGAACTCCGTCATATTCTTACCAGCGTCAGGGAGAAGATGGAGCAGTCAGAATTCGATGAGTGGATTCGAGAAATTAAGGTCGATTCTGACGGAAATATCTGCTATGAAGATTTTATCACCAGGATGATGGCCAAGTAATATTTAGTTTGGCGTATTGTTGTGATGCACACTCTTTTTTAAATTTTTGTGATTTTTGAAACCTCTGGAAATCTTGTGCCCTTTTTTCTAGGAAATTCGGAGAATATATTTTACTATCTAACTCTCACATACACGTGAGTCAGTTTCAGGAAAACTGCCCAGGGTTTCGAATGTATTGAATACCCTATCTAACACTCAGGTATTTGTGTGTCTCCGCTCTGGTTTTCTGTTCTGATGGTGTGGAAATGGAGGTGGACTGTGGTTAGCCTTACTGTCATTTTTCTCCTTTTGTCTATTCATGTCCAGGTCCAATCTCAAAGCTTCAGAAACTTTTTTTCTTCTACTGTTCTTTGATTTTGGCTTCATATTTGCAGGAAGGCAATAGAGGTGTTCCATGATGAGGTGATCTGATTTTTTCCTTTGGTGAAATTGATCAGGAAGGAGAAGGAAGGCAACAAAACTTTGTGTTGATTCATGGGCTTGGGCATGGAGTATGGTGTTGGTATAAAATTGTCACTCTCCTAAAGCAGAAGGTGCACAAAGTGACTGCCTTGGATCTAATCTCTAATGGGATAAACAGGGTAGCCTCTATAGATCAAGTCAATTCAATTGCACAGTATGCAGAGCCACTACTAGAATATATCAGGAACCTTGAAAATGATGATAAGGTGCTTGGATGCTCTCCCTACCGCGTCCTATCAATACAAAGCATCCACATGACAGGCTAACTTTATTTTGTAACAAAGTCAGATCTGTCATATTCTGGCATCCACTTTCCTATTCATAATTCAAAAAGAAGAAGAATGGAGTACCACCCTGCGTAATTCCCAGTAGATAATATTCCTTTGAAAAAAAGAAATATTCATGTTCAAGGCCACTATAAGGGGTCTGGTTTCTATCAAAGTTTTGCTTAAGCTTGCATGGAAATAGATCTCTGAATGTTTTATCATTCTATTCCTTTTTTGTTTGGTTTTGTTGGGTCCCCTGTTGCTCGTCTAGATCTGCATTTTGTAATTTTTGTTATGTATTTTTAGAGTAGGCCAAGCTTTCATTCTTTGGTATTAGAGACTCATAACAATTTTAGAAATTGTAGCAGTTCAAGTTCGGAGAAATATCAGAAATATTATCTGGGTTCAAACCAGATTTCGCTGAGAAATTTCAGATATTTCAGTTGATAATTTAGTGGAAGAATGAAGTTTTTGACTCAGTGTCCCTGCTACTCCTGCTTCTTCTTTTTCCGAGTGAAGAATAAGAAATCTGACAAACATGAGTCTGCAAAGACTGCACCTTCTCCTGAAGGAGGATGAATGTGAGCTATACCTTTTATTATTTTATGAGCTTCATAGAAACAATGAACTCTTCTCATTATAGATCAATATTTTGATCTTAATCCATTCTTCTTGTTTATGTTTCTATGAAAGAATTGAACCCAATGGTTTAAGTTGTTTCTTTTCTCAAATTTGTGATATGAATAATGGGTGAGAGAAGGAAGGTTTACTTTGTCTGTTATATTTTGTTGTGAATGAAGTTTAAAGTTGTGCAAATAGGAGCATTAGATACATCCTGTGATACTATAAGGGGTCTAGTTTCTATCAAATTTTTGTTTCAAGCCTGCATGGCAATAGATCTATGAATGTTTTAGCATTCTATTCCTTTTTTTTTGGTTTTGTTGGGTATTTTGTTGCTCGTCTAGATCTGCATTTTGTAATTTTTGTTATGTATTTTTAGAGTAGGCCAAGCTTTCATTCGTTGGTATTGGAGAGTCATAACAATTTTAGAAATTTTAGCAGTTCAAGTTCGGAGAAATATCAAAAATATTATCTGGGTTCAAACCAGATTTCACTGAGAAATTTTAGAGATTTCAGCTGATAATTTAGTGGAAGAATAAAGTTTTTGACTTAGTGTCCCTGTTGCTCCTGCTTCTGCTTTTTCCAGGTGAAGAAGAAGAAATCTGACCAACATGAGTCTTCAAAGATTGCACCTGCTCCTAAAGGAGGATGAATGTGAGCTATACTTTTTATTATTTTATGAGCTTCATAGAAACAATGAACTCTTCTCATGATTGACATTGTTAAACGATTGAACAATGCTCTGCCATAGATTCAAAACAGTTAGAAAAAATAAAACATTATTATTAAAACAGAAATCAAACACAATAATAATCCTATTCCCCTAGTTAATAGTCGCATTTGCAGCAAAAGAGGAGCAGGTGGAACATTAGTAAATAGGCAGCAAGGACGTGTGGTTATTAGTTAGGGCTGGGTAGTTTTCATATTTTATTTTAAATCTGTGTGCCTCTCCTTTTTCATATTTTATTTTAAATCTGGGTGTGCGCCTCTCCTTATATCACCGCCTCTCTTTATGCGTTGCTTGGTGGAACACAGTTTTTGGCCTTTTCAACAGGTATATCTTTTGGATTCCAACCATTCGGAAAAAGCTATACTAGAGATAAGATGCTTATTATTTATAAATGTTCAAATCAAATTTAGTAAAGTTGAGTAGAAGGGCAGCAGCCTGCAACTTCATTGCTGTGTGAACTAAGAGATGGTGTATTTTAGATGCCTGAAAAGTAACAAAAGAAAAGGCCTGTGGGGGAAAAGATGATTGTTGATGAATAAAAATAGAGTGTCCCACAATTTGAAAGTGATAATACAACGAAGTTTTGTCCATCGAAATTGGTCGGAATAATTCCCAAACTCTATCTTTCAATGGGATAAAAGAATTCAGACACTTTACTTTTCAATTGGATAGAAGAATTCCCACACTTTATGTTTAAATTTGAACAAAATGCCTTTTTTTTTTTTTTAACAACTTTCTTCATTGGTGCTCGAAGCCCAAGTAACAGAAATAAAATAAATTTGTGGATTAGAGATTAATTTTGATGGATCTGCCATTTTTGTGTGTTTAATGATGCCCACCATCATAGTTGCAATGATCCCTTACTCAAAGGGTGGCTCGGTTTTTAACGGTTTAAGTTCATGTTAGTTTACCAATTTATTTAACGTGTTGTTTATTGATGTTATGATTTTGTTAAAAAAAATAAAATTTGTTAGGATTTTTTTTTTTTTCAAAAATTTAATAATAAAATGGTTAAATTTTTTTTTTTTAATAATAGAAAATATATTTAATATCATTAAATCTCTCAAACACCGAGCACTGAAAATCTTGCAATTTACCAGTTGTAATTTAAATTTCTCAAAATTTTGGTCAGATTTTAATCAAAATCTTGCCAAATTTTCTCCCATTTTTCAAACAATATTATATAAACTACTCTCTTAATTATATCTCTTAATTATTTTCCTGGGGTTAAGTGAAAGCAGTTTCCAAATTATCTATCAACTTTCTTTACTCATTTTAATATTTAATATATTTAATATTTTCGAGAGAGAAAATGATTGAAGGCCATTTCAAACTTATAATGACTCTTATTGGCTAGGGCTTTGGGAAAGTACGGGTGTTGGTGATTTTTAATTAATTGTGTTAGATTTTGGAAATGTATAGTATAAAGTATTTACAATTTTTTTTCAAAATAATAAGATTTTCAGTTTTTTTTTTCAAAAATATAAATCGTTTCTTTTATAATAGAAAATATATTTAAAATCATTAAAAATATCTCAAGCATCCAACACTTAAAATCATGAAATTAATTTTGAAATCCCTATTTTCCAAACAAAATTGTATAAACTACTCTTTTAATTATCTCTCTCTGTCTCAACTTTCTTTACTCGTTGGCAGTTTTGAAATTATCTGTCTTGACTTTCTTTACATCACTCATTTGCAGTTTCGAAATTATCTGTCTCAAATTTCTTTAATATTTTCGACTTTCTTTACTCATTTGCAGTTTCGAAAATATTTGTCTCAAATTTCTTTACTCATTTTAATATTTTCGAGAGTCGGAACTTTTAGATTTTGAAAAAATTATATAGAAATTTTTTAAGAATTTATCTATTAATAATGATTAAAATAAATTAATAAATATATATAATAAATATGATAGATTGATGAAAAATCAAATTAAAATGATAATAACTAAATTTAATAATTAACAATTTTCTTCAATTTTATTTTTATTAAATTATATAAATTCTGGTAAATATTAAAAATATACATGACAGGTAAATGTGTTTGATATATGGATGAATGTCTTTAATAGTGATTAATTTTTTATTCATGATTTTTGAAAAAACTTTAGTTATGTATATAGTTATTTGTTTAACATCATTGTAAATTTTTTTCTTCTATTTAAGTAGATAAGTGTTTTCAAACAATAATTATAGCTTCATTCATGATTAAAAAAAAAAAAAAAACTATGCATATAGCTATTTCTTTTTATTCCTCCGCACAATCATTATTTTTAATTTATTAGGTAGATAAGTGTTTTCAAACAGTAACTATAACTTCAGTTATGATTTTTGAAAAAACTTTATTTTTAACTTATTAGGTAGATAAGTGTTTTCAAACAATAACTATAACTTCATTTATGATTTTTGAAAAAACTTTAGTTATGCATTTAGGCATTTCATTAACATCATTGTAAATTTGTTCTTTTATGTACCCTATTAAAAGGCATTATGAATCCATAATGTTTATATATTATCATTTTCATTCAATTACAAACACTAGCTTTTGAAACAGTAACTATAGCTTCATTCATGATTTTTGAAAAGACATTAGTTATTCATATAAACAATCATTTTCATTCAATTAGAAACACTACCAACTTGTTTCCTACCCCTTGATTCATAAATTTTCATGTAGTTCCATAGGAATCTTATTAATGTTAAAACCACATAAAAATAATTCAAAAACAATAACCACATTTATGAATTTCCTTCTCTATAGTACTTATTCTTTTACCTTTGTTTTTAGAAAATGACAACAAAACTAACAAAACTTACTCTCCAGAAAAACTCATATTCAACCTCATATTCAACCATTGCTACAAAGCGTTGAACTTGAGCCTATTACGTCAATGCAAAGTTCACACATAGAAAGCGCCTTATGCTTCCAATCACTTTCAATGAGCTCACTGAAGCAAGCTTGCTTCAAAAGGGTTCTATTATACATCTTAAAAGTTGGACTACTTCAACTATTGGTCCATCAATATAAGTTTGTTACAAAATTCTTATTTAAACATTACGTATTAGACTATAGATAGAAGGTCACATCAAATTATAATTACACATTCCTTGATCATCTAAGCACTTATATTTGAATTCTTTTTAAGTTACTTCCTTATGAAGCTTCCTTTCTTATAGTTGAATTCTTTCTAATTACTTCCTTACGGTGTTTCCTTTGCAACATTAGGAGCAATTGCTAGTTCTAATTCTAATTGTATGTAAAATATTTGTAATATTTTAATTGTATTACTATGAAATGATTGTAATTGTAAAATTGTAATTGTATGTAAAATTCAAAATTGTAATTGTAATTGTATGTGAAATTGTAATTGTAATTTTAATTGTAATTGTATGTAAAATGTTTGTACAATTTTAATTGTATTAATGTGAAAATTTTAATTGTATTAATGTGAAATGATTTTATTAAAATTTTAAAATTTTAAAATTTGTAAAATTTTAAATAATTGTAAAATAATAAATCTAGAATAATATGAATTTTTGTAACATAATAAAGTTTAGAAAATAATGCAAATAAATTCATGTACTTTATAGTTATAATTATTTTATTATGATCTTACATACAAAAAAAAGAACTGTATACAGTATGCCATTGTTTTTTAGAACATAATTACAAATTGTCAAGTGAAATATTGATTTTATCATTAACATAATGCAAATTACCAATTAATTCAAAATACATATTATAATGTTTCGAAAAACCCATCTTAAAAAGTATAAATATTGATGTCGAAATAACACATGTACCATATCACTCTCGGTTCTCATGATCACCCTCATTATCTTCCAGCTCGCATGGCATGATAACAATATTGTTCTCAAAAATATGTTTTGATCTAGAGTCATGTCTCAATATGAGCCACCTATCCCTATCCAACACATATGGGTAAAAAAACACCCGGTTGCAGTGTTTGGGGAAAACATAGGGCTCCTTAGCTTCATCCCACATCTTTCTAGAGTTGATACATATCAGCCTATTATTTCGATCTTCATTTACATTATTCTGATAAAAGGTGTCCCACCACTTGCACCTAAAAATAACGCATTGGAAAGAAGAGAAATCCACTTCAATGATCTCTTGTATCTTTCCGAAGTAACCTAACGTCCCTCGTACTAGGTTTTGATCACGGTGGCTAGATCGACTAGATTGATCAAACTCAATTTCCACTCCACAATCTTGTGTGATGTTTCCAGCATCAACATTTTCTATGCAAAAATGGTGCCCATATGCCCACATAGATGGGAACAAATGCACCTATTATAAAAAAGTTAAAAAAATCATAGTGTCATGTGTCTTATAATAACCTAATAGTTAAAATATGAAATATAGATGTAATTACATTTTAAAGGTGAATTATTAAGTTTCAAATGTACATATAAATTAAATAGATTATTACATAGTTTCTGCACCCAATCCCTACGTTTAGTGCATCCTCTTCAACACATGGGTAACGACCAGTTGCATCGTATTTCTCTCTGACTTGGTCAGCAACCCAAATGTTGGGGTATATTTATGGTATATTTTCTTTTAAATGATTGGGATATGGCACTCTTCTACCATTCAAGCATCTAAATTCTTTCTTGTCACTATCCCATTTCATCCTCTTTTGTTCGTACAATGCGACCCACGGTTGTGTCGCTTCATAATAGTAAAGAACAAATTTATTGATTGCTTCAATTTCTCCATTCGCTGATGAAATAAAACCGACATTATATAGTACATAGAGATGAAAATATACAGTATATTGAAGTTCAACATGAATATTTACTTTGTGTAAATTTGAAAATTTATAAGTTTCTTACTCTTTATAAAGCACTTTTTTCCACTCATTTGGAGCAACTCCCCTTCTCTTTTGTCTTCATTCGTTTCATCGTCCCAAATCCCCGCACCTAGTCTGTTGTCAATCTGCTTGATGTACTAACTAGCATAATAGAAAGACTCATACGATACATACCCCTCTGCCATAGACCCCTCGGGTTTTTCCCTTTGTCGAACAAAACCCTTCAATTTCTTCATGTACCTCTCTAAGAAGAACATCCAACTACAAGAAACCACCCCAACTAATTCAACCTCATCTACTAGGTGGATTAGAAGATGAACCTAAAAGTCCATGAAACTTGTCGGCAGTTCCTTCTCAAACATACCAACAATCTCAACCATCTCTTGATGCCACCGTGGAATGCTAGCCATATGAATCTCCTTTGACGTGATCCAACATACAAATGTAGATAATTTAGATATGACACATCCTAGGTCTTGAGGGAATTCATGTTTCACACACCCATGCATGAACAAAGGACAATGACACTGAAAAGTTATAAACACATGCAATAATATACAAAATTAGTTATGTTTTATGATCCCTGCATGGGATAAAAATTATTAACATAAAAAATAATTAAATCATTCATTTGAAATTATACATACTCTTAGAAGATTCAGATGGTCATGCGATTTCAACCCCGACAAATGGTCATCCATGGTGAAGCAGCACTGTAGTGAAGACCAGTATGAAGATGGCACCCTCACACCCATTATAACTTTGCCAAATAAATATCATATTTTTTTAAAGTCCATGGGACATCACCTTATTTGAAATACCATGAATTAGAGGGAACAGTACCTACCTCTGATCATGTACTTTCTAATCGTCTTGGCCAATGTTTCTTTTTAGTTTTTGAAGTAATAAGATCTTTCCTAAGAGCCAATGTGTCACTTTGTTTCGATGATATGTGCCTCCATAAAGAATATGAAACATTTTTAAATATATGCATGGGATCTAATAAGTGGGTAATCTTAAGATGCTCCCAATATGGGAGGTTATAAAAGATAGATTTCATTTTCATCCCAATGGGAAATTTCTCAACATAGGTGTCGAAGAATTATGGATCATCGAACATAGGCTCCCCATTTGAATCGAAAATTTCTATAAAATCCTTCTCCTTCTCTCTCTCTCTCTCATATACTCTAAGCCATTCAACTAGTATCGTTATTGGAGGCCTTTGGGTTCTCTCTCATTTACCATTGAAAGAGGATGTTGCTCTTCTATAAGGGTGTTCTTCTGGGAGGAATACCCTGGAGAAATCATACACTGGCTTTCGTGGGTCCTTAGACCATCTATATTTCAGAGAAGGTCCACAACATTTACATACAAAATACTCTTTTGTTGCAAGACTTGCAATATTATTGTATAAAATTAATAAGCATGGCACGTTAAATAATATCATGAATATCAGACCAATTACAACGAATTAAATAACTAATATGCGAAAGAATATTATTAGGTATATAAAAAAATCAATAAATTAAACATGTAATTTACGAGATCAAACTCCTAAGATTGGATAATCATGTGTCCTGGAAGCACATATGACATACAATGTAAAAATCCTCTCTGCTGCGAAGGGTATTGATATGTCATATACATTTATCCCATTCCCATAATTCCTTCAATTCATCTGCCAGTGGTTGTAAGTAGACATCCATATTCTTCACTTGTCTTCTACTAGGGACTATGAGAGCCAACATAAGATGCTCATTGTTCATGGAAAACCATGGTGGGATATTGTTATTGGTCACTACTATAGGCCAAACATAATATTTGGTGTTATGGAGGGAATATGGGTTGACGCCATCCATGGCTATGCTGAGTCGTAGACTTCGTACTTCATCTTTGAATTTTTCGGGCCATGTATCCTCTATATGCTTCATGGCTATTGAATCAATTGGGATTCACATAACTCCCAACTCACTTCTGTGTGAAACATGCCATGCCTACAACATAGCTAATTATTTGCAACGAAAGAGCCTTTGAATCCTTGGGATTATAGGCATGTGCCTCAATATCTTAAAAGGAAGACCACGTGATTTTCCCTTTTTTTTATTTATCATACCTGTCATGCCCACATTTCGGATATATATATTTGTCTGCATATTCTCCTCTATATATAATACAATCATTTGGACATGCATGAAATGATATGTACTCAACACCCAACATTTCAACAATTTCTTTGCCTCTTTGCAGCTACTGGGCAAGACATTATCACTTGAAAGAACCTTATATTTGAATAACTTGTAGTTGGTGATCATGGAAAATATTAATAAATGTACATAATTAATGCTGATATAATTATTAATGTTCATAAAACTGAGCATTTGTAATGTTCATTGTGTACTAATTATATTTCTCAAATTTATGTAAGGGATGAATTTATGGTAACTTACCTCAAAATTTTTGAGAAACATGCATTCGACAAGCCAAAATTTTCTTTCAAGTTGTACAGTAACATCGTTGTCCCCAAGTGGGTAGAATTTGATTGACCGCCAGGTCCAAAGAGAGGGGTGGTGGAAGAAAATTTAATTCTTTCGAAAAAGGTGTCAGCGATATGAGAATCATCCCCTAGCTGATCATTGTTTTGGAATGCATCTAAAAACATTGTCTCCATGACAGTCGTATCCCTTAAGTAATCATCCATACCAACCTCTATTTGGTTGCCTCCATTGCCATTTTGTGAAGAACTACTATTGCTATAGTCATTCCTAATTGGTGAAACTGAACATAGAGGGAATTGAATCGGTGGTTGATTCAACCATTCTTGGTATCGTTCCTCTCTGATTTTTTCTCTTAATTCAGTCTTCTCTCGATTTGACATTGTCGTGGGGTGCAACAAAAGATGGTAGGTAGGTCACTCATCATCACTAGAATCCTAATAATTTAAAAAAAAATATTTCAACATGATTAGTACAAAATATATGATATCAATTAGTAAGCACATTAACAATATTGCATGATTAATTGGTTTGACGTTGAAATAATTACATTAATCAATATACCAAACAATTATAATTATTACCATAATTGTCCCAGGATTGTGGCTAGAAGATGAAATATTGTTACAATTGGCATGGTGAAGCGGTTGTCCATTTTCATCTACCAAATGGACCTTGCGGTATGCTGCTCCTGATAAGAGCTTCCGACGTTTTGGAGCTGTTTGAATATTTTGTGCCTTTGAACTCGATTTTGAATCTGCGTGAACCTACAAATTTGTATACGTTATAAATTTAATTAAGCTCTGCATGATTGACATGGATAAAAAACATAAATTCAATTAGATAATGAAAATATAAATGAAACTTGAAGTAAATATTACGTCTTGAGATGGATAGGGATAACTCCGCGATAGACTTTGAGAAATATTCTGGAACGAGTTGGATTTTGAAGAAGTGTCCATTCGATATAATTATGATATTTTCTCCCTATATTTCAGCAAAATCAACAATCAATTTTGGTGTACACACCTAAAAGTAATTTCGATGCCTTAAAAATGGACTTCTTGTTATCAGTGCTAATTTACAGATAACCGCACGGGTACATTTTAGTTACTGCACATCGGTGCTGTGTTATCAAAGGATGCGCCAATGCGGTTCTATTAAGTGATGCACCGGTGACGAATAACCACAAAAAAAAAAAAAAAACAACTCTATTTTCTTTAAGTGAAAAAAACGATAAACTGAAAAATGGGCGGCAAAATATTTTCGAAAATCTAATTTCATAAAACAATTCTTTAAATACTAAACACTTTTCATTATTTCACTATTTTTGCAAAAAAATTCAGCCATAGATTTGTAGGAGACATACTTGGAGCAAGAGAGCACAAGAGCACTATGGAGCAGCGAAATACATTCGAACAGAAGTATTCAAAAAATTAGAATTCCAAACCTCTAGTGATTCGAACCCCATAGCATATAATTTCAAAAGATCTTGTGATTAATTTTTATTGTTTTTTTTACTTTTTATGCAGTTTTTTTTACGCAGTAAGAAAAAAAATTAAATTTGTTTTTCATTGCCAGAAGAAAAAAAATAAATAAAAAGAATAAAAAAATAAAAAAAATAAATCCATTTTTACCCTAAACCCTTCATTCTTTTTGTTTTTTCCCTTTCTTCTCCCTGTTTCTGAGATTTCTGAATTAGGGTTTTTCATTTTAGATTTATAGGATTTGTATTTCTATACATAGGCCTATGACATCCAACCCACGGGACGACTTGTGTAGTAGAATCCCAATCCATGTCAGCCCTTGCGTGAATTTTTGAAAAAAAAAATATATTTATCGACGCACCCGGCGTAATCTAGTGCACTGGTGCGCTGGATTATCCTAGCACACTGTGAAAGTACTATGCGATAAAAAATTTAAAAAAAAAATTTTAATCAGTGCGCCATATGTAAAATAGGGCACTAGTGTGCTATTTCATATGGCGCACTACGCACGTGCTGTTTCGCAAAAAAATGTTTTATTTTGTTAATCAGTGCACCATGTAACATATAACGCACCGCACCGGGTCTCCTAGTTGACAGAGAGCACCATATGGTGGTCGCTTGTTTGCGCGAGGCATTTATGCTACAAGAACTAACACTGGACATTTTTTATTATTTTTTTTATGTTAATCAGTGTGGTGGTTAACATGTAATGCACCAATGCTCCTTGTTGACATAGAGCATCGTACGGTCTATTATACTTTTTTGGCTGTGCGTTTATAACACTCCCACGCACCGACGTCGGTGCGTACACCATGAATGGCACACCGGTTTCTTGAGAATTTTTTTTTTTACCTGAAAAGTTGACATTTTATTTATAAAATATATTAATGAATGATAAGGTACAGGTTTCAAATTGATAAAGAAATGTCTGACAAGAAATCAAGTAACAAAAATACTGATAACACGTCAAGGAAAGAAAAAGGGAAAGTTCTTTAAAAAAAATATTATTTTTGAACTATATGTAAGTTTAACTAATATGTGTTGTTTACTGTGTATCATGCAGAGCCACAAAATGATGAAACTCGATAAGATTATTTCTTATCTAGGACTAGAAGAGCGTAAAAGCTTGATGGAAAAATTGCAAAAGGATGAATCAGGTGAATGAAAAAATACTATCGATCTAATATGAGTTTCTTTTTTTAATTTTCATTAATAATATACTTAAAATTATTAGATAGCATGAAACAATCTATTAATTCAAATTTGTTTAATGTTCTACAGGGACCAACAACTCAGAAAAGGAATGTTGTTTTAAGAAATGAAAAAAATAGAACATGCAAATGAAAATGAATTGCTCCTTAGCTCATCTGGAGTGGTGCTGGAGGTTAACGAAAGGGGGAAAAACTTTTACAAAATTTTGAGGGATCTAGTGGAACAAATGTATAGACATTCTTTCCACTTACAATACAAAAATAAATCCAATGATTCCAAGAACCAAATTTTATCTAAACTACAGGAAGAGTTTCTAGAGAATTGGTCAATGAGAGATGTCAGACTTTTAATAGCAAAAACGTACAACAATAAAATAGAAGGAACGAAAAAGTAATATTTCTTTAAATTTGTCTAAAATATTTATAAATATCATTTATAAATATCACTTTTGTTATATTTACTTTTCATATATCAATATAAAAATTAAATATTTTATTGTCATGTTACATTTTTAGGAAGATAATGAAATTCTCAAAATATGAACGAGCTGATATCAGAAATATGGTAGTAGGAATGTCCAAAAAGTTGTACAAGAAGATGGTCCAAGAAATGGAAAAAATTGCATTGCAGGAAGAGCCATCTCAACAACAACGTGCTTTAAATGTAATATGTAATCATTTAATTTTTCGATCATTAGGTACAATAAATAAACAATTTAGCATTAAATATTAATTTTCAATTATTTTCTTGCAGAAAAGAAAAGAAAATGGAACCCATTCAGCACACAAAATAGGAAGATAAGGAAGAAAAGGGTTTATATCTAAGTTGGTGAGTAATTGTTACTTCCTTATAACAACTTAACTAGATTTCATTTTTGTATTTTTTAAGTTGTTTTACAAAAATCATCATTGAATGTCTTCACACAGGTGCTAACATACAAAGAAGAACCATCAGACGAATTGATTGAGATTGGGTTAAATATGGGTTGTGAGTATATGTTGGCATATTAGAAATTAATTGTGGAATTTGTAAGCATGTATCGATCTTTTTTTACTTAGCTTTGTCTATAATTAATAGAACAAAAAATTATTTTATATTAAATATATGATTTGTTATGGGGTATAAAATTTGCAGGAAACAAAGTATGGAACTATGCCAACAGATGAAATCTTGAAAGATCGCATACTACATAGTTTTGAAAGAATGTGTATAGTTCATGAGTCAATTGTTGCTATGGTACGCCATTTCTTTTCGATTTACATTGATGTATATTATTTAATATTGCAATTTTCATTATTCTCAGCAATGTATATACACTCATTACAGTTTATTTTTATGTTTGTAGATGGAAGGTGAAGAATAAGGAAATAATCAACACCGTGAACAAAACATTCCTAAAAATAACCCAAGTCATGGAAGTAGCTCTAGCAGTGATAACAGTTCAAGCGAAGAATGATGATCACTAGGTTTGGATATCAAAGCAAGGCGTTGTATTTTTTGAAATATTTGTCTGTGAAATCATACATTTTGTTTAATGTAATGGACATAGTGTCCCAATTGAGAGATGAAGGGATACTAATAACTATCCCATTTTGTATGACAAAGACTGTCTTATATATATATATAATATGTTTTAATTTATTATATTGTGTTCTCCATTGTCACTGTGAAATGTAACACCACTGATTAAATTTATGGATGATTAAGTATTATAATGAAGAGATGTGAAATTTAATTCATATGAATACTATTATAAGATGTGTCAACTTTTGATGAATAATGAATTTTAAAAAATCACAATAATTGCACTATCACAGGTCGATGCTTCTAAAAAATACAAAATGAACACCGATGCATGTCAATTATTTTACACCGCTATGTTTGTATGATACAATGCACCGGTGCATTTCTACGACCTATTGGCACTGCAAAAATACCAAATTCCAATTATAAATCTCGGTGCGTTTGTGTGCTACTGCGCACGGGTATGCTTATGTGAGACTACGCACCGGTGCATTTGTATGACCTATGGGCACCGCACAAATACCAACACCAATTATAAATCTCAGTGCATTTGTGAGATACTACGCACCAGTGCATTTGTACGACCTATGGGCACTGCACAAATAGCAATATGAATTAGAATAATCGGTGCGTTTGTCTGACACTGCGCACTAGTGAGTTTCTATAAGTCTACATATCGGTTCGTTGAGATGACCTATGGGCACTGCACAAATCCCAAGACCTATTAGAATGGCATCGTGCGTTGTATCACCAGCACTACGCCCAGTGCGGTTTTATACCTTGACAGCCTGGTGCATGCACCTTCAACTGACCCGAACCACCTTCTAGATGACACGCACCGGTGCATTGACACCTTAGTAGCACACCGATGAAAAAAACATTTGTAATAACCTTCGGCTGCCCAGCTTTTTTAGTTGTGTTGAATTTCTATTAAAAGCTCTGCCAAAACCTCCGTAACCATAAACATATGTTGTAGCAAATGTTTTTTTGACAATTTTGGCTAATATCCACAATGAGCATTTTTGCGTCTACGTTTCAGGTCTAGAACAAGACCCATCCTCAGGAAAAATCCTGTAAAAAAGAGAGGAGGAAAGATATTATAAATATACCAAGAATGCAGGATGAAAGCCGACCAACCAAAAATCAATTGATATTTTTAATATTAAATAAATTAAATCAAATTAAATAAGATTTCTAATTTCAAGGAAGGTTATTCAATTAGAGAATTAATTATACCTAAATTAATAATAATTTAGGTAGATGGAATTAATTATACTTTAATAATAATATACTTTAATAATAATATAATTTTAACAATTCATTAATATTGCATGTAGCTAAATAACCTCTTAAAGGTTTAATTATTCTTAATTTAGGTATAATTAATTCTCTAATTGAATTATTATGATTTAAATCTATACTTTGTATATTAATAACCTTCCTTGAAATTAGAAACCTTATTTATTTTTATTTAATGTATTTAATATTAAAAATATAAATTGATTTTTGGATGGTCGGCCTTCATCCTGCACTCTTGGTATATTTTTAATATCTTTCCTCCTCTCCTTTTTATAGGATTTTTCTGATATGGGTCTTGTTCTAGATCCGAAAAGTAGACGCAAAAATTCTCACTGTGGAGATTCCGAACCTAGAAACTCTAAACTCACACCACAGAAATCTGGAATCTACAATTTTGGCCAATTTTATCACTAAAAACGTCCTTTATAACCTCCGCTAGAGTGCCTTTTCCTTGTGGTGTTGTTGGCATTGATGATGAGTTGATGGTTGGAATTGATGTCAACTTTATAGCCTATGTGGAGATGTGTGTGTTGCGGGTACATTGATGATGTTGTTGTTGTGTTGCAGTGATTTATGGTTGGCATTGATGTCAACTTGGGCATATATTGTAGATGATTGTATTGCAGATGGCTTGCATGTTTATGGTTATGACAAACGAGTGAGTGCCTGGATTATGTGTAGATGTTATGATTATGTTTCTTGGTTGGTTAGTTGTAGGGTGCTTTGATAGTTGTGATGGTACTGGTATTTGTACAGAACATGTATTACTCTGGCACGTGTGATCTTGGTTTCGGTATTACCGTGGTAAACGTATCGTGGGTATTGACATAAACAAGGTATTTTCCCGTGGCATTGGTTTGGATATTACCATGGTACATGTGTCTTTCATATTGGAATAAATATGGTATTGGTTTGGATATTACCATGGCATAGGGGTCTTAGGTATTGACATAACCATGTGTTGTAGCACTTACAACCACCCTCCAAAATTTTTCCTTTGCTTAGATTTTGGAGCCTAACATTATTTTCAAAAGAGATTATATTACACTACTATTAGATATTCATGCTTTGATCGATTTTTATCTTTTATCTATGCTTCTGTTTACTTTCTTTTCACTTAGCTAATTTTTCTAAGTCACAAGCTAACCTCCTATTTAAGTCTTGCATAGCAGTTTTGGGCTTGCCTCCAGAAACTATGTAATCCATGAGGGTAGAAAACCTTGATTATTGGAATTATGCAATCATGAATGGTAGCTAGCCTTGAGTCCAGAAACTGCGCAGTCATGAAAAGCATCCCAAAATTGAGACCAGAAACTGTGCAATCCCTCACTGAGCTCAAAAAATGCGCAATCCACTGAGCCGAAAAGTTGTTGCGTTCCATAATTCTGTAATATTTTGTGTTGATGTGCATGGAATATTTTCCCGAAAAATCAAGCAATCTGAAAAAAGAGAAAAATATCCCTAAAATTTAGGGATCTATTTTTAGTAACTCGAAGGAGGCATACTTGCTATTTTTGGAAACTTTCGCCATATGTCGCTTTTTCCTTGATTTTTGGCATGCATGTCATAAACCCTTATTTTCTCAAATATATTTAACCAACACCCCTAGAGCTTATTTTCACACTTGATCTTGGAGCTCTATCATTCCCAAGGAAATCAAGGAACCTTTGGTGCGATCAATGTCGCTTTTCTGGGTGAGTTTTTCATTTATCTCTTTTTATGTTGTTTTTTTCCATTTGGCTTGTGTGAGTGTTGTTTTCCTTGTTTCTGTTACTCTCCTATATTTCTACAGTGTCACCAAAGGACTGTTTATTTCTCACAGTCTGCTGAAAATAATATTCCCTGATTGTCATTTATTTTCAAAAATCTCACTGCTTTCATTAGTTTCCATTTAAACCTATCCATTATCTCTCATTTTACTTTTTTCCAATACTCTCATGCTCTGAAAACCCATGTTTTACCTTAATCCCCTCATTTAGCCTTGTCCCTTTCTTAAAAAACCTTTTTCCCTATGCTAAAACCCTATTTTCCTCGCTAAAAACCCTTCCCCTTCACTCATTCCCCTCTGTTCATTCAAAACAATGTAAAAACCCATTTTTACATTGTTTTGAAATAAATTTTGTTTTGGGCCCCACTTTAAATAAACTTTGTTTATTAGACTACCTGACCCCTTATATATTTAAACCCTTGCCTTAAAAACCTTATTCCCCCGCTTTAAGGTGACCCTGGTCCCACCTTATATTAAGAACATCTGCTTTAATATTTTCCTCGGGCCCTGCATTATATTAAACCTTCATCTCATTTAAAATCCTGCCCCCACCTTTTCAAAACCTACTCGCTGTCAAATCCGCACTCGACTGCCATCAGATCTCTGCCTCTCGATCTGACGGCCCTCGCATCTTTTCGCAAACCCAAACACTCAAGTTTTAAAACTTTCAGAGGGTTGCGAAATTAGCAGTTTTGTAACCCCTCTTTTCCACCACGTGTCGCTCTCCCATTTTACCACATCCCTCCATTCTATACCACCTAACTGCCTATGCCCCTTGTGATATACCACAAACCGCCTTCACTCCATAAGGAGAAACCAGTGACCATTCAAAATTCTCTGAGCTCTGTGCTATTACGATAAACCCCCGAACCACCATAATAACCCCTGCAATGTTTCTAAAGACTTGGAAGGCCACCACTAAACACAGAAACCAAAAACCCCCATTATCCAGACTATGTCCGCAGATTTCCCAACTGCCTTCAAGCCATATCGCTCCCCTGCAGAGGTCCTGTGTTTTAAAATTAATAATTGTTTTGAATTTTGCAGGTGATGTACGTGTCAGAAAACACAATAATCAAATTTCGTTCCTAAATTCCAAGAATTGTTTAAAATGGGCTCTCTGAATGACAATTTAGAAGATTTGGTCATCAAAGGATTAGGAGTGGAAGAATGAAAAAAAGTAGCAATGGATCATGATTATTAACAATCGTACAATTACTCTAAAGACAATGAGGTTTGTTCAAAGTAAGTGAAAGAGTAAGGAAAAAGGAGAGTTTTATAGTGGTTGTGCAGGCAGAGATGAAGATAAGTAAAAAACACAGTTAAAGAACAATGAAAGGTAAAATAAATAAAAATATCAGTCAAAGGTTAAAGATGAAAGTCAGAGTTAAGACAAAGGACATATAAGAAAGGTTGAAGAAGAGATTACATCGACAACAAAGGCAGAAGAAGGAAACAGATAAAAGATACAGATAATAACAGTTTGAAGGTTTAAAGACAAATCAGAGGACAAATCAATGAGGAAGGCAGAGCCAAATGACAAGGCAAATTAACATTTACTACTTCTCAAATGCATTGGCCACCTTCAGCTTAATTTTGAATTAATTAAAGGTACTATAGTCAAATGTTATAGTCAGAGATATTTTGACATCAATGCAGAAGTTATTGTAAAAGTTAATGTTACAGGCAGTTGGTCAAAAAAATCTTAAAGTTAGCTCAACAGTTAATTTGAAAGTTATTACTACAGTAGGTCTGTCAGTGATATTTTGGCATTGGGCCTTGCATGGTCTCAATTGTAAAACATCATTTACTTTGTGGTAAATACAAATCCACCACCCTAGGTTAGGGCAACCTCCTCAGTTGCAGTTAAATACTGCATCTATTGTTCATTATCATGGTTGGTTGTTAGGTTGGATTTTTCTTAGACTCTGAGTTGCAAAGATTATTGCATTGGAGAACTGTAACTGTTTTGAGTTGGACATCAGTAATACAATCACTTTCATTTTGTTTTTCCATATTGTGCATCAATCTCCCTGATAGCAGAACAAAAATATTAGATTAAGATATGCTACATGAGCACCTTAATTTTTTCTGTAACTGTTATCTTAATGTTTTCCTCTACAAAGTATAGCTAAATAATTCAGAGACTGTCTGCTCTTTAGTTTCACCTAGCTATTATCTTAAGGTTTTTCTCTTGAAGTTTAACTAAAGAATTCAGAGGTTGTCTTCTCTTTAGTTGCTCTTAAACTGTTATCTTGAGCTCTTTCTTATGATGTTGAGTTAAATAATTGTTAATTGCTCTTTACCTCTATTGAACTGTTGTCTTACATGTTTTCCTCTAAGGACTTGAATGCAGAATTCAGAGTCTGTCTGCTCTGCTTTTATGTTGAAGTATAGTTAAATAATTCAAAGGTTGTCTACTCTTTAGCTTTTTTGAAATCGCTATGATTTCATTTTCAATCTTACCACAGAGATCCATTTGACATAGTTAGCTTTCCCTATCAAAACCCTTGAAAAGATGATGTATAGTTTAACCCTTTTATGACTCCATAGCCCAATGGATTAAGCTTCCCATAATCTGCCTATCCAACCTACAATAAATCAAACAAACAAACAACCCCAAGCTTCATAAATAGCCTAAAATCAGAAGGATATAAATCATAAAGATAAATCAATTAATCATAAATACAGAGAGAGCCCTCTCTTATACCAGGAAGGCTAGGTCTTAGACTCCAAAATGGTTTGATGTGGTTCTCTGCTATTTTTTCTTTCCAATCTTACAAATTATAGGGAGACAACAGTTTCTTTGCATGCATGTTGGAGTTTCAACTTGCTTTATCTTATAGAAGTGTTGTTTCAATGTATCATTTTTATTTCACAAGTGTCACATCGATTTCTTCATTTTTTCACCAATGGTCATCGTTGTAGTGACTCTCCTCATCAATTTGTTTTTCTTCCAATTTACTTAGATTTTGCACTTGATTTATCTTGTTTCATTTACAGTTACTAATATATTCACTCAAGCCATCACTATCTCTCATATATCCTCATTTTCCACACTTCCCTTGGGAATATCTGTCATTTCCTTGGCCGGATTTCACTTTGCCCATCTGGGAAATTCACAATTTGGAGGCTCAAGCTGAGAGCTTGGCCTCTGGAACTACACGATGCATAGTGTAGGTTGGCCCAACTGTGCATTGAACATTTTCAGGGCTTAGTCTGCATCCCTAGCCATTAAGGTTGTGCAATGCAGAGTCTCTCCCAGCTCACTACCCAGGTTGAACTACACATTGTGCATTCTCAATCCTCAGTATTTGAACCTGAATGTTGGGACTGTGATCCTTCCCATTAGATGACCAATTTGTTTCTTGAACATGCCTTGAAAGTGTTTTTTCTTAAAACTGATGTTTTCCTTCCATGGGTGTCTTTTCTGTCCCAAGGGTACAACAACCATTGAGCACCTCTCCAACAATCACTTTTACAATGGAACTCGAGATATTTTCCTCAAAAGAAACTACTAAAAGAAGTAATAGGGAAGCATTTGAGAAGTTTCTGGTTAACTTGCCAGTATATGCAGACACTCAACTGTTTGTATAAAAAGGATATAAATTGATATGGAAACAAATTAAATATGATTTTTCAATGGATTTCAGGGCATATTTAGAGGACCAACAGGTTTATCTTAGCATCAAGAAGTTAGGAATATACAAGGTTGCATACAGGTACCCAACCTTTTCGTGTGTAGATGTGATCAGCTCAGTTGTGTCACACACTTATGAGAAAACTTTGACATTGAGAAACACCAGTGGACAAAAGCTTGCTACATTTATTGAAATAGATTTTCAATGGATGTATCATCTTCTCAAGCCAGTGAAGTTCATGCAATCATTGTTTTATGCCACCCATATCTATGCGAACATAGAGGATATCATAAATATTTGGGTGAAGGAGCCATCGAAGTTTATATAGACACTTACCCACATGTACAAGACAAGGTCACTCAAGAATGCCTCCCAATTGTTGGTCATCGTAGCTTGTAGAGTATATGGCCAACCAAGTACAAATAAATTTCCTTAAGGGTGGGATATCTCATTGAATATGGTCGTGAATGAGGGGAAGTCATTCAACTAGTTAGACCTTTTGGCTTATCAGCTAAGAGCCCGTGTATCAAAATCCTAGGATCCTCCCAAGGGTGAGAAAGAAATATTTAATATTTCTACATACATACTAGATGCGATTTGTGCACCTAATCATTTTCCTGGCATGAACTAGATGTGGACATTGAGAGAAATTCTCATGCATATCTACTGCATGCTACTTTCAGATTGTAGCCATAGAGGAGTTATGGAGCAACTAACTGTTCACTTCATTATCCCAGTTTACAGGGTTATCTTTCAGGAGGACCCACCTTGCATGTCATGAAGAGCGATGGAGGTGATATCAGATATTGTAGATTGGTTCACCTTACACGATGGCACATTGATCATAGTGTTCGACGGGTAGAATCCACCACAACTTTTTCCAAGATATGATACCGACAAACTTTTCATGCAAGAAGTATCTTACCATGTCGCCACAGGGATGTCAGTAGCACTACACAGTATGAAGAAGGCACCATGGCACAATCTTCCTTTGCATATCATATTACATGAGATTAAGAATCTCAAAGCTACATATACCGAATTGAAAGCCATAGTTAAGTTTGAATTAGGTACAAAATAATTCAATCCGTATAATCCGAGGGGAATTTTCAAGGACCACTGTGCTCAAATATACTACAACTGGGTCAACAGAGCATAATGGTGGATGAAGGAGGAACCATGGAAGAATTTCTATAACTCCTCCAAACCCCGTGAGCTGATTAATATAGCTGGGAATTCTCAAGTTGTCCCTTAGATGACAACAGTTCTGAAGAAACAACAACAAAAGACAACATCCAAATACAGGATAAGAGAAATAGGAAGGTTGCTGATAGTGAATATGAGGAAAAACGCTGGAAGATCCAAGCATATCCTATCTTTAAATAAGAATATTTGGAAATAGAAGCAAAGAGGAGGTAGATGTAGCAAAGAGAAAATCGAAGAAAGAGATAAAATTAAACCTTGTAGGAAGCAGAACTAAGAGCGCAAAAAGCAGACCAAGAGCTAAGTGAAGAACGAGAGTTAAGAAGAAGAGAACAAGAGGATAAGTAGAATAAGGAAGTAGAAGGAAGGCAAGGTGCCACAATAGAAGAGATGACACCCATACAATTTGAAGAGTAGGTATAAGGTCAACCAACAACAGAAGGAGTAAGAGAACAAATGTAGGATCGAGAGTTTGCTTAGGAGATTGAGAAGTTGATTGAAGTTGCAGACATGGAGCTGGGAATAAATCCATAAGATGAAGATGTAGACCTGGTACTTAGCACACCACAGGTCACCATTCAAAATTCACCACCTCCAGCTACAGAGCGAGCCCCGAGTGAGGAAGGGAAGATAGTTCCCCTTTATGATGACCTGGTGATGGATGAGTACAATCTTTCATTTGATGAAATCTAGAAGAATATTATACAAGTGCGAAGGAAGCACTTCCCGAATGACCGTGCATCACCTAAATTTATGAGAGAAAGGGTGATAGTGGCAGACACTAGCAAGAATCCAAATTATACTACCGATGCCAACTTGGCCTTTGCAGGTGCAGCGATATCTAACACTCAGTATTTGTTTGATGAGATTAAGCAGCTGGCGTAGAATCTACATGAAGTCTGGAAAGAGAATGAACATCTCCATGGAGTAGTGCAAAATGCACCTTCTGCATAGGTCTACTTGGAGGATACAAAAGAAACGATACTTGCTGAAGTATACACACTTAGAGACACTATGTGGGACCTTTATGAGGATTTTGTCACCATACATAAGGAATTTTTCTGCTTACATGACTTGCAACGACAAAGAAGAGAGTTTTTCAAGATCCTTAAGAATGTACAAGCTTCCATCACTGTTGTGTATGAGCGGTCAATGAGATACATGGCGACACGACTTACACTAGTGAAGAAGATGAAGCCACAGGCAGAGCTAGAGAAAGAAAGAGTTTAGATGTTGATCCAGAACAACAAGCTTCTCACCTCATTCATTGGAAACATTCAGGCCTTGTATGTACGGATATATAGTAGTTTGGATTTCATGGTGAGAACCCACCAGATCCCATCAATTGGCATACTCATTGAGACTAAACACAAATGTAAATTATGGCAGGAGATTGATTAGTACTTGGAGTAGCTGAAGCAGATGGCCACCCAAGAAGAATTGGAGCTGGATAGAAAAAACTTGCATACCTACTTCGGTGGCCCGATCAAGATCAGAAAAATGTTGCTCTTGATTGAAAAAGAGGCTTAAACCAATTCCAAGACATTGTACCTAGATGTTATGGAGCAAGAGTGTGCTTCCAGCCTGACACTTTATCGGAATTTGGGGATACCATCGAGGAGTATTGGGCTTGGCATTAGTATGTGATGGAGAGACACCAAGTCAAAGTTGCACAACTTGAGTTCACACCAACCCCAACATCATAGTGTTTTTTATTATTATGTTGTTAATTTGTCTCTACCCTATTTTGTCTTATATGGGAATGAGTGGAAAATGTAATATTATTTGTAATTATTGTAAAAGTGAAATTCCAAGTTTCTTTATTGGAATATGAAGGGTCATATTTAATAAGTTGAAGAGTCATGAGGAGATTCCAAGAGTTACAAATGTTACACCATTTTTTGGTCATCTAACCTATTATCATTAGATGGACCCAAGTACACCATGTAAGACCAATTTTACCCTAAGTAAAATTGCTTTCACTATGTAAAATAACTTAATAAACTACATTTATTAGGTTGTTTATGGTCTAAACAGGAAACCCCAAAAGGAAATATTAAACAAACCTATTTTGTTTAATTTTCCTCATGGAATAATTAATTAAACCATAATTTAATTATTATTCCCAGTCATGTTTAACCTAAAAACAAAGAAATTAATTAGATAAACCTTTATTTATCTTATTATTTTCTAGGAATGATTATTTAAATCTTATTTAGATAATATTCCTTGTTAAATATGACCAAATCACATACAAATAATTAAATAAATCATTATTTATTTGATTATCTTTCAACCACTTCCTTAAAAAGATAAATAAATCATTTATTTATTTATTTTTGACAAATAAAGGGATTTGACCCAAGTCAAATACTTTTCCTTCCAACAAATATAATAAAATATTCCATAAAAGGTGGATCTAGATTTGGTTAACATTATTTTAATCATGCACCAAGATCTAGAATGACCCAATATTTTGTTATAAATACGAGGGTTTTTCATACCATTCTTCACCTTTTGTTGCCTATTAGATCACTCTGGATCTATACACTTGGTCACATTTTTCCACTATTTGCTGTGTGAGCTCCCTTTGAGTTCTATTCTTTGTGTGGGTTTTCTACACCAACAAGAGAGAGAGATTCTAGATCTGAAGTGCCGAGGACTTCCAAGAACCCATCCCATTGAGGAGAATTGGATACGCCTTCTTGTTTTCCTCCCAGGTGCCCTTAATAAAAAAAATTCTTTCAAAAATTGTTCTTGTCTTGTCTATTGGTATATGGAGCAAACCCTTCTTTTTACTGCTTAATGTCTTTCTATGCATAGATCTGGTTTTTTGCAGCTCTTTTCTTGATCAACTAACCGCAGATCTGAAGATATTGGCAGCCACTTTTGTTGTTAGGGCTATTAGTTATGCGTAGCTAAAGTGGTCCTTTTTCGTACACTTCGACAAAGGATTCATACTAACAAATGGCGACTCCACACAGGTTTTAAATTACGATCGCTGTCGTTTTTCATATTCCTGCATATCCAGCTACTTCAAACCCTAGGGTTTCTTTTCAGCTTTTTGTTTTTCCTATTTTCATGTTGTTTTTCTCCTATAAAACCCTAAAACATTAAAATTTCTAACTTCCGTGTGTTTCTGGCCCTATTGCACAGGTAAGCGACATCAGCCGCAACTGAGACGACAACTTTTTCGGAAATCTGCCGCCGAGACACCCGGAGCTTCAGGTCGCACTTTTCAGCCCATAAACTGTGACCTGGACCTCCAGGTCGCACTTTTCTGCCCATTTTCTGTGACCTGCACTGAAAACAGGTCAGAACCTGCGACCTGCCAATTTTTCAGCTGTTTTTCTGCAATTTTTCTGGGTTTTTCTGAAGCTTCTGTCAGGGTTTTCCAGCCTCTGTCTCAGCCCGTTTCGACCTGTTCCTGATCTGTTTTGCTCATCTAAGTGGGAACCTAGCCCCCTAGGGCTTCAGTACCCTCCACTTTTGGTGGAAGAGTTTTAGCTGCTTCAGGTGTCTGATTTTTCAGAGTTTCAGCCTCCCCTTTTCCAGATCTATTACCTCCTTTTCAGATCCCTTTTAATCAGCTCTTCTACCTCTCAAATCACCTCCTGAAGATTTTTTTGGATCTACTTTTAGGGCCTCCTCCTTGCCCCTTCTGCTTTTTGTTGATTTCCTCCTTTTTTCCAGCCACCTTGCCTCTGCCTCTTGGCTGTGATCTACACCTCTTTTCAGCAGCTTTTTCCTTTAGATCCCTGTCCCTCTTGACCCTAGATCTATTGGCCTCTTTTTAAGTGTGTTTTGACTAGATTTTTGCCCTTTTTTAGATTAGTTTTGAGTGACCCGCCTTCTTGGGTTGAATCGATGCACTAGTAGCTGTTATTTTTCTGTTATTTCAGCATTATATACTATTATCTGCAGATTTATTTTCAGTTACGCAGCACACTTTTTCTCTTGCTCTCAAAACGAAAAGGGTTTAAAAATTAAAATTAACGCACGCCACACACTCACCCTAAGCAAAGAAGAGCCTGGTTTACACCGCCAGGAAAAGACTTTAAAATCAATTGACACTGCACCTATCTGCCCTTGTTTCGACTTGATTCTGCACCTCCTTGCCCTTGTGGTCGTTCTTCTTCCCCTTGTGCCGTGTTTGTGTTGTCATCATTGCGCCCCCAAGGCGCACTTCCCGGAGACTTCTTGGCCTTCACCCTTAGTTTCCGGTCGATCGACCTGCTCCGTCCCGCCGTCGTCGATCCAGTCCTCCTCCGAGTCCGCACTCCGAATCCTCTTCTGATTCATTGGGTTCTCCTTCTCCTTCTGGTTCTCCCCCTGTCACCTTCACTATGTCTGGTCCAGGGCCTAACGCTAGCGGTGCTCCCGGCCCTAATGCCGGCACTACTACTAGCGGAACCGCCACAGGAACTACCTCGGCCATACCCTTGCTGTCGTACATCGCAGGCCTCAGCCTCCCCGATTTTAATCAGTTGATTAATGACCCTATCCGCCACGATGTTGGTTGGCCTGCTATGCCAACCAAGCTCCCCTCCGACATCCATAAGTTAGAAGGCCTTGTTGGAGAAGATCCAACCAATCATGTACGATCTTTCCACATGTGGTGTTCCTCTAATTCCATTACCGATGACTCCATCCGTCTTCGATTGTTCTAACGCACGCTTACCGGCGAAGCTTCTAAATGGTATGTCGACCAAGCCACCTCTTCCCATACCACCTTTGCGACCATTGCCCAAGCCTTTTTATCTTACTTCCAGCTCCCTCTCTGATACGATACTGGTACGGAGCTCTTGACCTCTTTCAAGCAAACCTCTTCAACCCGCCTTTCTGCTCATGTCCAGGCATGGCGACGAAGACGAAGCTTATGTCGAGCTCCCCCCTTCGAAGATCGGATCTACATGGACTGGTTCCTTTGCTCTCTCTTAGCTCCCATTGGCAAAGATGTCGCCTCCCATTTTCCTCAAACCGAAGAAGCCGCCCTCCAAATAGCCTTGAAGTATGACCTGATCTATGCTCAGTCTGGTTATGTTTATACCGTTCTTCCTGACCTCCCCAGGCCCAGCGGTGCTAACGCCCCGGGGGCATCTCATTCCGTCGACGGTATCATTGGAGCCCTTTCCCATCCGTACGCTCAACCTCCTATGGGCTATGGTCTCCCTCAGGGAGGGGCCAGCACCTCTAGCACTCTTCCCCCTCCCGGTAGCATGTATCCAGGATATGGCATGCCTCCTCCTTTTGCCCAACCTCCTGCTTACCTCAGTTTTGCCCAACCTAACCATTAACTTTATCCACAGCCTGGTGCACCAGCTCCTCCAGCATATGCGCTTCCATCTCCCTTGCCTCCTCCAAACCCACAACCGCACCTACAGCCCCCTTCAGGGCAAGTATTTGCACAGCAGGGCGCGACTAATCCCCCTTCTTCTCAAAGAAGGCGGAGAGGAAATCCAAACCAATCTGCCCCTGGTACTCGTGGACCTAATCCTCAAGGTGTTGACCCTAACACTACCAACCAGCAACAGGCCACTCAGCCCAAGCCGGACAGGCCACTTCGCACAAATAAGCCTTGTTTGTGTTGCGGTGTTTATGGTCATTACACCCACGATTGTCCCCTCTTACCCCAGATGCGGCAGATGTGGGAGTCTCAAGCCACATTGCGCAGACAAAATGCCTCCCCTCATGCTCCTCCTAATGTGGCCACTATCCAACCAGCTGTGTTTACTAATCCTTTCCCTCAGCAAGGATTCGTGGCTACCCAACCGCCTGACAGCCAGGTCGCCACTCCACCTTCCCTTTCTGGTTCCTCCGATTACCAAATCCTTATGATGAACTCTGACCCTTCCCCAACCGTCGACCTTCACCTTCAAACTCGGTCTCGCCAGTGCCCCAAGCCTCTCGCTCAGTCTGCCCCCGAGTCCCCTTCTTCCGGTTCTACAGAGCCTCTTTCGACAACCAATGGTCCCTTACATATCCCTCAACCCAATGTTGAGGTCCATCCCAAGATTCCTAAAGGACCGTTACGTCGAAATGCTGCTTCTGGTTGAGACGCTCATTCGTATAGCATAGTAGATGATTTGGCGCAATCTCCCACTGCCATTTCCACACTGTAACTCCTCCAGTCGTGCCCTTCCCAAAAGAAGGCTCTACTATCTGCCGTGGGCACTGTAGATCCTGCTGATGACCAAATGATTGTGTTCGATGCCCATCAATCAGACCATCCTCCCCTTCTTGCTTCCGTTGCCTTCCAAATCCCAGTCAAAATCCGGAACGCCAACGTTTCTCGGTGTATAATTGATGAGGGGGCATCCACTTGTGTGATGTCCGCTTCGATTTGGAAGCAACTCGGATCTCCTGAGCTGGCCCCTTCCACGATCACCCTTCGAGCATGGGACGGCCACACCTCCCAGCCCATTGGCCTTTTTCGAAATTGTCCTATCACCCTTGCCGGTAAGACCGTTTGCGTTGACGTCGAAGTCATTGACGCCCTTCTAGACTACAACATTCTATTGGGGCGAAGCTACACCTATGCCATGTCTGTTGTCCCATCCGCAGTTTTTCGCAAGATGTCTTTCCCTCACAATGGAAAGATAGTCACCATTGACCAGCTGTCTTACCATGAGCCGCCATCTCAGACCTCTTCGGAGATGACCATCTCTTCTGTAGCCAATAAGCAAACCGTCGATTCCTTGACTAGTGTCTCCCCTGGCGTCTACAAATATTCTCCCTGCTTGGAACTTTTCTTGGTCTCCCCCCTCCTCATCTCTCTGATCCCAGCTTATCGAATGTTTTCATGATGCAATCGTCTCGAGCTGCCCTTAGGCAACCCGCCTCGGCTAGTCAGCAACCTCAGACGCAACCTCGCCCACCGCAACCCGCTCCTAGCCCTTTCCCCCCGCCATCCGGACCTTCTCCTTCTGGCCCTTCTCCTACATATGGTATCCCTGAACCCCTTTATCCCCCTGGATCGGTTCCCCCAGGACTTAACCATCTCGGAGCCATCCCTCCTGGACATTATCCCTCTGGTTAGATACCTTTCCTGGCTCCCCCTCCCGGAGTCTATACGGTCCCCGTCATGGCCACCCTCTCTCTCCCTAACCTGACCCTGGGCATACCCATTTGGTACATTGACCCTCCAGCCGCTACCCCACCCGGTCACCCCAAACCCTACCTTGCTTTAACACCGGTTCAACCGGTCCCCCTCGCTTCCTCCGGGCCCCATGCACCCCCCCAGGACCCTGCCCTTGTGGTGACAGCCCTGGTAAAGAAAGGCAAAGCTTGTAAGGGGGCAACCAATCAGGACCAAGCTGCCCCGACAAACCCTACCCCTCCTCGACCGCCAAAGCACGCTATCCAGTGCGCTTTGTGCGATATTGTCGGTCACGCCACCCATATCTGTCCTGAATTGCCACACCTCAAGATCCTGGTCAACGAGACGTTTCCCGACTCTGATATCCCCGAAGTCTACGTCACTATCCCAGATTCTATCCCGAAACTCAAAACCTTGTGCACAAATCACCCTTGTGCTTTGTGCGATTTCCACGGCCATTACACCCACCTCTGTCCCCGCCTTGACGAGTATCGTTCCTCCTTAGACACGTACCGCCAATTCAAGGCTACGCACGACAAGATCCCTTCTCACTTGTCTGCGAGTTCTAATTCAATAGGACCAGAGGATATTCCTACTCCCATTTACATTCCTCCTCCCGCTATCGAACCAACAGAGCCTTCGACCACCATTTTGTACCTATCATCATCCTTGAGAGATAGTTCACCTAACCTTCAACCTGCAGACACTCTCGGTTCCCCCTCAATCGACCTTGGATCTGTTGACGTTGCGCATCTGAGCCCTTATCCACAAGATGACCAGTCACACATCACTACCTCATCAGGTGATCCTTCTTCCTCTAGTCTTCCCATCTTCCAGTCCGATGAAGACATTATGGAAGCCATGACAAACCCTGACTTTCTGTGGGATGATATGCACCATCGCGCATACTTCCTCCCACAGCAGTCCCATGACCAATATGCTGTGGAAACCAAAGACTTCATTCCCAATGCAGTCGATTGGTTCAAAAATCCCATCCCTGCACCTGATGCTTTCGAAGAAGGAAACATGGCCAATATCTCTCCGACCATTAAAATTGACATTTCGGTCAAACTAGGAATCGAAGAATATATCACCTTGGGCGCCCAATGCACGCCGAAAGAAATCGAAGCTTACACTAAGATTTTCAAAGAATTCCGTGATATTTTCACCTGGTCCTACTCTGAAATGCCTGGGCTTGATCCCACCATCGTCGAGCATCATATCGACACGTGGCCCGATGCCAACCCAGTCCGAAAAAAGTTGCGACCCATTAATCCTTCCAGATGTGATGCTATCAAAGCCGAAATTGATAAGCTCAAGCAGGATGGTTTCATTTATCCTATTGAATACACCACTTGGGTGTCCAACCTGGTTCCCATCCTCAAGAAAGAAGGCACCTTCCGTGTCTGCACGGACTTTCGCGACCTGAACAAAGCTTGTCCCAAAGACAACTTCCCCACACCATTTATTGACCAAATCATTGATGAGTGTGCGGGGCATGAGGTTCTATCCTTTATGGATGGTTTCTCCGGATACAACCAAATTGTTATCTGTCCTGCTAACCAACTCAAAACCGCGTTCATCAGTCCGTGGGGAACTTTTGCTTACCGGGTCATGCCATTCAGCCTTAAAAATGTCAGCGCCACTTTTCAACGGGCCATGTCTTATTGCTTCCATGACTTAGCTCATATTATCCTTGCTTATTTAGACGACCTCACTGCGCATTCTAAGCATCAGGCGCAGTACCTCCACGATCTGCGTACCGTCTTTCTCCGATGTCGCAAGTATAATATCCGCCTTAACCCGTTGAAATGTGTCTTTTTCGTTCCTGTCGGCCATCTCTTAGGCTTCATAGTGTCTAAGGACGGTATCACTCTTGACCCGTTGAAAGTTCAGGCCATTCTTGAACTTCCCATTCCGCGTACCCTTCGCCAGCTCCAAAGTCTCCAAGGCAAAGCTAATTTTCTTCGTCGGTTCGTCCCTGACTATGCCACCACCGCGCATGGGTTCCTTAGACTCCTCTAGTACAATATCCCATTTTTTTGGGATACCTATGCTCATGAGTCTTTCGATGCCCTCAAACAGGCTCTCACATCTGCTCCCTTGATCCGCCCTCCCGACTTTAATCAGGACTTCATCCTGTACATCTCCGCTTCCACCTATTCGGTCGCTGGAGTCCTTATTCAGGAAGATGATAATGGTATCGAGCATGTGATCTACTACGTCAGTAAGAACCTAGTAGGGCCTCCTGTTTCCTACTCACATGAAGAAAAACTAGCGCTGGCTGTTGTGTTCTCAGTCCAAAAACTTCGTCATTACATCCTCACGCGTTCCACCAAGGTTGTGACTAATTCCAACCCCATGGCTTTCCTATTGAGTCGCCGCATCCTCACTGGGAAGTACGCCCGTTGAGTCGTCATCCTTCAAGAATTCAACCTCGAATTTGTCACACCAAAAAGTAAGAAAGGTTTAGCCCTTGCTGAACTCATTTCTGAATTACCTACCGGAACACAGGATCCTCCAGTTAATGATGATTTTCCTGATGAGCACTTATTTGCCATTACTTCGGATGATCCTTGGTATGGCGATATCCTCACTTACTTGCGAACCCAAAATTTCGCTCTTCACCTTGATCGTGACGCTCAACGACGTATCCGACACCAGGCTCCTCGCTACCTTCTTATCGGTAACGACCTCTATCGTCGCGGTATAGATACTGTCCTTCGTCATTGTCTCACGCACGCTGAATCTGAACAAGTCCTCAATGCCTGCCATAGCGGCGCTTGCGGTGGCCACCTCTCTGGTCTTGCTACTACCCAAAAAGTCATGCGCGCTGGGTATTTCTGGCCTTCCCTCTTCAGTGATTGCATTGAAGTAGTCAAACACTGTTCCAATTGCCAACATTTCACCCCTAAGGCGCGAGCTCCCCCAGCTCCCCTCCATTCGGTCGTCTCAACTGGTCCCTTTTGTAAATGGGCCATCGACTTTATGGAGTGTCGCCCGCCATCCGTTGGTAACCATAAATATATCATCGTGGCGGTCGACTATTTCACAAAATGGGCTGAGGCTATGCCAACATTTAACAACACGGCAGCTACCGCAGCCCTCTTTTTCTTTAACCACGTTATCGCTCGATTCAGGGTTCTAAAACAACTGGTCTCTGACCACGGCTGACATTTTGAAGATGAGATATGGCGTGAGCTGTCCTCACTGTTGGGTTTTGAGCACCAATATTCCTCCTCCTATTACCCCCAAGATAATGGCCAAGTTGAAGCAGTCAACAAAATCCTCAAGACTATGCTTCAACGAGCGGTGAATAAGCACAAAACCAACTGGCATCTTATGCTCTTCCCTGTGTTGTGGGCCTATCGAACTTCTGTTAAAACCGCCACCGGGTTTACTCCTTTCCACCTTGTTTTTGGAGAGGAGGCAGTCTTACCGATCGAGTGTGAAATTCATTCCCTGCATCTGGCCGTCGAACTTCTCCCTAACACCCAACCTCTCGAACAATGACTTATCATGCTTGAGCGCGCATCCGAAGACCGTCGTATTGCCTTGCAAACCATGGAAGCGGCCAAGAAATGCACCAAAGCTCAGTATGACCGAAAAGTCCAGCCTCGTACTTTTCACGAAGGCGACCTTGTTCTAGTTTATGACTAGGCCCATGATGTCCTTGTTTCGGGGATTTAACACCCTAGAGGTTGGTTGGGATTCAACCTCCACAGAGCAGGGGCGTACTACTTAACAGAGACTCACACGATCATGCACAGTCATAAAAACGAAATCGAGTAGAACGAGAGGTTTACCCGTTGGTCCTACGTTTGAAGTAGATCCACGCGGAGTTCAAACTCCCTACAACCGTCCTTCCTCTTTCACCTGAAATACAAGACGAAACCAGCACAAAGGACAAGTTGTACAGTATATTTCTACTCTATACGTTAGTGAGATTCATATAAAACATTAAATAAATCATCATGAATGCTTGTATAACAAATATTCTTCATATATTAAAGCATACACTAACACGTTTACTTCGGGAACAGCATGATACTTCTGTATTATAAAAATAGTACGTACAAAAGTAAGTGGAGAGATCACCTGATCCTTCCAAGGCCTTCGCAGACCGTCGTCCGCATCCGTCCAGCCCTTGCCTCGCTAAGACTCCTTCCAAATGAGTGCATACGAGATAACATATAAAGGGATGTGTATCTCAAGGAAACAAGGGTTTCCTGAAATGAACTGGGAAAGTGCAGGAGGCACGGGGAATCAGACTTGGGTAGGGAACCAACAGAGTATAATAATCATAATTCTCTCTCTCCCTTAGGCCATACATATGAGGTCTTTTTATAGTCCCTCCAAGTAGTTTCAGCAGTTGGAAACAGTTGGCCACGGGCTGGGGTGGTTGAACTACCTGAGTAACCATCAACCCAGCGCGAAATTAGGGATTTTTTATATATTTTTTAATCATTTTAATGGCATACGCGGAAAAGTCTAGCTGGACTCGCGTATACACGCGGAAAAGTACGGGCATAGTCGCGTATGGGGGATTTTACACTGTTTTTAAGTGAATTTGTCCAAGTCTGTAGGAATGGGTGCCCAAATCCATAAAAGCAATCATGAATCATATGAACGTGAGAAATGATGCTATAACAGATGCCCCCTAATATATGAAGTCAGAAGGGGTACATGATGGCCAAAATGTATTATGCACATAGAAAGAACTTCGCAAGGACAAGAGAGGACTTCACCGGAGTTCAGCCTGCCAAAAACCAATGAAAGAAACCAGAGAGTCAACACATGCTGAGGTGGGCATACCCATGCTCAGTCAAAAATACATCATATATATAGAAAGTACTGAATAGATCCAACATGTATACAAGTATAACTGAACTGAAAGTACATAGTGAATCATCTGAGCAGGGCCCGGAAAGACAAGTCTGTATCAATGTCCAAGTATCACATATAGAAAGCTGATCAAAGATAGTGCAACTGGATGTCTGATCAAGTAACTGAATCTCCAAGTACCGGATCATAAGAGGCGGATCAAACGGTACAATCACGCAACTCGAGGATCAACATATAAGATGCTGCTGTGCTGAACTGCAACATATAAGGGTGGACGGCAACACTGGCAGAAACTGAGAGAACTGTCAACAGTGAACCGAGAAATGCTGATACTACCCGAGGTCTTCACCGATCACAATGGCACAATTCTACACACTGGGAATAAATGAGCTGAAGTCGACCATGTGAGAAATCGTTGGATTACCGGGCAATGATGTTTCCCGTTAACCAACGCGAGACAACCCACCGATAATGATAATGAGTGTCGAGGTGCCCCAGTACAATCTGACAAGTGTGAATGAATGAGTTGAAGTCGAACACTTGAAAGAATCTACCAATCAGGAGGCAATGATGAATCCTCACTGTCGATAGCAAAGAGTCTGCCACTGATGACTGCAAACCCTAAGGTACTGACAAAAAGACTCTAGACCTTATTCCCAGAGCAATGAGTCGGAGTCGATGGGAAAAGATCTGCTGGAAGGAAAGCATTAAGGCATCCCACATCAGTCCAGCGCGAGTGTAACCCGCAGGCCAAGATTTGGAAGGAATCGGACGAAGTAGAGTGATGGAACCAAAACCGAAGTACGTTTCCGACATGCACAAGATGAAGCTAGCGCACGGAAGAAACCCTCTGAACCAACCAATAATGAAAGATGACACAGAGGCGAGAAATCCACCGATAAGGTCAAATGGAAATCAAGGTACTGCACGAATCCCAAGTGTGATAATGTGTGCTGACGTCGAACACAGGGGAAACCACTCAGTCAAAGACCCATGATGATGATCAAATGCTGAGCACGAGGTCACCTATCAATGATGGAAATAGGCCCAGGGTGCGGCTCTAGGCTTGCTCTCAGAGCAATGTGTCGTAGTCGATAAGAGACAAACCCGCCGGCAAGAAGTCAATGGGGACCTTCTCAAACCAGCACGAGAAGAAGATCAAAACATCTGATGTGATAGAACATGATACTGACAAGACCGGGAAGGCCGACTGAATAATGAGTCAAGAGACACCGCAGAATGGCCGACTCAGGCTAGACTTCCCTTGAACAAAAGCACGACTCTGTGATGACCATGGCGGTAAAAAGTGACACTGTATAAGTCTGTCTTGCAGGAGGCAAAACAAACTCTCCATATGATTGGAAGAGATAACCAACCGGGGGAGAACTGACAAGTGAAACATGGTAAAGGCTGAACCTAGGTCAAAACTAGAACCATCCCAAATGGAGGAAATATATATAAGTATATGTGCTTTGTTCAAGGGCGACAAACTGACTCTGTACTGCCATCAAAATAACGAAGATACATCCCGTTCCCGCTCTTTTTGTTATATTTGATTTTTTTGTCTTTTTTATATAATAAGCCTGAAAAAGAATAAAAGAATGCTATGGTACAATGGATAGAACGAGTATCAAGAAAGCAGATGCACTAGTTCCTGGGTTTGGAACAATCCTATGCTCAATGCAAGGTGGCGAAAACTGGTCAGTGATACTCAGAGGAATGTTCCATCCATGGGTACAAAGGTGTCAAGTCGTGATAGCTAAGTGCATGCAATGGTTAACTTGTACAGAAAGTCAAGGTCAAAAACATCGAGTCCAAATGAAGCCGGCTAAAGGCCAGGATAAACAAGTAGCCAATATGCAATGCAGTAATACAACTTAACGACACCAGGGAGCCTCTAGGGTATGAGCCAGAAAAAGATAAGTGATGAAGGAGAAGAATGAAGCTTCAACACGAAAGACATGGCGGGACTAAAGAGGACTCCCGAGCCTACATAAAAAGCAGCATGGGCAACAAGTGATAAAGAGGAACTAACTAGGAAGCCCATGTAAAGGAAGGCTCTACCATCAAGTCATGATTTAAAAATCGGCGAGTGAAATGGGTATAATACTCATGACCTGATGGGATCGACCCTAAGGCAAGTGATCAGTATGGAGGCTAGAATGCAAGATGCAACGGAAAGTGATTCCCTAACCTATATGCCAGTGAAGATCATATACCTGCCATGAAGAGTCTGAACACATGGGCCAAAAACCAGGAAAAATCTCGAAAATGTCAAAATGTACCTGAAATATACCAAACTGGGCACTTCCAAGCAATCGAGTTATACAGCATAAGACAGATCGAAAAAATAAGCACAAGGAAATTTTTGCAAAAATTTTCAATTTTTTAGCCATAAATACACAAATTACCTCTCAATTGGTTCATTATTGCATAGCTGATTTGGAAAAGAGCTCTGGAGCTAAAAACTTGTTTCGTCAAATCAGCAACAACCGACCGTCGGAATTCAGCGAAACTTCAGGTAGGCTCCTTATTCATCCTGTTGATTCATTTTGTCCGTTTAAAATTTAAAATTAAGTGGATTTTTACTGGAAACCCTTATTAAAAAATGCGTATCTGCGCATACGCGGGTTCAAAGAAGGAAAGTCGCGTGTATACGCGACTGTGCACATCGAAACTAGCGTATGCGCAAGTCCGAATTTCAAAAATGAGTTTCTAATGCAAATTTTAATGAATTTTTTCAGGATGAAAATTTCATGGAGGGAACGCGAGCATAGTGCAATAGACCAAGAGGTCATGGAAGACCGCGCAGTACAAAATGTCCTCCGAAACTGTGGATTATTCAAATTTTTCAAGATGCCCAATATGAAAAGTAATGTGAGATTGCTTGAAATGCTGGTAAATTATTGGGAACCGGATCAGGATTGTTTCATCATTGATCAAATGCCACTACGCATAGAAGTGGAAGACATATACTTCATCACTGGACTCTCCAGAAGGGGAGACCCAGTGGATCTGCACGGAAGGCCCCTGGGAGGGTTAACCGTGGAGGACTATGTCCAAATCTATTGCATAGAAGATTCCAAGAAAGTTGGCACACAGATTGCAATCAGAGATATCAAGGACTTGCACATGAAGATCCTCCTATTCACCATCGGCAGAGTGGCAGGATCTGCCTCACTGCATCAGGCGTCCAGGACGCACATGAGCATAGCTGTAGAGTGCTTAATTCATGTGTATGATTGGTGCACTGCCCTGCTACTGAACATGAAACAACAACTGACCTCCATTCGCAAAACACATACAAAACACTTTGGCTATGGAACCATTTTGACTACATTCTTCTTCGAGAGAGTTCCAGCTTTGAGACCCAAAGTCATCTCAACTATCAGCAGCCCTCGGGACCCAAGAATCGCCCGTTGGGCAGACATGATGAAGAGACTGGGGGGCAGCGAGGTACCCCGAACTACCTAGGACGATGAGTTCTTCTTATGGTGGAGAGAACAGATCATCGCAGTAGATGACTACCCCTATGCCGGGATGGATTTCCGAGGAGATCCAGATCTAGTACTTCCACCCGGTGCAGCATGGGGAGCAGTTGGTAAGTTTTTTTTTTTTTTTTTTTTTTAAATTTAACTTATATGATTTTTTTTGGATTTTTCAAATATGTATGAAAAATGAAAAACAAACATGTTTTTGGATTGGATTCATAATGACTGACAAAATAAAAAATGATCATGTTTTAGATGTTGGACCAGTGCGTCCTGAGGGCCTAGCACGTCACAAGCGCCGCAGAGGTGAAGCAGAGACAGCGGATTCTGACAGGACCCTCTAGGCCGTGCAGAGAAACTTGGAGGGACTAACCCGCCAAATCCCTCTGGCTGCTGTGGAGGACTTGCCAGAAGCCGTCCAGAGACGGGTTGTAGGAGTACCCCGGGACTGGGTTAGACTGTTCCGCCGTGTGGCCACTGCAGTGATGTTCTATAGGAACGCTGCGCAGGGTCCTCAGGAGTAGATAGATTTTACATATCAGATGACTGTATATTTTTTGAGACTGAACATGATGGGGCATAAGCCCAAGTTTTTGTACGGCATTGATGGATCCAAAATTTTGTAAAGTTTTTTGACATACTGATGATATATATACAATGATATTTTGATGTGATGAGATAAATGTATCAAATGTATGATGTTTTTGATGATTTAGATTTTATTGTATTGAATGATTAATATGCCAATCTAAAGCTTGATTAGCTAATGAGTCAGCAAACCAATTGTCAGCTCGAGGAATATGAATGAATGTTAAAAATTGAAATGACCTTTGTAACAAACGTACCCTCAAGAACAATCGTAATAAAATTGGATCTCGTACCCGATAAGTGTTTTTCAACTGCGACACCACCAGCTGGGAGTCCAAGAAAACTACCAACGAATCAACACCCAAAGATATTGCCTCCGAGAGTAGATGAATGACTGCAGTGTATTCTGCTACGTTATTGGAAGCAGGACCAATGCAGACCCCTCTTGATACCAGCAGCTGACCGGAAGGATAGTGTAGAACCCAAGCCGCGGAAGCTAAGTTCCGGGTGTGTCTACTAGCACCATCGGCGAAACCATAATGACTCATGACATCAACACAACCTGCCAAAGCAGATCAAAAACATCACCATCCCATCAAAAATCGAAAATCAAACAGATATGTACAAGACAAAAAACTAATATATACAAAGCAAAATGCCAGGCCAAAGCCTAGGCATAATACTTCTTCAGATAGAGCCCATTTCGGGGCTCCGACAACTCATTTCCTTCAAAGTCAACCAAGGTATATGCTCCTTTCTTAAGGACCTTTTTGACGATATAGGGGCCATACCACATCGACTTAAACTTTCCTGCCCCCAAGGCATCCTTTTCTTGGGCATAGACCAAAACAAGGTCGCCTTCGGAAAAGACCCTAGGCTTAACCGCCTTATCGTACTGGACTTTGACTCGGTTTTTATGCGCTTCGTTCAACATGGCGGCATCTCGATGCTGCTCATCAAGATGTTCCAGATGAAGAAGCCGCTCTGCCAGACTAGAAGTGTCAGGAAGAAGCTCTACAGCCAGTTTAAGGGAAGGAATCTCGCATTCAATGGGAAATACGGATTCCACCCCGTGGACTAACTGAAACGGAGTAAAGCCAGTTGCAGTTTTCACTGACGTCCTGTATGCCCAGAGTGCAGGATATAGCATAATGTGCCAATTGGATCTATGTTTATCAATCGTCCGTTGAAGAATTGTCTTCAAGGACTTATTCACGGCTTCCACTTGGCCATTGGCCTGAGGATAATATGGAGATGAATGCTCCTGCCGGAAACCCAATTTAAGAGCCAACTCGGCCATCATACTGTTCTGAAAGTGACTGCCATGGTCAGTGACAATCTCTCTAGGTATACCGAAACGAGCAATGACTTGGTTGAAGAAGAAAAGAGCTGCGGTCTCACCATCGTTCCCAAAAGTAGGCATAGCTTCGACCCACTTCGTAAAGTAGTCTACTGCTACGATAATGTACTTGTGACCTTTTGCCGAAGGCGGGTTACAAGTAGTATAATCCATACCCCACTTTGTAAAGGGTCCGACAGTAACGATTGGAAAAAGCGGAGCTGGATGAGCGCGCATTTTTCGAGTATACACCTGACAAGGATGACACTTCTTGACCGATTCAATACAGTCTTTGAAAATCGAGGGCCAGAAGTAGCCAACACGCAAAATCTTTTGGGCTGTAGCAAGCCCTGATAAATGACCCCCACAAGCTCCACCGTGAGAATCATTGAGCACGGCCTCAGCTTCTTCGAAAGTTAAGCAGCGTCTTAGGATTGAATCAACCCCTCGACGGTACAAAGCATCACCAATAATCAGATAACTTTTAGCTAAGTGACGCGGCTTACGACGCTCATCTTTCGAAAAAGAAGAGGGAAACTTCGCAGTCTGGAGATATACAATGATGTCCCCATACCAAGGATCTTGTGGAGAGATCAGAAACACGTGTTCGTCTGGAAAGGACTCATCATAGATCATCGCCTCTCCACAAGGCAACTCGGAGATCAATTCCGCAAAAACTAATGACTTCTTGGATTTGGCAGACATGAACTCTAGATCAAATTCTTGTAAAATCACAATCCATCGGTTATATTTTCCCCCAATCACTCGCCTGCTGAGGACAAACTGAAATGGATTGGCAGCTGCCAAGACATAAGTTTTGCGAAGAATAATATAATGCCGGAGTCGCTGCACAGCATGAACTGCTGCTAAGGCTAATTTTCCTATCGGGGTGTATCGCAGTTCAGGTCCTACTAGTCCTCGACTAAGGTAGTAAATAACATGCTCAGCCAGAGCATCATCCTCCTGAACCAGAACCATACCAATGGTAGATTCTGCTGTAGCCAGATACAAAAGAAAATCTCTTCTATAATCGGGTGGACTCAGTAAAGGAGCAGAGGTCAATGCCTTTTTCAAGGCATCGAATGAGCGTTGAGCGTAGTCGTCCCAAAGAAAAGGAACTCCTTTCTTCAACAGTCTCATATATCCCTTTGTAATCTCGGCATAGTTAACGATAAACCTCCGAAGAAAGTTAGACTTCCCTTGGAGACTTTGAAGCTGACGGATTGAAGACGGGGGAGGCAACCGAAGTATTGCCTCAGCCTTGAAGGGATCTACCCTTATCCCTTCACTAGACACGATAAATCCCAACAGCCGACCGGATGTTACCGCGAAAACGCACTTGTTCGGATTCAAACGAATTTTATAAAAACGACATCTCTCAAATATTTGCCGGAGGTGACCTGGATGATCCATCCTCTTTTGAGAATGAGCAGCTAGATCATCTAAGTATGCCTCTATAATTTTCTTGATGTCGTGGAAGGCGTAAGACATGGCCCGCTGAAAAGTAGCTCCAGCATTTTTAAGACCAAAAGGCATTTTCTTATATGCAAACGTACCCCGGGGACAAATAAATGCGGTCTTATGTTGATCTTCTGGACGGATAGTAATTTGATTATAACCAGAGAAACCGTCCATGAAGGAGAAAATCTCGTTACCGGCACTCTCGTCAATAATCTGATCAATGAAGGGTGTGGGGTAATTATCTTTAGGACACGCCTTATTCAGGTCTCTGAAATCGATGCACACTCGAATTGTTCCTTGCTTTTTATCAACGGGAACGGGTTTTGAAACCCATTCAGTCAGAGGAACTGGGAAAATGAATCCCGCCTTAAGCAGCTTTTCAACTTCAGCTTTGATAGCTGCTGCCTTCCTAGGATTAACCGGACGAAGTTTTTGCCCGACCGGCTTAGCGTTTTCATACGTCTTGATCTCATGCTGGACGATAGATGGGTCTATGCCAGGCATTTCCTCATAAGACCAAGCAAAAACATCTCTATACTCTTTGAAGAGCTCGGTATAGATTTGAACTTCTTCACGGGAACATTCAGCTCCAATGAAAACGTTCTCGATAATGTTGGGATTCCTGGAGATGTTCACCGGGATAGTCGGAGAGATCACGGCCATGTTCCCTTCAGCATAAACCTGTGCTGGTGCTAAGGGGCTCAAGACTGGGTGAACAGGTCCAGGAGACTGAGGACTTGGAAAACTAGCTTCGACTTCGCTCAAGTCGGGTAGGAAGTAAGACCGATGATGCAAGTCATCCCACGGTCTCTCTATACCTGTCATTGCTTCCAGGATGGCCTCTTCAGATGGAAGAGTGGTATCTAGACAATCCTGGGCAGAAGAAGAAGTAAGCGTCCAAACCGGAGCCACATCACCATCCAACTCTTCCGGCGAAAGAGGAGCTGGATCAGACTCTGCAGTGTCAACAACAGACTGATATGCAATCTCAGCTGCAGAACTCGGGAATGCCATTCCACCCACTTGCCCTTCCTCCAAAGTGGCAGTTGGGGAAGGTAAGGTCCAAGGGTCCGAAAAATAATGAGTTCGAAAAAACTCTCTTCGAAGGGGAGCCTTGGAGGATGAAATAGCATTGATAGACACCTTAGGAGGAGGAAGATCAAAAGATCCCATCAGGGAAGAATACATTCCAACTCCCGGATTCTCGATAGGTGCCTTAGTATTGTCCAACTTAGGGACAGATGAGTCAGGAGGCGCATCCAGGTCTACAGGAGGACAGTCCAGTTGATCCACCGTAACTATCCTCCCTTCGTGGGGGAAACATACTATCCGAAATAGTGAAGATGCAATGGCATCCATATCATATATCCGGTTTCTCCCCAACAGAAGGTTGTAGTCCAAGGCTGCATCTACTACCTCAACCTCTATGTTAACGGTTTTGCCCCCAACACAGATGGGCAAAGCCGGGACAATACCATGGGGCCTATGAGAATGGCCATCGAATGCAGTAAGAATGGTGCTAGATGGAACAGCTTTGGGAGATCCTAGTGTCTTCCAGCATGCGAGAGACATCATGCAAGTAGAAGCACCCTCATCAACGACCGTGCGAAAGATATTAGTCTTCCGGTACGATGATTTAATATGGAAGGCCATATGATGAGGAAGTCTCTTCTTAAAATTCTTCATATCAAAGGTAATCAGAAGAGAATTTTTCGGATCTATAGCTCCAATGGCAGTGAGCAAAGCACTGCGCTGAGCCGGACAAGACTGGAGTACCTCTAAAGCTGACATAGCACAAGGAATCTGCACCAGATCTTCTACAATCGAGTAGTTCTGGGCAGCCCTCATGTTCGGATTAATCGTTGACCGCTTAGAGGATACCTTCGGTATCCGAGGCATAGACTCGACAGTTGGCTTCGTGATATGAAGCGGCTCAGTAGCATCAGGAACTTCCTTAGCTTTCGAAGATTCCTCTCCGCCATAATCACGGGATCTCGTAGCGACATTCACGTGAGCACTCATCATAAAGATATTCGATGGAATTTCCCCTTCCTGGGCACCTCCAGAGGAAGCCCCGGGATTTTGATTCGCGCCAGCAATTAATTGCTGCCCTTGGGGAAAAGGGTTTGTTAGCACAGCCTGGGAACTAGAAGAACCTTGCTGAGATAACAGGCGCTGAGCATCCTGAATTTTCGGGCAAAGATGCGTGAGATGGTCTCCAGCACAAAGCTTGCACGGAAACTTAGCTTTCTTTTTCTCCTTTTGCCCTTCACCAACACGCTCGTTGGTCTTATTTGCATTGCCCTTCCCATTCTTGCCCTTCTTCTTGTTATTACGTCCCTTCTTCTTCCCATCGGACTGTTGATTTCCTTTGGGTTCAGAAGATTGGACAGCATTAATAGACAAAGACTGGGAAGGTGAAGAATCAGCAGGCACAGCCTGACCAGAAGAAGCAGATTGTAAAGACAACTGCTGCAATTGAGAAAGCAGGCTGGCTGCACTACTACTGACCGATACGACAAGTCCGTCACCATGCGGACCAGGTTTAGGTTTCGATAGATCCAATTTGGAGCGAGGAGCATTAGGCAAATACTTGTAAAGCATGCCAGACTGAGAATAGATCAACTCTAACTGCTGGGCCCTAAAGATGGCCTGCTCCTCGGAATATACCCCTGACATGGATACATCCTTTGAAATATCGGACTGAAGCGATTTCAAAAACCACTCGAGAAGGAACTCACCTGGAATATGGGCTTTAATTAGCCTCTTCCTTCTCCTCCATTCCTGAATATGATCAGAAATGTGAGTTGCCTCATCCTGCTTAAAATTAGCCAGGAGTTTGGTCCCAGCCTCATATCTGACGGGCAACTGGAAATGGTTAAGAAAAGTGATAGCCAGTTCTCCAAATGTGGCGAAACTGCCCCCAGTAAGCTCTATATACCACTTCGCGGCGTTTCCAGTTAAGGTGCGTTGAAATAATCTCAATCTAATCGAATCGTCGATCAGAGAGTTGGATGAACACCATAAGTGGAATGTGGTGACATGGTCTGCCGGATCTTCACCATTCTTACCTTCGAACTTAGGAATGTCTGAAGGAAGTTTGGTTGGAACCGGAGGCCAACCCGGACTATACTGAATCGGGTCATTAGTTAACTTCGCCAAGTCTGGCAAGTTTAACGTTGCCAGAAATGGTAATCGCGGCGGAGCCTGAGAATTCCATCCTTGATGGGATGGGTTTCCCACATTCTGAAAAGAATAGCCTGGATTTGATGAGGCACCAGGCTGCCAGTAAGGACCCGTAGAAAACGGAGAAGAACCTCCTCCCCACGCCGAGTTACCATAACCCAGGCTAGTTCCCCCCGCTGAAGTATTGACAAAGGAAAGCCCCTGATAGGGGTTCCACGCATTAGACAGAGGAGAAAAAGACTGATAAGCACTCGATGCAGGGAAAGAAGCATTCCCTGGATGACTCGCGATGAACTGATTCCCTGCCCCAGACGTTGCAAACATAGGATTCCATCCCATAAAAGCGGTCGAACTTGGTCCCTGAGCCCAAGGGTTAAAACTCTGGGTCTGGGACGTAAAAGGAAACGACCCTAAAGAAGGATTGGGACTAGGAATATGCCCAGTCCCAAAGGGGAAACCCTGAAAAGAAGCTGATCCACTAGCCATGTTGGACATGGGCGTAGATCAAGCTGCACCGGCGGTAAAGGAAAAAGAGGGATTTCCAGCAATGGACATCCCTGAAACAAAGGGACCAGATTGAGAAGCATATGCTTGGGTGAACCCAGAGCCAAACATAGCAGTGCTAGAAGCACTCGAAGATAGAGCAAGAGTGCCCCCTGCCTCGACAGAAACAGGGGTCTGAATGCCCGCAGCACTCACGGTAGAAGCCGCGTTCCCAGTCATGGCCATCGAAAGATAAGAAAGATAAGGAAGATCTGGCGGTCTCTCAGACTCCGGTCCGATGTACTCTATAACAAACGGATGATCGAGAGGAAGAGGAGATGGACCTGTAGCTGCAGGCTCAGGTATATCTTCTATCTGAAAATCTTCCTCCTGAGGAAACAATACCCTCGAGGTGAGCGAAACGCTCCTCTCGGAACCGACACCGGAATCAGCAACGAAACCTTCAGACCTTCGTGGAGGATCTCTCTCCACAGCGTCAGACTCTACAGGGTGAAAACCACCTGCTAGATCGCTCCTACGCCTTCTCGAAGAAGGCTCTGCACTCTCGGGAGATAACCCCCGGACTCTCCTCGAACGTCGAGGCACTTGATCAGCCACTTTTACAAATTTATTATATTAGACTCAAGAAAAGTGAAAAGCTAGGCACGCTAGGAGCAAAGAGCACTCACTAAAATCAAAACCCTGAGAAACAGCAAGCAAACAGCCTCCAAGTATTTCCGCTCCGGGTGATGAGGACCGGACACCAAAATACAGGAAAGCGAAGTATAGGACCTTCCGAAAGCAGTCTGGGATGATTAGGGCCCGGAACAACTAGCGAAGGTATCAGAAACAGTTACGCCGACCTCCTAACAACAGCCTTTGCCGGCTCAAGCACCCAAGCTTCGCAAGGGCACCCCCCAGAAGTACTGCTGGAAGTGATGCGACGTCTGCCTCAGGTACCACGGGTATTCCCCCCCGCGGTCACCTGTGTGGAACCTAGGAACAGCAACTATGGACACCAATCCGTATCAGAAGCTGGGCGGAACGGTCTTGAGGTTAGATTCAGCTAATCGGAGGGGGGGTATCCCTCTTCTTAACCTTCACTTCCCCTCGCGCTTGACTCTCGAATGAGAGCTTTCCCAATCCACTTCACGGAGTTGGATTTCGCTCAATTAATAAACTTCTATGTTTGTTTGAGCGGCCTTGGAGAGTTAACTCTCCTCTCTCCTATTCCAAGGCCCTACAACCTAGCTAGTTGGTGATTGACACTTAATAAAACTTGCTATTTGATTTTAGATTAAATCGCTTATTTTAAGGGCTGTTGTATTAAGTCATAAGGATATGGAGTTGAAACCAATGATGTTCTGACGCAAAAGAAATTAATAAAACCTGACTACATGCACATGCAGTTCTTAGTCTTTCGATGAAGAGCAATTTCTATGTAAGTTCTACGAGGCTAAAAATGTATTTTTATTTTCGAATTACAAACTCACACGCACAAAAATTAAGAAGCTAACTAAATGATTCAATGCACCTAATGCAAATGACCACTAGCATGTAATTTCTAAGATGCAGAAAGTCCCTTGAAACAAGGTGAAATTTCCAAAAAGGCTCCTTCAGTTTCAACTAATATTTTGATATCCAGAAAGCTTAATTCTTGCAAACAACAACTCTCAATATAAGACACCAAAATACTCAACAAGAAGAAGAAGAAATCAAAAGACAACCTCCCTTCACAATCAAGCGGGAAACTAGAAGCAAGAAACTTCACTAAAGTCCCAAAAAATGAAGCCAAACGAAAATGAAAAAGGCAACAACAAGAAACAATGTTTTTTGAGTTTTTGATATGCAAAAACAAAAAGCAAAACAAATGTTTTTGGGCTTTTCAGTTTTATAAAATAAGAGCTTCAAGAAAACCAAGAACAACTATCCCAATCCAAGCCAAAACGAGACCGAATTTCAAGCATAAACTTCAGCTATGCCCCCAAACCTTATAAGGCTAATAATAGCAAGATCAATGAGAGCAACGGAAAACCAAAAACTCAATCAAACAACCAAGAGAAATAGTGCAAATTCGTTGCAACACAAAACTCCAAAGAAACAAGAAAAGATCTTCGAAAATTGCAACAAAACCCTAGCCTATGAAACTCAAGAAAACCAATCGAAAACAAAGCAAAGAACGTAATGCGAAGCACAACACAAAGACAGGAGCGAGTCAGTGAGCAAAAGCTCTCTGTTCTGGTAAAGCAGAACAGCCAAGAACGCTCAGAAAGCGATCTTGGAACTCAATCCAGGAGTGCTAGCACCAACAAGAACACTTCGCCAAAAAGATCGGTTTTCGGACAAACGAAAGAGAACCAAGACTTAAAACCACTTCTGTCACACTCCAGTAAGTACAAAGACTCTGCAAACACAGGCTTCCACAGCCAGTAAAGACCAAACACACCAGAATCTTGAAATTTCAAATTCAGCCTAGGTATACGCGACCTTGCAGTTATGCAACAGGCGTGTATACGCGTCTGTGTTGAGGGAAACCCGCGTATACGTGGTTCCTTCTACACAAACTCGCGGGTATACGCGACTGTGTGCAAGAAAAACTGCGTATACAAAGAAAGATAGTGAAAAATAAAAAGTACAAGTCTGGGAAAGGTATAAAAGCTTCAAACTGACTGCAAGAAAGCAAACTGGACTGTAAAAGACAGAAGAAACTGTTGGCAACCTACCAAACAGCTGAAACAACCCAACAGGAGAATCACAAAAATGTAATCCCCAGTGGAGTCGCCAGTTCTGTTTCGGGGATTTAACACCCTAGAGGTTGGTTGGGATTCAACCTCCACAGAGCAGGGGCGTACTACTTAACAGAGACTCACACGATCATGCACAGTCATAAAAACGAAATCGAGTAGAACGAGAGGTTTACCCGTTGGTCCTACGTTTGAAGTAGATCCACGTGGAGTTCAAACTCCCTACAACCGTCCTTCCTCTTTCACCTGAAATACAAGAAGAAACCAGCACAAAGGACAAGTTGTACAGTATATTTCTACTCTATACGTTAGTGAGATTCATATAAAACATTAAATAAATCATCATGAATGCTTGTATAACAAATATTCTTCATACATTAAAGCATACACTAACACGTTTACTTCGGGAACAGCATGTTACTTCTGTATTATAAAAATAGTACGTACAAAAGTAAGTGGAGAGATCACCTGATCCTTCCAAGGCCTTCGCAGACCGTCGTCCGGATCCGTCCAGCCCTTGCCTCGCTAAGACTCCATCCAAATGAGTGCATACGAGATAACATATAAAGGGATGTGTATCTCAAGGAAACAAGGGTTTCCTGAAATGAACTGGGAAAGTGCAGGAGGCACGGGGAATCAGACTTGGATAGGGAACCAACAGAGTATAATAGTAATAATTCTCTCCCCCTTAGGCCATACATATGAGGTCCTTTTATAGTCCCTCCAAGTAGTTTCAGCAGTTGGAAACAGTTGGCCACGGGCTGGGGTGGTTGAACTACCCGAGTAACCATCAACCCAGCGCGAAATTAGGGATTTTTATATATTTTTTAATCATTAAAATGGCATACGCGGAAAAGTCTAGCTGTACTCGCGTATACATGCGGAAAAACATGGGCATAGTCGCGTATGAAGGATTTTCCACTGTTTTTAAGTGAATTTGTCCAAGTCTGTAGGAATGGGTGCCCATAAAGCCATGTAGCAATCATGAATCATGTCAAGGTGAGAAATGATGCTATAACAGTCCTTGGTCATGGGAAGTTCAACTCATTATGGCTAGGCCCTTACATCATCAGTAAGGATCTCGATAAGGGGGCATACCTCTTATAGGATTTCGAAGGCAATCCCCTTCCTAATCCTCGCAATGCACTCTATCTTAAGAAATATTACCCTTAGCAATTCCCTTCTGAAATGCATGTTTTATTTTCTTTTAGATAGCCAGCATCTTTTTCATTTTTTTTTTTGGGATTTGATACTTCACCAGGACACATTTCGTCCAAGATAGGTCACTTCCCCTCTCCTTAAAATCGCATTTCTTCACTTACGACACTTGTACTAGGGGCACCATTTCGCCTCCTTACTTGTCTTTGTTCATGTCCATTTTCGTCATGAGTAACCCTCTTGTACTCATGTTTTCATGGTCCCCCATTGGGCCTTTACTGTGTGGCAGCACCATCGATTCGCCCTTGTTTAGAGCATCCAAGTTGAGTCATCATTGCATTCATGGAGCCTATCCCGAGTCCCTTTGAACCCCGCTATAGCCCTCCATCCTTCATTGCTTGGTCTCTCTCTTGTGTCGCACATTATGGCCTTCAGTCCCACTATCCCCTATCCCTTATGGTATTGTGTCAGTCGCTGCTATGTCATTCATGCCCTTTATGCTCTAACAAGGGAAATCGTCCACTCGCTACTCAGTCCTCTCCATTCCATCATCATCATTAGTGTCAGTCTGTCCGTCGCTCTACTATTTTCTCTCGTGCCTTAGTTGAGGATCTCTCATTTCCTCACCTATGGCGGACCTCCTTCTATCGACATTAGCTTCTTCATTCCAGAAGACAGGTCTAGAGGGCGGTGTACCTTGGTTCCAGCTTCCACTCTTGTTCGGTGCCTAGGATCAGGCAAAGGGATCTCTCATTTCCCTTTGACTTGATTGTTTCTCCACTCCAGCTCCTTTCAGCATGATCGAGATCTGTATACTTGATGGTTCAGTGATGCAGCAGCAGCTCTTGGTGACTCCCGGGTGTGTGTGAGATGTCCCTGGCTCTCAACGAGGGAGTGGCCTGGGTGACCCCATGCCCGGACGCTTCTTCATGCGTATGATGCAGCTCCAGATATTTGATGATGTTGGCCTTAGCCACTTGCAGCGCCTCTTTGATTTACATGTATCAGTCAGATTTTGTGAGCCCTTCCCCATTTACAGGGGGAATTTGGGTTGTATTTGTATCTCATGTACTCAGATATTATTGTATAAGTCCTGGCTGTTATCCCAGGCACAACATGTATGTGAGATTCCTCATTGTATTTTTATCTGGCTCCTGATTATGCCAGCTGTACTCTATGGTTCGGTCCCTTGTTTACTGGACACACTATTCTTTTGTACTTTGTCTCGGCGGGCATAGGTATGCCTCCCCCGCCGCCTTTAGCACAGGTACCCTCTCATAAAAAGAGACTTGTTGCACCTGCGAGTCTCGTCTCCTCAGGGTCTAGTTCTTCAACACACTCGTCTACCTTACATTTCTCTCTCTGACTTCCCTCTTGATGTCTGGTGATTGAGTTCTTACAACGTACTTCGGTCATACGATTTGCTCCTAACACTCGCACGCTGGGGGGCAATCTGTTACACCATTTTTGGTCATCTAACCTATTATCATTAGATGGACCCAAGTACACCATGTAAGACCAATTTTACCCTAAGTAAAATTGCCTTCACTATGTTAAATAACTTAATAAACCACATTTATTAGGTTTTTTATGGTCCAAACAGGAAACCCCAAAAGGAAATATTAAACAAACTTATATTTGTTTGATTTTCCTCATGGAATAATTAATTAAACCATAATTTAATTATTATTCCCAGTCATGTTTAACCCAAAAACAAAGAAATTAATTAGATAAACCTTTATTTATCTTATTATTTTCTAGGAATAATTATTTAAATCTTATTTACATAATATTCCTTGTTAAATATGACCAAATCACCCACAAATAATTAAATAAATCATTATTTATTTAATTATCCTTCAACCACTTCCTTAAAAAGATAAATAAATCATTTATTTATTTGTTATTAACAAATAAAGGGATTTGACCCAAGTCAAATACTTTTTCCCTCCAACAAATATAATAAAATATTCCATAAAAGGTGGATCTAGATTTGGTTAACATTATTTTAATCATGCACCAAGATCTAGAATGACCCAATATTTTGTTATAAATAGGAGGGTTTTTCCTACCATTCTTCACCTTTTGTTGCCTATTAGATCACTCTCGATCTATACACTTGGTCACATTTTTCTACATTATTTTGCTGTGTGAGCTCCCTTTGAGTTCTATCTTTGTCTGGGTTTTCTACACCAACAAGAGAGAGAGATTCTAGATCTGAAGTGCTGAGGACTTCCAAGAACCCATCCCATTGAGGAGAATTGGATACGCCTTCTTGTTTTCCTCCCAGGTGCCCTTAATAAAAAAAATTCTTTCAAAATTTTTTCTTGTCTTGTCTATTGGTATATGGAGCAAACCCTTCTTTTTACTGCTTAATGTCTTTCTATGCATAGATCTGGCTTTTTGCAGCTCTTTTCTTGATCAAATAACCACAGATCTGAAGATATTGGCAGCCACTTTTGTTGTTAGGGCTATTAGTTATGCGTAGCTAAAGTGGTCCTTTTTCGTACACTTCGACAAAGGATTCATACTAACAACAAACTGGGCATGCTAAGAGTCACCCCCTTTTTGTTATAAATATATACTCATAAATATTGTAAGGGGATTTTGGGAGCCAAGATTTTGGCTAGGCTTAGGCTTAGAAAGAGCTTGGGAGTTTTGTGTGATCCTTGGTTTCTCCGTAGCGTAGAGGGAGTATAATTATTTGGAGGAGAAGGTTTTGTAGACTTCATGTTCCACTATTGTAGCTAGTGGCTTGTCAAATGTTGTATGTATGATTGGAACTATCAATTTTAATAAAACTTAGAGCCGACACACTTTCATGCATATATTGTGAATATAGTAGGACTACTCTTGTTGTATTTGAAATGTATACATTTTAACTTATGCACATGCTTATGAACTATTTATTTTTTATTTGTATGTATCTTGTTGGATGTGTGTTGATGTGTTAATCTGTCACCTTAACTTGTGGAATATTCCGCTTGTTAGTTTGTGTGATGTATTTTCACTCGTGTGTTCCTTCTAAGTTGTGTACTATTACATGCTACCAAGGGGCACACTTCATTTTCCCTTTTTTTTGTTGGAACCATCATGCATCGCACTTGACTCTCTACAGGGTCACACACTTGTTCTCACCAAATACACTATACACCATTCTATGTGTTTTGCAAACCAAGGAAGATCATTAACACCCCACTGCTAGGACTCCTACTCTAAACGGTGTGAGGTCTAGTTGGGAATTTATATTAGGGAGATCCCTTGAATGTTGGTGGGTCCAACATCATCAACATTTCTGGTGCTATAAGGAGGTCCAGATGAAAATATGAGCCCTTGAAGTATGTTTTCAATTTCCACACTCTTTTAATGAATTCTTCAAAAATCCTACTCCCGACATGTTTTTCCAAAGATCTTAAATTTCAAGTGTCGAGAATATCATTGATGACTTGTCGCATTTTAAATTTGATGGCGAGGGTGAAACAACTATCCTTGAACATACCAAACATTTTCTTCAATTTTTCACATATCATGACATCCCCATTGAGGGTGTTGGTTGTTGGTTTTTCATTCTCACATTCGAAGGGTGTATAAGTCAGTGGTGTCACACATTGATCGATGACTCCATTCACTCTTTTGAACGTATTGTCACAGAATTGTTTCACTCTTTTGAAAAGTATGATTATAAGAATCCGTGTAAGAAAATTTTAGAATTATGAAAATCACCTAGAAAATCACTACATCATTTTCACAATCATTTTATGCACTTATGTTTTTAATTTACTAAAGATGATGTTGACTCGTATTTATGGTCTAGAATATTTCTATATTTTGTTCGCAGTTCACTTACTCCACACGAGTTAGAATCTCTTAAATCACACTTGACATAATTCACTCATAAAGCTTCTAAAACTACGATGGAAAAGGTTGTTGTTCCAAGTAACCCTCCATCCTCTTCTCATCAAACAAATCTACTTCCACTGGTTGAGGTGGGAGAGATTCAAAATTCATCTGTTGATGTACCACCATCTCCTCCCACCCCACATGCTCATATTTCCTACAAAAGTTTAGACTGCAAACCCGATGGTTGTGATGAAGTGCTATCTCCTCATCCTCCATCCTTTGGCTCCAATGATCCTCTAGATTGTGAGTCTTTATGTTCACCTATTTCAAATCTCTCTTTTGATGTTCATGAGGATCAATTGTTGGATGGAATTGAAATTGTGTAGCGAACTTGTGATATCATTTATGATGAGTATATGTCGGATCCCATTGTCGAACAAGAATATGGAAAGGAGGATGAATTCATTCCTTCTGCTACTCTTCTGCATCATCCCGACATTTTCCATGATTCTGTCATTCTAGTTTAACCTTGTGAGAATCTAGTTTCTGATCATGTGAATACTTTTGATCATTCACATAACTAGTGGAATGTCACTTTCTAATCTAGATGTACAGAGGATGAATCTTTTACTCATGATCTTCCCAATATCTCTTCTTTTGTTTATGAAAATGTAGAAAGAAATTTTTTTCTCTCTTCATCTCTCCCTCTGTACGATTCATCAGATCATGAAGATACCTCTGTTTGAAATATTGAACTTAACTATTATGTCTGTCATGACCTTTTCATTGATACAATTGGTCACGATCCTAATTTCCATGTTGTTTATTTTTCAAAGCCACTGATATTTGATTACCTACCTTCCGATGAGTTGGAGCTTCCTCAAGTTGTCAAGGAACTTCAGCTCGAGTTGATGGTTATGTCAGGTCCTTGTAGCCTTGAGGTCAGTTCCACATGCGATCAAAAGAGTGTTGAATCTTTTGAGGATCCTCATCACTCCATTTAACATATTGAAGATCAATCATTTTCACAATTTTATACACTCTCCACCTGTGTTATACAATCCTATCACTGAGTCATTGGAGGAGTCATATGTAGAAAGCACTATGGAAAAATGAAAATTTTATTGTTTCTTTATGTTTTCTCACCTTTGTTGTTTGAAATTTTGTGTTTACAAGTATTTGACTCATGATGTGTCATGACACCATGTTACATCCATATAATGTTTTTCGTGCTATTTTCACCTTTACTTTTCTGCATATGCATTCAAACTTCAAACTATTTGGTTTTCATCGTCATGTATTTCTTGTTTATTGTTATACATGTATATATTTATTAGCTTGCATTCCCTATCCTACACATGAAAATTAATGTGCCAATGGCTGCATTGGAAGTATCACTTCATGTGATTTGGCCTATACTCTGATTAGGTTAGGAGTAGGAATATTGTTTCGATTTTATTTGTTGTTTTCTTTATTTTCCTTACATTCATTTGTTTTTGTTATGCTTCTTTCCTTTCCTTTATTCTCATCTATAGGTTAGTTTCTGCATGAGATCGTGTTTGGATTCTAGAGAAATCATGGTGAAACACAAGAGGAACTTGTTCTACTATCAACAATTGGTTTGTTGTTTATTCCTTCTATTTGTGGGAATCTTGCATTATTTTAAGTTGATGATACTCTGATGGAATATGCATTCCTTGTAGAAGAAAATCGCAGTGAAATCATGATGTTTGTATTTTAATTGGTACCGCCTACTCTAATCGGTTCGATCTTTTCTATTAATCCTTGTCAACCTAGTCAAGTAGAGTAAGGAGGGGAGGAAAACCTTAACAAGTTTGCCAAAGGTGTACATAAATAATCTTCTATGAATGGACAACCTCTTCTGCTCTCAATAAGTTAAGCTCCCTCTCGTGAAATAATTAAGTGCCTATACATAGTTATTTGAACACATAAATGAAAAAAAAAAGGAAAATAAAATAAAGGGAAAAAGAAGAGAAAGGCTTCTTGCGCAGAGAGGTGAAGCAAGAAAATCTGCTGGGCTATTTTCCAAGCTTGCTAGAAGTAGATCAATGTTTTTGTTCCTGAAGTGACTCCGTTGGGGTACTATCCAGGCCTGCTAGCAGTAGAGCAACACTAGAGATGAAAAATAAGACACTGAAAAATTTATTTTTACTTGTGCACTTATATAATCCTCATCCCCAATCGAAACAACTCAGTTTGACTTGGCTTGGTTTTTTTGTCATCAATGAAGAGGATGGATGGGATCATGTCTTTAATTCAGATTAAGTGAGAAAGTTGTGACAATAAATGAATTGAAAAATACTTCTAAAAGGGTGAGACTAGTTTTTCAAGACACAATATTCATTCAGAGAGATGGAGTTCTACCAGTGTGTCTCCAGTGTTGTAGCGGCTACAACCACCCTCCAAAAAATTTCCTTTGCTTAGATTTTGGAGCCTAATCTTCTTTCCACGGGAGCTTATCTTGCATTGATATCAGGTATTAATTCTTTGATTTATTTCTATCCTTTATCTATTCTTGTGTTCACTTGATTTTCAGTTAGCCAATTTTTCTAAGTCACAAGCTAACCTCCTGTTTAAGTCTTACACAACAGCTTTTTGGCTTGCCTCTAGAAACTGCACAATCCATGAGGGTAAGAAACCTTGATGATTGGAATTGCGCAGTCATGACTGGAAACCTACCTTGAGCCCAAAAACTACATATTCATGACATAAATTCCAACACTAAGCCCAGAAACTACGCAATCCCTCACTGAGCTCAGAAACTACACAATGTATTGAGCCGAAAAGTTTCCCAGTTCTAGAATTGCGCAATATTTTTTTGGTGATATGCATGAAAATGTTTTCATGAAAAAGAAGAAAATCTGAAAAAGAAAAAACATCCCTAAAATTTAGGGATCTATTTTTAGTAACCCGAAGGAGGCACACTTGCTATTTTTGGAAACTTTCACCATTTGTCGTTTTTTTTCTTGATTTTTTGCATGCGTGTCATAAGCCCTAATTTTCTCAAATATATTTAATCGGCACCCCTAGAGCTCATTTTGACACTCAATCTTGGATCTCTAGCATTCTCGAGGAGAGCAAGGAACCTTTGGTGCGATCATTGTCACTTTTCTAGGTGAGTTTTGCATTTATCGCTTTCGGTGCTTTTATCCATTTGGCTTGTGTGAGTGTTGTTTTTATTTTTTATTTTCATGCATGTTGGTGTTTCAATTTTCTTTATATTTTTATAATTGTTTATTCAATTTATCATTTTCCTTTCAGTAGTGTCGCATCAATATTTTTATTTCTGCATCAATTGTCGTCGTTGCGACAAATCTCCTAACTGATTTGGTTTTCTTCCTGTTTAATTATTTTTTTCACTTGATTTATCTTGATTCATTTATGCTTAGTAATATAGTCACTAAATCCATCATTATTTTTTATATCTACTCATTTTCCACACTTCCCTTGGGTATATATGTCATTTCCTTAGCTGTATTTCACTTTGCCTAGTTGGGCATTATGCAATTTGGAGGCTCAATTGAGAGATTGGCTTATGGAACTGCATAGTGTGTAGTACAGGCTATCCAAAATGTGAATTTCACAGTTCCAAGGCTCAAAATTCATCCTAGACATTGAGACTACATAATGCAAAGTCTCTCCCAGCTCTTTGTCCAGGCTGAACTGTGCATTGCGCAGTCTTAGTCCTCAAGCTTTGACCCTAAATGTTGGGACTATGCAGTGTGTGGTTCCCTCAGGAATTAATACCATATTCCCAGTGAAAATTGTGTAATCATTCCATTCAAATTCCCGGTTTGTTTCTTGAACATGTCTTGAAAGTGCTTTTTCTTAAAATTGATGTTTGCTTTCCATGAGTGTCTTTTCTATCCCATGGGTGCAAAAATTATTGAGCACCTCTCCAAAAGTCACTGTTACAATGGAACCCAAGAGAGATACCTCAAAATAAACTACTGAAAGAATAATTTAGGAAGCAGTTGATCAAGTTCTGATTAAATTTCCAATATATGAGGACACTCCATTGTTTGTAGAAAAGGGATCCAAACTGACATGGCATCAGATTAAATGTTATTTTGCAATGGAATTCAGGGCAGATTTAGAGGACCAATAGGTTACTATTAGCATCATGAAGTCAGGAATATATAGGGTTTCATGTTGGTATCCAACCTTCTCGTGTGCGGATGTAATTAGCTAGGTTGTCTCAGACATTGATGATAAAACAATGACATTGAGCAACACCGGTGGAAAAAAACTTGCTACATTTCTGATAACATATTTTCAACGGATGTATCATCTTCATGAGCTAGTGAATATCATAGACTCATTGTTTTATGCCACCCACAACTATGCTAACACAAAGGATATAATCAAGAGTTGGGTGAATGAGACATCAAAGTTTATACAAATACCCACCAACATGTAAAAGACAAGGTCACTCAAGAATACCTACCAACTTTTGGTCATTCTAGCTTGTATAATATATGGCCAACCGATTACAAAGACCTTTCCTGAAGGGTGGGCTATCTCATTAAACTACGTGATGAACAAGGGAATCCATTCAACTATTCAGAAATTTTGGCTCATCAACGAATATCCCATGTAGAAAAATCTCAAGATCCTCCCAAGCGTAACCAAGCAATATTATATATGTCTGCATACGTACTGGATACGATATGTGCACAAAATTAATTTCCATGCATATATATTGCAAGCTTCTTTCATACTATATCCATAAAAGATTTATGGATCAACTAACTGATCACTTTATTATCCCACTTTATAGGCTTATTGTTCAAGAGTACCCACCTTGCATGTCACGAAGAGAGATGGAGGAGATATTAGAGATTGCAAATTGGTTTTCCTTACCAGATGGAACATTGATCAGAGTGTTTGGCGAGAAGAAGATACCATATTATTTTCCAAGATATGCCATCTAAAAACTTGTCATGCAATAAGTATCTTACCATGTTTCCACAAGGTTGTCAACAACACTACATAGGATGGAGAAGGCACCATGGCCCATTTCTCCTTTGTAGATCGTATTATACGAGATTAAGAATGTCAAAGCTACAAATACTTAATCGAAATCCATAGTGAAGTTTGAATTCAATATAAAAGACTTCAGTCTGTATGATCTAAGGGAAATTTTCAAGGAAAACTATGTGTGAATCTGCTACAACTAGGTCAGTGGGGCATACTAATGGATGAACGAAGAACCATGGAAGAATTTCTATAACTCCTGTAGACATCGTGAGCTTATCAATATAGCTAGGAATTCTCAAATTTTCCCTCAAATGATAGTAGTTTTGAAGAAACAACATCATAAGAAAACAATCAGATACATGATAAGGGAAAGAGGAAGGTTTATGATAGTGCAAAGGAGGAACAAAGTTGTAATTTGCAAGAAGATATTATCTATTATAACTAAGCTGGCACCAATTAGGTTGTTTAATATTCAACCTAATGCAACTATTTCAAGCCACTTTGGACTAAAAGTTAGCCCTTCCAGTTAGAGAGGGCTCTCTCAAAGAAAACAAATTAATACTCAAGATGAAACTTTTATTGCAGATGGCTAACTCTTTTTGTATTTTAAGTGATTTTGAAGGTGGAATATGTATGAAAGGCTACCTTTGGGCATGAAGTCAGCTATGGGACTCAAATCGCAAGAAAATGTATTTCATGGAATTTGAGGCAATTAAGCTTAAAAGATAACTTTTTACATCATACATATAACACATAAAAGAAATTAGAGCATAATACTATCAATTCCAAGTAATCATCAGAATATGAAGCTCATGATAATGTGAGAGATGGAAAAACACACACACATCAGATTAAAATAAATCTCAGGTCTGAAAGACAATTTCCACAACTGTATATTAGCTTGGTGAAACAAAATTACATAATATTCCTCTCATCTACATTCATCAACCAACCCCATCAAAATCAATAAAACTCTCATTTATAGAGTGAGATCTCTGTTACAAGTTCTGCGACCTTGGCTAGACTTCGATACTTGACCTAGAGATCTAATTCAACTAGGATTACATCATTTTGAGAAATAATAGGGATATTTTCTGTTTTAGTAGAGTTGGTAATAAAAAAGGACTCTATGACCATTAATTACTTAAACAAAATGTCTAAGAATCCATGTTTTTCATCCCTATTGAATCAAACTACCACGTTGAGGTGGCCAACTGATACATTGGATAAAATTGATTTGATGACGAGCTGTCCATTTTTGTGAGGTGGCATCATGATGAGTTGTTTAGCCATGTCAGCCATTTGGAGTGGATTGTTGATATTCCCCCTTAACAGATGGCCCAGTGATATCCCTGATCCCATTAGATGACTCAACCACTTATTTACTATGTTGACTACCCAAAAAGGTCAAAAAATGCATAACACTGGAAAAAAAAACATAGTATTAGGAACTTCCGTAGGGTACTTTCGTAGAAATTTCAAAAATCCATCTTCTAGACATTTTTTGAATTTTCTAACTTTTGAAGGATCTTCCTTAGGACTGATGAGGTAAATACATGCTCCAGGTCACCCCTATTCTGAGACTTTTCAAGAATTTTTTCTTTAAATAAACCTACAACACTTTTGCAGTGAAAACTCACCTTCAAGCCTGGAGTACACTACAAAAGTACCCAGTTCACTGTCTTTTTCTCTTTTCTTCTTCTTTTACCTCAAAAACACTTCTAAAGCTTGTATTTGCCCAGTTATGATAGCATAAGACAAAATGTAATTCAAAAATGTGTGGCTTACCATGTTTCATGGATTAACATCATCATCTTGCATAATCATCTTAAGACCCTTTTTCTTCAACTCTTCTTGCACCATCTCCATCTGTGATTTCAATATTTTGACTTCACCTTGCAAATTCCTTCTTTATGCTTGTAGCCACCTATTTCTCTTAGAAATATACTTCATCATGCTATTCAAAGGCAATGTCCCATTCAACATCTTCCCTGACTTATCTGCCATCTCATTGAAGAAATCTAGTTGTTTGCTCACTTCCCTTTTGAAATTGTCCATCTCCAACCTTTCTTGTTTGAAATCTACTAACTCCAACTTGGATTCTAGGACCTCTTCTCTAGCTTCCCTCAGTTGCTCTTGTAAGATCTCCAACTCAGTATTCTTGAACCTTCTATTTATCTTTTTTTTTATTATCTTAATTAACTCCACCTCACCTGGAGATTATTCTGCTATTTCTTCCCCTGATGGTAGCTTCTTCTTCTCCAGTTTGATAGCCATCTCTTCTGACATTTTTCCCTTAGACAATTATGACCTAGTGAATGGCTTCCTAGGTTTGAAGATAAGCCTTGAATATTCTTTTGAAAAGTCTAATTTCTTGGCCTTAAGGCCATTATTTTTGGTTTTTTCTCCCTTAGTTTCCACAAGATTTACCATAGGATATTATTAAATCTCAATGGCCTCCAAGATGTCTGCCAACATACATCTTCCCTCTGTCTGACTCCTAGTAAGCCTCCTATGGGTCCTTGTGTATGTTTTTACCTGATTGTTGGTAGAGGTTTGTTTTGGTTCCACAGTCTCTTGTACTTGCTTAATCTCCAACTCCATAGGTTCTGCTATAGGTTCCATTTCAATCTCATGACCAACTGAAGGTTCAGCTCCAAAATCCTTATTTTTCCTTGGTGTATTTGACTTGGACTTTGGTGTCTTCTTAGGAGTGAGGACATCAACTTCATATCCACTCAAAAATAAGAATGTAGACCAATCCCTTCTTAGTTTCTTCAATTCTTCAACTACTAGCAATTTCATCAATGGTTTTAGGTTTTGCCTACACCTTATCTGCCATTTTTCCCAAACTCCTAAATAGATAATAAGGTAAATCCAGTGGTTGTTTACCTGTGAAGTGCAGTAGTAGTTTGAAATGATATCGATAGATCATATGAATCCACCTTCGAAAGTAAAATACTTCTGAATCACCTATTATTACCAAATTGAGGCTAATTGGGTTGCTCAATAGTCAATTTAGTGTAACTTTTTCAAACCACTTAGGGTTGGAAGTTAGCCCTTCCAACTAGAGAGGGATCTCTCAAGAAAATATATGATATTCAATAATGAAGCTTAAAAATTTAGATGGATAACTCTCATATGTATTTTGGATGTTCTTTTGTAGGTGAAAGATGTATGTTGGCTACCATTGGGCATGGAGTCAATATCAAGCTCAATTACATAAAAACATCATTCATGGAAGCTGAGGCATATGAGTTATTATAAAAAAAATCTGACAGCAAACTAGATACATAAAGGAAGTTGGAGCATAATTATATATGAATTCCAAGTGATTATGTAAGAGCAAGCTAAGATAACATTAAAAATATTAAGGACACAAATACATAAGAACTCACAAATAATCTCAGGTCTGAAACAATGTTTTATGCAACTATATATTAAATGAGTAGAGAAAAGCTTACAATAATAGTATTGGTCATACCATCAATCAACCCTCTCTAACTCTGAAATCCCCCTCATTTATAGAGTGAGGACTCATAAAAATGATTTTTCACCTTGCTAGCTTCGAATTCAATATACCTCAGATACCTATTTCAAATAGGATTACATCACTTGGAGAATTACTAGGGATATTTTATGTTTGGCAGAGTCTGAATACAAAAATGAATCTTCTTTTATTAAATAGCTCAACAAATCCCTTTAATAATACTTAGAAAATGCAACCAATAATTTTTATGTGTGTATTGGACTGCTAATGTGTCATTATGCCATGTGGATGTTGATATGGACCTCTTCCAAGTCGAATTTTACAATTTTAGCACAAATCTGTTTAGTGAAAATTCCGCAAACTAGGCCTCAAAGATGAGTGCATAATTACTAAACCCTGATGGATTTACAAAGACCGAAAGAGGTTTTGTATATGGGCTCATGATGAAGAAAAAAATCCTTTATATTTTCAAAATTATTTTTCATTTGGTCATAAATTGAAGTTTAAGTTTACTACTAAAACATTCATGTACAGGAAATCTTAGGAAAGTTCGTAGCGTATTTTTTGTAGCATTTGCATTTCACCACCTTCTGCACTTTTTCTGAATTTTCTGCCTGTTGGAGGGTCTTCATTAGGTAAGATAAGGTAAAAAAATGATGTTATTCGCCCCTTTCATGATATATTTTGGAAAATTTACCTCAAAACATTCTACAACGAGTTCGTAGCAAAAACTTAGATTTAAGCCTGGAACTCGCTACGAACTTGCCTAACTTTTCCAGATTCTATAATTTTCACTCTTTACCTCCAAAAAACATGTTCATAGATCTGTAATTGATTTGATAGAGTATCCTAAGAAAAATTTTCCAAAAAAAATGTCTTACCATATTTTAAGGGGGAGAAGGGTCATCCATTACAATCATTTTTGAAACCCTTTTTCTTCAATTCTTCTTGCACCATATCCATTGAAACAAAAAAATTTATTTAGGTGGAAACAACCATGATCAGGTGGAAAATTTTCATGCTAGATTTCAGGCTTTGATATTTTGAATTTCAAGATAAGTTGTGTATTGGTGAGGTGGAAAAAATGGTGTGTTGGTAGCCATGTCATCCTTTTGCTAAGTGATCTTCATCAACAGGTGTCCCAATGACACTCTTGAACTCTTTTGATGACTCATATGCTCTTTGAAATATATTAAATGCTTCAAAAATACCAAAAATTCAGGTCACTATAAAAATAGAGTTTTCAAACAAGTTCATAGCGAATTCTGACTGTTTTACACTGATTTCGCTACGAATTTGTGTAGAAGTGCCAAATTTACATGAAATGGCCAATTTCACTTATACAAGAGATATTTTTGGGATTTTTATTTGACATTGACACCTATCACCTTAATGATGACCTTTAAGACCTCCACATATGTATAGTTTTTGAAAAATAATGAACTTCATGACCTTATTTCACCCTAATGACCTAACCTAACTTACCTAAGACTAACCTAGACAAACCTAGTTGTTATCAAGGATAAAAATGGCTCCATTGGGGATGATGTCCCCCCTGTGGGGCAGCAAAGAACCTCAGATCCGTAGTTCCAGTTCCTGACCATTTCGACTGCTCCCGAAGCTTTTACATACTTTCTTTCGGCCATGCAATGCTGACTTGTAACTTTCTCTCTAACTAAAGACAATATTCCAAATTGAAAACAACAACTGTAAAAATTGGTAATGAAACTAAGAACAGAAAGCCAAACTTGCTCATTCCTATGAACTTATTTTTGTACATGGAAACCTACTTTAACAACTTGAAATCAAATGTTGGATTCAAACGACATGAAAATTCAAATATAACCAATCAATTAGATGGATATTCAACAAAAAATTTCTCATGCTTTATTCAAAAAGAATTATAAGCCTGAAACATGGCAACTCAAACTTCCATTTGAAAAAACCCCTGTGATCCAAAACTGTTGCAAAAAGAAATTTTCTTGATGGTTGTAAATGATTGGCCAGAGGATCTTCAAAATCATGAAATATAAGCTCATTTTGAAGACCAATAGAAAAAGAAACATCTTCTTCATTTACAACTGCAATATATCCCTGTTTCATATCTTGATATGTAACAGTATTTTCAAGACACGACTTTGAATGTACCTGAAAATATTCAATAGGAGCAATCATAACATTATGCACAAACATATATTTTTTATCATTTAAATATGCAACAAGACATTCTGGGACAACAACTTGTAGATCAAAAAGTTGTTGATTATTGTCTATTAATGCTTCTTCATGATAGCCTTCAAGCATACTCAAGTAATCAACCTCCTCCTCATGATGAAAAGAAACATGTTTCACATAATCATTTCCTTTCTCCTGCCCATTTTTATGTTCCTCAACATTCAAAGGTTCAGAAAATGAACAAAGTGAAGAGCCTTGTAACTGACCATCTTTATGTTCCTCTTTATCATCTAAATATTGGGAAAGCTGCTGCAAATTTATACTTGGTTGTCAAATTTATGATCTATTTTATCTTCAAGCGAAGAAGAGGCATCTGCTTGTTGGAAAATTTCTTGATCATCATAACATCTAGCTTGTGAATAAAATTCATAAAGTGCCTCTAATAACTCCTCATCATCAATCCATTCTACACCATCATGAATGATTTTAATATATTGAATGAAACCTTTCCAAATATTTCAACAGTATTAGAAAAGTGATGATAAAGGATGAGACTTCCCATAATGTTAAAAAATTATTCTACGGAAATCTTAAGAGAACACAAGCTTCCTAATTTCAACCCTTCATACCATACTCTAGATTTGTCTTCTAGGGTAACCATAAACATCGTCATGAGAAAATATTCAGGAAAATCAACCTTGAGTCTACATACATGTATGTGGAATTTAACCAAATGTAGAACAACATAATATTTCTTTTCATCTTTGAAAATGGGAAGATGGGTTGACCAATAAACATGAGGCATACGATTTGGAAAACCATAGATATGAGACTTATCCATAGGAGAATACTTGGGATTTATTCTTGCAGTAAAAATCATATTGGAATTTCATCAAGCTACTAACCTTCAAGTAGTGGAGTCATCATGAATCTTTGAATTTCTGAATTCTTTAAGAATGGAGTCGCCAAGGTAGAAGTACAACCTTCGAATTGTCTAATCTCCTCCTACCTTCAAGAGTTTAGTAGTTTTGATTGAGCACAATTTTTTGGGAAAATGTATTTTTAAGCTTCCATTAGATGCACCAAAATTTTGTCACCAAACTGAGGCTAATTGGGTTGCTCAACAGTCAGTTCAGTGTAATTGTTTCAAACCACTTAGGGTTGGAAGTTAGCCCTTCCAACCAAAGAGGGCTCTCTCAATAAAATGTATGATATTCAATAATGAAGCTTAAAAATAATACGAATAACTCTCATATGTCTTTTGGATGGTTTTTTGTAGGTGAAATATGTGTGTTGGCTACCATTAGGCATGGAGTCAATATGAAACTCAATTAGATAAAAACACTATTCATGGAAGCTGAGGCATACAAGTTCTTATAAAACACTTCTGACAAAAAACTAGATACACAAAGTAAGTTGGAGCATAATTATCTATGAATTCCAAGTGATTATGTAAGAGAAATATGAGATAACATTAAAAATATGAAGGACACAAATGCATAAGAACTCACAAATAATCTTAGGTCTGAAACAAAGTTTTCTGCAATTGTATATCAACTGAGTAGATAAAATATTACAATATCAATATTCATCATAACATCAATCAAACCTCTCTAACTCTGAAATCCCCCTCATTTATAGAGTGAGGAATGATACAAATGGTTTGACACCTTGCTAGCTTCAAATTCCTACCTCAAAGACCAATTTCAAATAGGATTGCATCACTTGGAGACTTCCTAGGGATATTTTTTATATGGCAGAGTTTGAATACAAAAAGGACTCTTATTTCATTTAATAGCTCAAAAAATCCCTTTAATAATCCTTATCAAATGCAACCAAATAATTTTTTGAGTGTACTGGACTGTTGATTTGTCATTATTCCACATGGATGCTGAGCTGGACCTCTTTGAAGTCGATTTTTACAATTTTTGCACAAATTTAGCTAGTGAAAATGCTGAAAAATAGGCCTCCAATATTAGTGCATAATTTCCAAACCCTGATGGCTTTGGAAAAAATCAAAGAGTTTTTTTGTAGATGGGCTTGTTATAAATATAAACCTCCTTCAAATTTCCAAAATGATTTTTCATTTGGTCAGAAATTGAAGCTGAAGTTAGCTACTAAAACAATCATGTACATGGAAGTTCACGAAAGTTCGTAGCGTAGTTTTCGTAGCATTTTCATTTCACCACATTTTGCACTTTTTATGAATTTTCTGCATATTGGAGGGTCTTCATTAGTAATATAAGGTAAAAAAATGTTGTTATTCACCCCTTTCATGATATATTTTAGAAATTTTACCTCAAAACATTCTACAGCGAGTTCATAGCGAAAACTCATCTTTAAGCCTGGAGCTCACTACAAACTTGCTTGACTTTTCCAGATTTTGCAATTTTCACTCTTTACCTCCAAAAAAAATGTTCACAGCTCTGTAAATGATTTGATATAGTATCCTAAGACAAAATTTTCCAAAAAATGTCTTACCATCTTTCAAGGGGAAACATGGTCATCAATTACAATCATTTTAAAACCCTTTTTCTTCAATTCTTCTTGCACCATGTCTATTGAACCAAAAAAATTTGTTTAGGTGGAAAAAACCATGATTAGGTGGAAAAATGTCATGCTATATTTCAGGTCCTGATATTTTTAATTTCAAGATGAGTTTTGTATTGTTGAGGTGGAAAAAATGGTGTGTTGGCAGCCATGTCATCATTTTGTTAAGTGATCTTCATCAACATGTGTCCCAATGACATTCCTCAAAATTTTTAATGACTCATCTATTCTTTGAAATAGATTAAATGCTTCAAAAATACCAAAACTTTAGCTCGCTATAAAAACATTATTTTTAGGCAAGTTTGTAGCGAATTTTGACTGTTTTACATTGATTTCACTATGAACTTGTGTAGAAGTGCCAAATTTACATGAAATGGCCAATTTCACTTATACATGAGATATTTTTGGGATTTTTATTTGACATTGACACCTATCACCTTAATGATGACCATTAAGACCCCCACATATGTATATTTTTTTAAAATTATTGAACTTCATGACCTTATTTCACCCTAATGACCTAACCTAACTTACCTAAGACTAACCTAGACAAACCTAGTTGTTATCATGGATAGCATCACCATTAAAAAATTGAATAAGTTTCCTTGAGGCAGGTTCTGGGAATGCCTAAACTCATATCCATACCTTTGTGCTCCTCTTTAAAAAATTCATCACAGTTTTGTAACTTAAATTTCAACACCTTAAACCATGCCTCTACTGATATTGGGATTTTAGTAGTTTATGCAATTTTGTTAGGATACATAGCAAAACTTAACATACCTACTTTCGACCTTGTACCAATGAAATTAACAGAAAAATTATTCAGAACCTGTGCATGGTATCCTTGTAGCTTTTGGCACAAACGAAGGCAACCTACATCAGTAAATTCCTGTTAGAAGCTGGATGTTGGTGCACTAAGATGAATATGAAAATCAATATTAATACCTTCATTAATTATCAACCAAGGATATGTCTGTTTATTTCAAGAGTGTTGGCACTGTCTATGCAAGTGAGATCAAAGGCTATTTTAGAATAAACTGATTCTAAATCATTGCAATAAGCAAACTCTAGTTCTCAAAGTTCAATATAAAATAATTCCAAAATAAAATCTTAAAGAATTTCCAAATCATAAATCTTGATCTAATCTCAACTGATTTATAAAGAAATTTAATCCAAACACATGTACCGAGGGAATCACACTTAAATAACTACTAAATGATATTAGCAACAATTTATCTAATGAAAAGAGAAACTACAGTAAATGAACAACAATAAACTATTCAATCCTTTAATTAAGAATGACAGTAATTAATCACTCGATATCTATGATGGCATCACTCGCAAAGAAAAATATGAAAATATAAAAGTAACAACATCTAAGATTTATCCCAAAAGGTAAAGGTAAATTATGAAAATGAATTCTAACATCACACATCAATCACAGTAACTCAATTCTACAAGATACAGTAATTAATAATCACAGAAATGAAGGAAATATTTATGGCACAAAAGAAGCAGCAAATCTCCCAACGACTGGGACCAAAGTCTCCAGAAGTTACTATATAAAATACTCAAAACATGATTACGAAGAAAGCACTATTTTTCTCATTAATCATATTAGTAAAGATACATCATCACTGTAGTGAAAATGCTCTGTCTTAAATACAAATATAATAATGTCAAAATGAAATTTAAAGCTCGGAAATTAACAATCTCTTTCTTTTTCTCCTATCAGCGTTATATAACCTAATGGTAAAATAATAGATGAGAGTGAATCCTCAGGATTAGGAGATCCTAAGGATTTCGCAACTAATAATCGGATTTCCATTATAGAATTAGGTCAATTCTCCTTTTCTTTTGCTAGCCCACACAATCAAGAAGTGGTCTTCTTTATTTGTTTGGTCGTTATTATTCCATCGATTGAACATCAATTGTCCAATTCTGATTTCTTCACATAAAGGCAAGAAAAAGTTAGTTTTTATGCTAAAATCATACAATTTCTTGACAATTTATTTTATTCAACTTTCACAATATTTTCTTCTAGATTCTTTCCAAAAACAAAGATAAATATATAAAATTAAATAATTAACCAAGCTAATATGAGGATAAAAAAATACCTTTTCTATGACTCAACATACTCCCCTACATACTTTTTTTCATGTCCTCATGCAATAAGATAGTTGAGGTGTAATTGTGTTAGAGAGTAAGTAGGATAAAATTCTTCCTGATATAGCCTAAAACCATTCTTTTGTTTAAGCATTGCAAAAGCATGGCTCTCATGACATTCTGGTAAATCATAATCAAAATAATATCCTTAAAGGGGATACCAGATAATGGGAAACCTGTAAGGAAATCCTATCCAAGTAGGGCCCATACATAGGATGATATTGTTGTACACATTTAGACGAGCAACAATAGCCTTGAAATTTCTGTAACTGAACGGCTCTTGGTTTTTAACATTGTTAGTAGAATCTTTCCACCTCTATTTTGCTGCCAATAGGGACTCTTCCCTAATATCTTGGAAATGTTCTCTTCCAACTTGTACAACATCTTTATGGAGAGGTCCCAAGGTTGCCACAACTCCTTGTTTTTCCATGAGCCTTTTGTGTTGAATGAAAAGGTGTAAAGGTTTAGTAGGTTCTCCTCTAACCCATAAATCTATACCATGCTCCCTTTTTTGGAAAGTATTATAGGCCTTGGCCCATTCAAGCTAGTTAGAAGCAAATGAAAGGAAAGCTTGAAATTGAACATCCCCAATGAAGGGGCTAGGATTATCATCCCTTTCATCTTCCAAGAAAAAAATATGCAATTATAAATCACAGAGAATGCGTTTTCCCTTCTCATCTTGTTCCTGGAAGCATTGAATAAATTATGAAGTAGTCTCGAATTCAGTTTTCTTACCAGCCTTGACAGTTTTAATATTTATTAATAAGTATCTATCCAGTAAAAATAATGCATAATTGGTGGCTGGTGATTGACAAGATAAAACATCAGAATAAAAAAAAAAAAAAAATTTAAGTTTTTTCCATGGCTTTTTGAAGCTAGTTCTCCACTTTCTTCACTTTATCCTACTCATTTCTGAGACTAGAAAAAGTCTCATCCTCTGTTGCAATTAGTTTATCAAATTTCTTCAATAAGTCCTGGTGCGTTTGTAAAGGTACCACTTCTTTTTGGTGTTGAGCCAACACATGTTGGTCCTGTTAACTAATTTTACAACTTCAGGATAAAAAATTCCCTTACCAGAGGAACATAATGAGGTGTTTCTTCTGTCTGAGCTACATGTCATAAGTTGCCACCAAATCAGTTTGAAAAACGATTTCCACAGTATCGGTTGTTTCTTAAGGAATACAAAAACTTATTTGAGCATTTTCTAAAAAAAAAATTTGAACAACAACATTCATAAAACTCACAAAAAAGTGTGTTTGAGTCTCTATTGAACAAACAGAAATATTTTCGGTTTGAGTTCCAATATACTTAGTGGAACATTTCTCTATTTGGGTTCCAATGGTTTCTAATTTCACTTTCTATTTCTCGGCCTTATCTGCTTCCTTCAACCATTTTCTTAATCGTTTAATCATTTTCTTCAACTTCCTGTTCTTTTTACTCAAATTTTTCAGCATGGCACTATATTTTTCTTCTCCTTCTTTATGGGATTTTTAATTAGAGAGGGAACAATTGTGTCTATTTCAGGTAAAAGAGAGGTTGTGCCAATGTTAGGGTCATGTTCCAATGGAATAGTATCTCCTAATTGATTTTCTGATTCAGAATCTCTTTCTGCATGAGTTTCTATCTCGGGATATTCATCTATAGAGGGAATTGGTTCCCCTTGTTCCTGCAAATCTTCCATTTCTTCAGTAGATGGAAAAATTTCTGTGTGGAAAAAACTACTAGCAGAGGAAAACTAGTTAAGGGTATGATATTGACCTTGAGAGTGTTCAAATTGACTTCCTCCTTCACAGAGCATTCCCAAATTTTCTAATAATTGGGTTAGCTTCTCCTCATCGTCTAATGGAAAGGTGTTTTGATGGCTTGCAGGTGGTGTATGAGACACCCCTGCTTCATCTATTGGATTTGTGGTATACTATCATGAGCTTAGCCTTGTAGAACGTCTCTGTTTTGCTAGGCCAAATACTAACTAAGAAGTCCCCCTTTTTCATGCCCTCTTTGGGATTTTTACCTCTACAGTTTGTTGTTTTGTATATGAGTCATAAATATTCCTATCATATACCCCTACCTCTGCATATAGGTTTTCTTCTGATAGGGGTAAAGTAGGATTTATAAAATTATCCCAGGTCAATTTCTACTGGGCTAGTTCATGAATAATAATGAGATTAACAAAGCCATGGTGGCTGATGGAAGAATGTGGATTTTTGGCTTTTCTAACTCAACTAGCAACATCATACAATAAATAATTTAAAAATAATGGCACGTTAACTGTGATTTTTTTTCTAAGTATTTCTAACAGTTTAAGTTGTCGAGGCTTTACCACATCTTAACGACCATCACAAGTGATGTATCTGTGAATGGTGGTTGCTAGTTCTCACCATGGTTCCCTTAAATATTCAGGAGGAATTAATTTTACTTTGTGTATCGGTTCTTCCTCTAGGTCCTTAAATACTGCAATTTCTTCATGCAATAAAACATGCTTGTCGATCCATTTTATGCCTTCTACTGGAAGTCCAGAGACTTTGGCTATGATTGCTTTAGAAAATGTTATACTTCTGCCTTTTACGGTTGTGCATCCATTCTGCAAATTTTGTAGAAATTCAAGTGCTATTTCGCTATGGAATCCCTGTAATTTAACCAGGTATTGAATCCAACTGGCACACTCAAGAATTGTGCGAGCCTGCTCTGTTAATCGTAATATTATAGGTTCTCTGTAAATAGAGTTTCCTCCCATGATTAATGTGTTTCTATAGCCTATTTCACACCCTTGCATGAACTTTCTCACAGTTTACACATTTTGGAACAATAAAAATTATTGCATACAAAGCTTTTAAATTAGGAAATTCTATTTCTATATAAAGGCATAATACTATTCGTCGAATCAACAAATTTTGGTGAAGTTTAGTAATTATTTTGCATGCTGTCCCATAATGTATACCTTCCCCCCTCCAGTTAGAAAAGGGTTTCCACATCCGTAGAGCATGGGAAAATAGAAAAGGACAAGGTGGTTTCATAAATGTGGTAAGAAAATAGTCAGAGCAGTAGAAATACGACAAGAAACGGTGAGAGAAGTGCTAACTATAAATCATAGAAATGGTTTAGAAAATGACCAAAAAATGAATAAAGCAGAGAAATAATCATTAGGAGAAATCATTTTCCTTTGGTGAAAAGGTATGATGAAATATGAAAAGGAGATTAATGATAATGGTCGATGGCATCAATTGTGTTATCACCAATAAAATTTCATTTTGGTTAGGAAGGTCATTTGGTATAGGTTTTATTGTGTTGGTAAAGTAATTCATGAAATTGATAAAATTTTGTGAATTGGTCATAATCCTAAGTTTCTAGAGTCCCACGTGTCATGTCATCATAGTCATATCAATAAAAATATACCAAAATTCTGCATGCATTTGTTCAAATTAAGGTTTAAGCCACTTGTTCACTTTTTCCCGAGTCCACAACAAATGCTATGCAAAACAGGTGATTTTTGCTATGAACTCACCCGACAAGTTCGTAGCAAATCTGGAAACTTTCTAACTAAATTCAATATGAACTCATGTTTTTTGTAAGTAGTATGGGTATCGATGAGCTTTCATTTTTTAATGGTCAGGATTCAATATGTCACCATGTGCCTACCTGTTATGAGTCATTATTCGGTGTATGGCATGCTTACCAATTATTACATCACCGTCATTTTGTTTTCCTCTCCCACTTTTATTTCCTTATGCATCCTTCATGCATTCGAGCCTAATCAATCCCTATTAGTTGCTTCTGCTACCTTTTACCTTTTGTTTGACTATAGCTCTAGCTGCTTTCATAGGTTAGTTTCCACCTTTGTCAACAAACAACTTGTTGTCATATACACTTTTGGAGGTGTCAAATTTCAAAGAAGGCAACACTCTTTTGAGGAGATGGCAGCACATAAGAATGCCAAAAATGGAGGTTTAGTGGTCAAGTATGAACCGATGGACCGAAAATTGGTCATGGAATATCGTATTTTTGCAGAAGCCTTCATCAAAGCTGGTTGGATGAGACTTCGTCAGAAGTTACAAAGGGATTTTTGTGTTTTTTTACTGTTTGAGAAGTCAACTTCAAGAGAATTTGTTGGGTAAAAAGAGATGCATTATGAAAAACTGAGAGAGATTACTATAAAAAATGGATCAAATAAAATTAACCTCTTTAACTTTTTTCACAGGTGCTACAAATTGGGAGATTTGAATGTGTCTTTGGGTTCTATTTTTAGAGAGCATTTTTTCCTGTTTTAGACATGTTTTTCAAATGCACATTCCGGACATCTGGAGATGGTTTTCAAAAACCCAAGAGAGTTTTTTCTTCAGAAAAATATTATTTACAAAAAATTCCTCCCGTTTTGCAAGCTCTATCAAGGATCGGGAGATAGGAGCTCATTTTTTATCCCTAATTTTCAGAAAAATAGGTCAATTTTTAATGGAAGATGAGCCACCTATTGCTCCATGAATAAGGGTAAGACAGGTTTTCAATAAATTTTACCTTGTCATGTTTCATACTAGCATTTCACATATTTTTGGAAAATGTTTGGGAGGTGGGAAATGAAATTTTTAAAATTTTCAATTATCAGGCAAGTTCGTAGCATACTCTAGGCTTAACGCTGAGTCTTCTCTATGAACTTGCTGAAGATGATTTTTTTCTATAAAATCCAAATTTTGTCTCAAAAGAAGCGGGTAAAAGCATATATTTAATTTTTTTAACTTAATGAACACCTCCAAATCAGAAAACAAGTCAATAAGGGTGTAGAAAAGGTCGAAATAAGACTGCTACAAACTTCTTGCTACAAACTTGCCTAGAATACTTTGTTTTACAGCGAAAATAAATTCCTAAGTTTTTCAAGAATTTATTAAAGTTTTGAAGCACATCAAACACCTGGAGAAGTCAAAGAGTATCAGTGAATATTTTAACGGGAAAAATTCTCATCAAAGAGGGTGATTAGGTTGCTAGCTCATCAACCCTAGACACATCATCAACTAGGCCAACACATTTCCAAAATTTGAGGAGCAGACCATTAATGTCAGTTGGTTGTTATTTGGTTTGGTTATGGACAGTGCCACCTCACACAAAGTGGTTATGTTCAATAATGTCATCATGAATACATTATGTAAAGGTTGTTAGTGTAATAAATAGAGTTTGAGTCCTAATAGGTTTTGGACTCCTAGAAACAAAAATAACACTAGATTCCCTCCTTGTAATAGGTTTCCTATTTAGAAGAGGTGTTTTTGAGATTATTCGAAGCTCTAGGTAGTTGGCAGACCTCATGTAAAGATATACAGTTCTATAAATAGGTAGCTATAAGGTTGAAAGAGGGGTTGATTGATGTTGACTATAGATTTACTATTGTAAAAAAAAAAATCATCAGTAATATAGAGTGGCAATTGGCTTTTCTTCACCTGAGATTCATTGATGTTTTCATGAGTGTTTGTCTTAAGTATTCTGCAATTTTATCTTCAGCATTTTGATGTTTGATTACTTAGAATTCATGTATGACATGCTCTAACTTCCTTCAAACACTTAGACTACTATGAATGTTATTTTTTCATTAGAACATTTATATGCCTAAGCTTCCATAAGAATATTTCATATGTCATTGAGTTCTTTTCACTGACTCCATATGCCCAGTGGTAGTGTTTTCTCCACATCTCTCACCTACATAAAATCACAGTTAAAAAAAAAAATTTAAAGTTAGCCATATTTTTTATCTTGACCTATTTAATATCAATCTTATCCTTGAGAGACCCCTCTCAAGTTGGAAAGGCTAAGTTCTAGACAAAAGTGGTCTGAAATACTTACTCTAGGTTTACTGTTGAAGCAACCCATCACTTCAATTTAGTGATAAAATTTTGGTGCATCTACCAGGAGTATGAAGACATATTTTCCTGAAATTTTGTTCTCAAACAGAAATAATGAACTCTTGGAGGTAGCGGGAGCTCAAAATCATTCGAGGGGCTGCATTCTACCTTGGCGAATCCATTCTTAAAGAATTTAGAAAGTCATAACTTCACGGTGACTCCACTGGACTTATGATGAACTCAGATGTTTCCATTCTTGTTTCGAGACTATGCATGTAATGAATTTTCAAAAATTTATGATTTCCCAAATCTTTTTCCCAAGGATGCATATTTTTTATGGAATTGTCCAAAATTTAATGGAGAAGATTTGAGTTTGACGTTGAAGCATATATCAAATTTTCGTGACTTTACTGAGCTTCTTAGAATCAGACATGAATATGTTTTTATCAGATTTTTCTATGATTCATTTCAAGGGAAATGTAGACAATGGATTGAAAGTTTTCCTGTCAAATCTATTAATTCATTTTCATATTTTGGCTTATCTTTTTGGAAACATGGATGGAAAAAATAGATTTTGTGGTAAACTCTCTTTAGATTCAAAGTTTTAACCAATGGAACGGCGAGAAAACTAATGAGGAAGTGGATGAAAATTTGTCTTCGGCCTTTTATTTAAATTCATTTGAGTGCAATTCAGAAGATAAGATTCAATTTTTGGATGAATTTTCTAAGAACATTGAGAAAGAAATTGAAGCTTAGAAGATAAAATTCAGTCATATAGTTTTCATTGTCAAGATCAGTCTTTTGAAATCTTTTTCATGCCAAAATACAAAGAGAGGGTGGTGCTACCTTTTTATTTTGAGATTGAGGAGGAATGTCTTGCTTTTTAAAAAGAGTTTGATATCACACAAATGAAATCTTATGTTGCTAAAGAAAGCATATATAAGTTGTCTAAAACTTCAGAATGTCTTGAGAATCACCAAAAAAACTATGTCTTCTCTGATCCCATAACTGACTACATGGAAGAGTTCTACAATTCAAATTTTCAATTATGTTTTCACTGTAAAAATCAGACCCATTTTATGTTTCCTTTTTCATTATAGTATCTCATTTGCATTTGGTTTAAACATAGTCAAGGAGTTCAGGTATCAAATCAACTCATTGACTGGCTTTATTGGAGGTTTCATGTCACTTCAATAAAGCATGAAGATTGCATCTGTTAGGGTAGGTAGGAATGTATGTGAATAATCTCAAGTATTCTGAGCATATTTTCAACATGTACAGATTTAGTTTTCATCTTGGATTGCAGTTTTCAACAAGCTTGGGCCTGAGGAGAAGGCTATAAAAGTTTGAAGAAAATTTCATCAATTTTAGAAAATTACAGATTTTCCAAGAAGGGCATTGGAACTATAGGTTCTTTTCTATACCACAGGGGCACACCATCCCCAGTGAAGCCACTTTTATCACCAATAAAATTTCATTTTGGTTAGGAAGGTCATTTGATATAGGTTTTATTGTGTTGGTAGATTAATTCATGAAATTGATAAAATTTTGTGAATTCGTCATAATCCTAAGTTTTTAGAGTCCCACATGCCATGTCATCATGGTAATATCAATTAAAATATACCAAAAATCCGCATGCATTGGTTTAAATTAAGTTTTAATCCACTTATTCACTTTTTCCTGAGTCTGCAGCGAATGCTATGCAAAACAGGTGATTTTCGCTACGAACTTACCTGACAAGTTCGTAGTGAATCTACCAACTTTATAACTAAATTCACTATGAAATCATGTTTTTCACAAGCAGTATGGGGATCGATGAGCTTTCATTTTGAATGGTTAGGAGTCAATATGTCACCATGTGCCTACCAGTTATGAGTTATTATTCAATGCATGACATACTTATCAATCATTACATCACCATCATTTTGTTTTCCTCTCCCACTTTTCTTTCCTTATGTAGCTTCATACATTCTAGCCTAATCAATCCCTATTATATGCTTCTGCCACATTTTAACTTTTTTCTGAGTATAGCTCTAGCTGTTGTCATAGGTTAGTTTCCAACTTTGTCAACAAACAACTTGTTGTCATATACACTTTTTGCAAGTGTCAACTTTCAAAGAAGGCAACACTCTTTTGGAGGAGATGGCAGCACATAAGAACACCAACAAGGGAGGTTCAGTGGTCAAGTATGAACCTATGGACCTAAAATTGGTCATGGAAGATCCTAGTTTTGCAGAGGCCTTCATCGAAGTTGGTTGCATGAGACTTTGTCAGAAGTTACAAAGGGATTTTTGTGTTTTTTGACTGTTTGAGAAGTCAACTTCAAGAGAAATTTCTAGGTAAACAAAGATGCATTCTGAAATACGGAGAGAGGTTATTTTCAAACATAGATCAAGAAACATTAACATCTTTCACTTTTCTCATAGGTGCTAAAAATTGGGATATTCGAAGATTTCTTTGGGCTCTATTTTCAAAGTGTGTTTTTTTCCTGTTTTAGACATGTTTTTCAAATGCAGATTCCAGACATCTGGAGACGGCTTTCAAAAAACCAAGAGAGGTATTTATTTATAAAAATGCTATTTACAAAAATTCTTCTCGTTTTGAAATAGCTATCAAGGATCAGGAGATAGGATCTCATTTCTGATCCCTAATTTTCAAAAAAATAGGTCCATTTTTAATGGAAAATGAGCCACCTGCCACTCCATGAAGAAGGGTAAGACATGTTTTCAATATATTATACCTTGTCATGTTTCATACCATCATTTCACGCATTTTTGGACAATTTTTGGGAGGTGGGAAGTGAAATTTTCAAAACTACAGTTATCAGGCAAGTTCATAGCGTACTCCAGGCTTAAAGCTGAGTTTTCACTATGAATTCCTTGAAGATGAGTTTTTACTATAAAATCCAAATTTTGTCTCAAAAGGAGTGGGTAAAAGAATATATTTAAGTGTTTTAACTTAATTAACACCTCCAAATCAACAAAGAATTCAATCAGGCTGTAGAAAAGGTCAAAACAAGACTGCTATGAACTTCTCGCTACGAACTTTCCTGGAATACCTTTTTTTTACAACAAAAAGAAATTCCTAAGTTTTTCAAGCATTTATTAAAGATTTGAAGCACAAAAAACACCTGGAGTAGTCAAAGAGTATCAGTGAAGTTTTTTATGGGAAAAACACTCAACAAAGAGGGTGATTAGGCTGCCAACTCATCAACCCTGGACACATCATCAACTAGGCCAACACATTTCCAAAATTTGAGGATCAGAACCTTAATGTTAGTTGGTTGTTAATTGGTTTTGTTATGGACAATGCCAACTCACTCAAAGTGGTTATGTTTGATAATTTCATCATGAATACATTATGAAAAGGTTGTTAGTGTAATAAATAGAGTTTGAGTCCTAATAGGTTTTGGACTCCTAGAAACAGAAATAACACTAGATTCCCTCCTTGTAATAGGTTTCTGATGCAGGAGCATTCGGACTTATCCATCGATGTGATTATATGTTCACATGTTGTGGCTAATTTGAGAGGAATAAACATTGGCGTTACTATTTTATTATTTATTTATGAGAGTATTTAGTTGTTTTATAATTTAAATTAATTAGGAATAAAATTAGAAATTGGATTTTTTCCCTGTGTGGAAATGGAGCCAAGGATAGGAGCTTAGGAATAGGGAGGCATTGGTTTGTTGGAGTAGTTCAACAAATATCCATTTTAAAAAGGACCGCTTTATATTAAAGTATAAATAATAGGAAGACGAGAGAAGAAGATAGGAAAAAAAGAGAGCGTAGAGAGGAATAGTGTGATAGTGTGAAGAATATGGGTGAGAGCCAAGAGGGCAACAAATGTAATATTCGGCCAAATAAGAGTTTGATACAATAGGTTATTGTTGTTTTTTTATGAAATCATTTTTTTTTCATTCACTCTATGTTCAATTATTTACTTAGCCTCTGCTACACATCGTATGCATTAAATTATACAGTAGAAAAATACCATCGAATTTTAGGTGACAGATGAGCTAATCGGAATCAATTCCAAACAGAGAATGTAGATCCCAGAGGGACCATGGAGGGAAGTTGCTCTCACGTCTAGTTGAAATTTCTTTACGCGCTGGTTAAGTCTTGAGTCTTAACTCATCGCACATTTGAACTTCTTGACTGCTATGTGAAGTGTGGAAGTGGAGTCAGTGTGAAGTGGAAGACAGATTTCGCAGATCGCAAATGGACCCAAATAATCCAAATAGACTTCGCACCCAAGCCTCGTCTAGCTGCAACGTGAACCGACAGAATCATGTAGTCGCATAAAATTTAATTGAAATTGGATATCTTCAGGTTTGGTGGCAGTGTCAAGACCTAAAAAACATGAATGTAGTATGGAATAGAGCAGAAGGAACAATTTTTAAATGTGATTCGACAGAGATTTCTCCATATTGGTTGTAGAATCTGTAGAGAGAAATTATATGAATATGGTCTTGGTTTGAATATATTGTTGTGTTAATCTGCAATGTATATTAATTTTTGAATGGTGGGTTATTTGAAGACTATGCAAATCAATGTATTTGGTATTAAAATAGTTTGTGAACTCTATTCTTCCACGCATATTCTAATTTGTGCAATATTAGTTGCATCTTTTGGTATCAGAGAAGATTTAAGTCTGTTCTTGGAAGTTGAAGAGGATGCTGCCCAGAAGAGGAGCTGGAATAGGTCGAGGGAGACCTATAGCAAATGCATTTCTGCTAGAAGAAATCCAACACCTGCTTACAAGGATGGAGACAATGGAGACTACTCAAAGGAGAGAAACATACGATGGAATTTTTAGTGCAGATGAAGAAGAAACTACCGAAGAAGAACTAGAGGAAGAAAGTGACGCAACTAAAGTTATCAAGATGCTAGCGAAGGCCAATGGAAGACCAAAGGTAGGAGTACTTTTATATGATGGTAACCTTATTGTGGAAGTACTAATGGACTGGATCAGTTCATTAGACAAATATTTTGACTATGATGAAGTCGATGACAAGAAGAGAGTGAAGTTTGTAGCCACCAGATTAAAGGGTCATGCGGCCATGTGGTGGGATGAACTATAATTATCCAGAGAAAGGAAAGGAAAGCCTAAAATAAAGCAATGGGATAGAATGGTGAGTAAAATGAAAGGTAAGTTCATGCCAAAATATGATCAAATAAATATTTTTAGACAATTTCAAAACTTGAAGTAGAAAGGAATGACTATCAAAGAATATACTGAAGAAGTTTATAAGTTGAGTATTAGAGCAGGACATGTTGAAGATGATATAGAGAAGGTAGCTAGATACATAAATGGGTTAAGATACGATATACAAGATGAAATAAACTTATTAATTTTGAAAAAAATTAAGGATGTCTATCAAGAAACTTTTAGAGCAGAGGAGAAAATGTTGCGCAAAAAAAGTCAGAGGAATAGAGGCAAGAGTCTGGCAAGAGGAAGAGTCACATTTAAGTCCAGATTTCAACACTCCTATAATGAAGCAGGAGGTTCAAGTAATAGATCACCAAAGAGAGGACACTATGGTCGAGGAAGGTTTGTACCCAGAGGTAGAGGCTGAGGAAGAGATATTCGGTGCTTTACATGTGGTGAGTGGGGACATGGGTCATGGGACTGTCCTCACAATAGGTCAACAACCCAATGAAATGTGAATGTTTCTGAAACAAAGGAAGCAATTCCTCAGACTGCAGCCAAAGAGGAACCACCTAAAGTCGGAGAATCCTTGTTGTTAAAAAGGATATTTCTTAAATCAGCCAAAGAAGCCGGAGAACCAGCTCAAAGAAAGAATCTGTTCAGAACTATATGTAAGTCAAAAGGTAAATGTTGCAAATTGGTAATTGACAGTGGAAGTACTGATAATCTTGTTTCTACATAAATGGTGGACAAAATGAAGTTGGAAAAACAATACACCCTACTCCTTATAAAGTATCATGGCTCCAAAAATGGCATCAAATTATTGTAACCGAACAATGTAAGGTAGAAATCCAGATTGGTACTTACAAGGATGTTATTTTATGTGATGTAATTCCATTGGATGTATGCCACATATTCCTGGGAAGACCTTGGTAGCTTGATCGGAAAGCCATACATGATGGCTGAATAAACACTTATACTCTCGAGAAATATGGAAACAAACATACACTGCTGCCATTGAAGGCTGAAGCTGACATAGAAGCACCTAAAAACAACATTATGTTGATGAGTGGTAAAGCCCTATTGCAAGAAGTCAAGAAAGGCGAGGAGATGCATTTTTCTATTGTAGGGAGACCCAAGGTAATTTTAACTTCTACAAATTTAGAATATTTATCTGAAGAAATTCTAAATCTGTTGAATGATTTTTCTGATATTATTGTGGATGAGTTTCCAAATGTGTTACCGCCAATTAGGAGTATTAGTCACCACATTGATCTAATCCATGGAGCAAGTTTTCTGAATAAAGTAGCATATAGGTTAACTCCACAAGAAAATGCCGAAGTTGGGAGACAAGTGCAAGAGCTGATCAATAAAGGATTAATTAGAGAAAGCCTTAGTCCATGTGTTGTACCAACAATACTCAGTCCAAAAAAAGGAGGTGAATGTCGCATGTGCACATATTCTAGAGCCATAAATAAAATCACCATTAGGTATTGTTTTCCCTTACCACGAATGGATGATTTAATGGATTGTTTGAGTGGGTCGAAATATTTTTCTAAGATATATTTGAAGAGTGGTTATCATCAGATAAGAATTAGAGAAGGGGATGAGTATAAAACTGAATTCAAAACAAACAGTGGTTTTTATGAACGGTTAGTGATGCCTTTTGGACTCACTAATGCACCCAATACATTCATGATGTTAATGAATGAAGTTTTGAAGGAATATATAGGCAAGTTTGTAATTGTTTATCTTGATGATATTCTAATTTTCAGTTGAAGTAAAGAAGAGCATCTGGAACACCTTAAATTAGTTCTAAAAACTTTGTAGAGAGAAAATCTGCTAATAAATTTGAAGAAATGCAATTTTATGAAGGAAGAACTAATTTATTTGGGATTTTTAGTCTCTAAGGAAGGTTTTAAAATGGATCCAAAAAAATTCCAAGCAATTTTGAATTGGCCAACTCCTAATAACATATTTGAGGTAAGAAGCTTTCATGGTCTTGCAAGTTTCTGTAATATTCCCAATTAGCCCAAGCTAATGGGAATATTCATTTTTGTTTCATTTTTCTGTTGCATGAATAAATGTGTAAAGGAGGACAATAAAAATTCCTAAAACAACAAATAAATCAATGCCACATGTGAACAAGGCTAAATCTAGGCTAACTAAATGAGCACCCTTAGGTGTGAAAGGGGCTGAGTGTTTTGACTGGGCCAACCATGACCAAATCAACAACGTTGTCTAGAAGGAGCGATCTTCATTTATGAAAAACACAGTCTTAGTTGGAGGCGGCACATGTGAAAGAAGCTAAATCATTGAGATGGTTTAGGGTTTTGAAAGATCTCAATCTTATAAAAGGAAGAGGAGGAAAACATGAGAAGGTTGTTGATGGTTAATATATTTCTGAAGATTTTGTCTTTTTAGACATTTCTTATTCTCTTGGCTGTTTAGCAGAGAATAGTGTTGTTTAGCACTAGGTGTTCCTGATCGAGAATCCCACCTCATTCCTTGAGTAGCTCTTGGAGGAGTCTTGCATTTCTTGTCCACTATCAGGCATTTTTCCAAGCTCTTCTTCCAACTACAACGCAAATCCTGTTGAGGGTTTGGTTTTCTTTGTAAGCTACAGCAAGTGGAGGCTATATATACTCAGATCTAGGCCATTCTAGTGCCTCTTTTTAGTGGGAAAGGCTACTATCCCATTGGCAAGAGAGTATTGGATGATTGGAGCACTGATTTCAGATCTTGGCTTGAGGCCACATATGTTCTAGAGCCTAAAATGAAGTTTTCACTCTAGTACTGTGTTATTTGCAAGTGTAGAGTTGCAGGGTGTTTTGGCACACTTTTTGAGGTGAGATCTCTAGTGTTGGGGTTCTACCCTTCACTATGGTGATCCATGAATTTCAGATCTATTCCATGTTACATTCAGATATGATTTGAATAATTTTTACTTCAAAATTTTTGAATCATTTTGCAGATCTGCTGCATAAGATCTCATATATACTCCATGTACTTCACTTTTTGTTGAAAACCCCAAGGGGAATTTGAAGAGGAGACTATCTAGTGTACAGATATCATATAGATCTAACTTTTTGTACACATATCTACTCTAGATCTGAAGTGTAATCTACTGTTGTTTTAGCTAATAAAAATAACGCTGTCAAGCTATTTCAGTCTGAAAACATGGTTGTAGCACATCAATTTTGAGGATTTTTTCATGTAAAAGTATTCTATTTTTGTTTTACATCTTATGGTCCACAATATAAATATGATTTGCTGATGTAAATGTCATTTTTGAGCCTCGATATTTTCTTCTTTCTCTTACTTTGCTGAACTGCATTATTTCGGAGCAGTATTGTTTAATATTGCTGCATGATCCCATTTGGGATATTACAGTGGTATCAGAGAAATCATCTTGGCACAAACTGTGTTTATTGAGAAGCCAATATGTATTTTCAAGAAAAGGAAAGACAGAAGAAGAATATTTATTACACAAAATACAAATAAGACATGGGTGAAACCCCTTTATCTGGAAGGATGAAAGGAGAAGAGTTCTCTAAAAATATTTCTCAAGCTATGCATGAGCTGAAAGGAGAAATCCAGGGAATAAAGAGGGAAATATATGTGTATCCCTCAATAATATTTTCACATAAAGGAAGCCCTAGTATCTCATACTATGTGTGTGATCATTCAGCCACACAATCTGATCTACAACGTTGTAGCATGCCTACTTTCTTGACAAAGGAAGAAGCAGAAGGAGGAACACCAAAGGATGAAACTCTTGGTGATTATCTGCAAGAATATGAGTCTTAGTCAAAGAGATTCAAGGAGCATCTAAGTTTCCCAGAGTTCTGTCAAATTAAAGAAGAAAGAAGATCTAGCAACTACAGTAGAAGAAGAGGGTGCATGCATCACACATTGGGTAGATTCTCTCTACCTACTTTTCACGATCACCTGAGAGCTCAGACAAGTCTTCGGTGAGGAATCTAGACACATATTTCCAGTTGCATCAAGTTTCAGAAGAAGAATCCATGAGAGTAGTAGCGCTGCATCTTCAAGGTAAGGTTTATGTTGGTGGTTATTTGAGTCTTCCTCCTTGAAAAGTGTAAATATCTCTTCTTATGCAAAGTTCACTAGGAGGTTAGTGAAAAGATTTGATTTAAGACATTCTTAAACTTATTTTGGAGAGAAAATCAAGCCCAAGAAATCTTAATCTTTTCATGAGTTGGAAGAATCCATAAAGCCAAATCCATTTCTGAACATTGTTGAGGGGGTTGAAGATCTACTGCATGATTTTCCAAAGGCAAAAGCCCCACTACAGTAGGAACTCTCTTCTCAAGGAGAATACATGAGGGTTCCTTCTTCAATAAGAGATCAAGGAAAAGGGTCTCTTAATGATGAGGCATTCTCCATTGATGAGGAGAAGGGAGATAAAAAGAAGAGAAGATCCTCCATCGTTGTGACAGTAGGAGGAGATCCAATTTTATTGGGAGATGGAGATGAAGCAATTGCTTCCACTAGGAGGGCTCTTGTATCTTTGCAAGAAGGCCCCAAGGATATTACACATGCAGAGCATGAGCAACATGTGTCTATGATGATATAAAATGAGGCAGAACAAAGGAGGGATCACAGTGCTGACATAGCAGGAGATGATCCACTATTGCATGGAGGAAAAGATGGGGAAATTGCTCCAATCAGAAACACTCTTGCATCCATAAGAGTGATACCCCATTATCATGAGACTTTCACACAGAAATCAGAGATGGATTTGTGCAGTGGAAGCAGTCATAATATTTTCCCACCTATTATTCACATGGGAATGAGCCATGAGACATAATTATCTTGTGGTAAACCGCCCAGGAGACCGCCTGATTCAGATTTGGTGAAATATGTTTCATGCATAGATGCTCTTTTCATAGATCCAAGGAGGAAGGGAGCATTAGAAGACCACACTACAACACTGAGAGTAGGGGGAAATATCAAGGAAAGGGAAAGTATTTTTCTCCTTATCACCATTATCCATTCTCTCATCTCAGACTACATTGGGAAAATATGTTGCAAGAATGAAGAATGACACCATCATGGAGCAAGGAAGGAAATCCTTGACTATGAAGAGTCAGGAGGAAAAATCATTGGGAGAACAGTCTTCCATACATGAAGAGAGATGGTGGTCACATATGCATACTTTGGCAATGCCATGGAGGTTTTGGATAGATGATAGCCTTCCATGGGAGACTAACTTCCAAGAACTTCCATTTTCTTTTGAGCATGTGCATATGCAAGAAGGGCAGCAAGGGAGGGATGGCAACCTTCCGCCTTATATCTTTGGCATGGGAGATGTCAAGGAGGAGAAAAATGGGAGGCATGGTCTTCCAACATACACCTTTGGCGTGGGAAATGTCAAGGAGGAGAGCAGAAACATGGCAGACAATTTAGTTGACACATTATCAGTGTTGCCACTATTGAAGATTTTAGATCCATATTGGAAATCCCAACTGCTGGTGGAATATTCCAAGGATCTTCACACATGCATGATTCTTGATGGCTTGCTACATGATGGAATCTATTCAATCCTAGATGGATTCATCTATAACCATGGTAGGATATTATTTTCTAGAGCCTCCAAGCTCAAGGAGAAGTTGCTACAAAGGGCCTATGAAGAGTTTTGTTTCAAACAAACATATTCCATGAAGCTCAACAATATCATCTTAAGGAGATACTATTGGGAGGGCTTTGAAAAAGAAATATATCAGCATTGTAAAAGATGCATGTACTATGTGGAGTTGGGGCAACAACATGACTCTATGAAGGAGTTATTTCAACCACCTTTTCCTTCTCTTGGAAGAGGAGAGAGATCCAAGCACCACTCCATTTGTATGAGGAATATTGTTGGTGAAGAATATGATCATGTAAAGCATGTTTTATTTTCTGATTATACATATTCTTTCACCATGTTTATGCAGGCCATGGCTCCAAGGAGGAGTGATATATCATGCAAATCTTATGGAAAACTTTGGGCCACACAAATTTCTGAATTTGGCCACTCCCTTGATGAACAAAGGGATAATTTCTATCATGATGGGTGCTTCCCAAAGGCACCAAACATATCTCACACTTTCAGCCATTGTGAGATAACACAGGAAACAATTAATTGGTGGGAAAACCACTTACCACAACTTGATCTGATGCAGGCAGGAGATGCACTGCGCTGGTACCATATGTGGGACTATGACCCACCTCGACATGCTCAAATTTTTGTTTGTACGTATGCAGTTTTGCTCCCATACATTGATGATATTCTTGTACTTTTTATGGGGATGTATGGAGGTCGGATGGGAGGCATGTATGTACCACATGGAATGGAGACTCCCCATGTACCTTATGCTACATATTTTAGGGAGAGCATTGGTTCAGCCATGTTTGTTTCATTTGAGTTATTGACTCCTTGTGGGATGGACTATGTACATCTCATGATGACATTGGAGGAACAACTCATGGAGGGTTGGATTGGTGAACACTTAGCTTGTGGAGGAAGCTTAATTCATGATGGTGTCACCAATGGAGGAGGAGAAGTGTCGTAGGACTCACCTTATAAGTTGCTTGAGGACAAGAAAAATTTTGGAGGGGAGGAATGTAATATTCCCAATTAGCCCAAGCTAATGGAAATATTCATTTTTGTTTCATTTTTCTGTTGCATGAATAAATGTGTAAAGGAGGACAATAAAAACTCCTAAAACAACAAATAAATCAATGCCACATGTGAACAAGGCTAAATCTAGGCTAACTAAATGAGCACCCTTAGGTGTGAAAGGGGCTGAATGTTTTGACTGGGTCAACCATGACCAAATCAACAGCGTTGTCTAGAGGGAGTGATCATCATTGATGCACAATGCAGTCTTAGTTGGAGGTGGCACATGTGAAAGAAGCTAAATCATTGAGATGGTTTAGGTTTTTGCAATATCTCAATCTTATAAAAGGAAGAGTAGGACAACATGAGAAGGTTTTTGATGATTATCATATTTCTGAAGATTTTGTCTGTTTAGACATTTCTTATTCTCTTGGCTGTTTAGAAGAGAATAGTGTTGTTTAGCACTGGGTGTTCTTGACAGGGAATTCCACCTCCTTCCTTGAGTAGCTCTTAGAGGAGTCTTGCATTTCTTGTCCACTATCAGGTATTTGGCCGAGCTCTTCTTCCAACTACAACGCAGATCCTGTTGAGGGTTTGGTTGTCTTTGTAAGCTACAATAAGTGGAGACTAGATCTACTCAGATCTAGGCCATTCTAGTGCCTTTTTTAGTGGGAAAGGCTACTATCCCATTGACAAGAGAGTATTGGATGATTGGAGAACTAATTTCAGATCTTGGCTTGAGGCCACATATGTTCTAGAGCCTAAAGCACAATTTTCATTCCAGTACTGCGTTATTTGCAAGTGTACAGTTGCAGGGTGTTTTGGCACAATTTTGAGGTGATATCTCTAGTGTTGGGATTTTTCCCTTCACTATGGTGATCCATGGATTTCAGATCTATTCCATGTTACATTTAGATCTGATTTGAATACTGTTTGCTTCAAAATTTATGAATCATTCTGCAGATCTGCTGCATAAGATCTCAGATCTACTCCATGTCCTTCACTTTTTGCTGAAAACCCCAAGGGGCATTTGAAGAGGAGCCTATCTAGTGTACAGATCTGATATAGATCTAAATTTTTGTACATAGATCTGCTCTAGATCTGAAGTGTAATCTACTATTGTTTCAGCTAATAAAAATAACGCTGTCAAGCTATTTCAGTCTGAAAACATGGTTGCATACCTCAATTTTGAGGATTTCTTCATGTAAAAGTCTTCTATTTCTGTTTTACATCTTATGGTCCACAATATAAATCTGATTTGCTGATGTAAATGTCATTTTTGAGCCTCCATATTGGCCTCCTACTCTTACTTTTCTGAACTGCATTATTTCTGAGCAGTATTGTTTAATATTGCTGCATGATTCCCATTTGGGATATTACAGTTTCTATAGAAAATTTATCATAAGATTTAGTCAGATTTTTGCACCTATTATTGAAACAATCAGGGAAAATAATCAGCCATTCGAGTGGATAGAAGGAGCAGATCGAAACTTTAAGTTTTTGAAGAAGAAAATTACCGAAAAACTAGTTTTAGCTTTACCAAAATTTGAAAATGTTTTCCAAGTTGAAACTGATGCTAGTGGAATTGCGATTGGAGCAGTTTTAAGTCAAGAACAGAAACCAATAGCACACTTCAGCGAGAAACTGAACGAAGCAAAGAAAAAATACTCATCTTATGACAAAGAGTTTTATGTTGTTGTACATGCTTTAAAAAAATGGATACATTATTTGTTACCAAAAGATTTTGTGTTATATCTTGATAATCATGCATTACAGTTTATAAACAAATAGCCAAAATTGAATCAGAAACATGCCAATTTGGTAGAATATTTGCAGTTTTACTTTTTTAATCAAGCATATGAGTGGTAAATTGAACAAATTTGTTGATGCTTTGAGCAGAGTGAACTTAATCATGTAGGAATTACAAGTTGGTGTTGTAGGATTTGAGGAAATGGTTGACATGTATAAAGAAGATGCAAAATTTAAAAAAAAATATGCAGCTGTCAAAAATCCAGCAGTTCATAATAGAAGGCAGTGGTTTGATTATCTCATATAAGGAATATTTCTATTCAAAATTAATAAATTATGCATTCCCAAATGTTCTATGAGGGAAAACATAATTAAGGAGAAACATAGTGGAGGACTATCCAAACATTTTGGACAAGACAAGACCTTTTCTCAGGTAAATACTTTTTATTACTGGCTAAAGATGAAAACCGATGTTAAGATATTTGTTGAAAAATGTAGCATTTGTCAGCATGCTAAGGGGAAAAGTCAGAATGCAGGATTGTATCAGCCATTACCAATACCAGGTCGACCATGGGATGCAGTTAGTATGGAATTTGTTTTGGGTTTGCCAAAAACTCAAGGAGGAAATGACTCCATTTATGTTGTGGTGGATATATTTTCTAAAATGACTCATTTTATTGCCTGCAAGAAAACAAGTGATGCAACACATATTTCTAATCTATTTTTTTTAGAAGTCGTAAGATTACATGGATTGCCTGTAAATATTGTGTCTAATAGGGATACCAAGTTTGTGGGACATTTATAGAGAACTCTGTGGAAGAAACTAGGTACCAACCTTAGTTTCAGTTCAGCATGTCATCCTCAAACGGATGGATATACTGAGGTAGTGAATAGAAGTTTGGGAAACATATTGAGGACCTTGGTGTATAAAAATCCTAAGTAGTGGGATTTAGCCCTTTCTCAGGCTGAGTTTTCTTATAACAATACTCCAAATCAAAGTACTAGTATGTTTCCATTACAGATTGTTTTTGGAATGAATCCAAGAGGTGTGTATGAGCTTAGAGATCTGGGAAAAAAGAGGTAAGAAGTGAAAAGGCTGAGGGGTTTGCAGAACAAATGCAGAAACTACAGGAAGATGTCAAAAACAGATTGTAGGAAAGCAGTAGCAGATATAAGAAGAGAGTTGATATGAGGAGGTGAGAAAAGGAATTCCAAGTGGCTGACCTAGTCATGGTATATCTAAGAAAAGAAATATTTCCTGTTAAAACTTATAACAAATTAAAGATGAAGAAGATAGGACCATGTAAAATTGTAAGAAAAAATTCTTCAAATGCACATGAAATTGAATTGCCAACAAGAATTGGATTATCTCCAATCTTTAATGTTGTAGATTTGTATCTATACAAAGGAACAGAAGAATAACTACAAGAAGACTCTATAGCAGAAGAAAACCAGATGGTAAATTGGGAGGAGCAGATGCCAAAAACAGAAAAGAAGGAAGTCGAAGCCATTTTGGAGAAAAGAGTATCAAAGAAAACCAGGGGACAAATATATTATCAGTATTTAGTCAAATGGAAAAGACAACCAGTGGAAGATGCCATTTGGATGACTACAGCAGAGCTACAGAATTTTGGAGTAGATCCTGAAGCATTGATGAATCAATATTTTTTTTACCCCAGAAGTCTGATGCAGGAGCATCCAGAATTAGCCAACAATGTGATTATATGTTCACATGTTGTGGCTAATTTGAGAGGAATAAACATTAGCATTACTATTTTATTATTTATTTATGATATTAGTTAGTTGTTTTTTATTTTTAAATTAATTAGGAATAAAATTAGAAATTGACTTTTTTCTCTGTGTGGAAATAGAGCCATGTAAGGATAGGAGCTTAGGAATAGGGAGGCATTGGTTTGTTGGAGTAGTTCTACAAATATCCATTTTAAGAAGGACATCTTTAGATTAAAGTATAAATAATAGGAATACAAGAGAAGAAGATAGGAAAAAAAGAGAGCATAGAGAGGAATAGTGTGACAGTGTGAAGAATATGGGTGAGAGCCAAGAGGGCAACAAATGTAATATTTGGCCAAATACGAGTTTGATACAATAGTTTATTGATGTTGTTTTATGAAATCATTTTGTTTCATTCACTTTCTTTTCAATTATTTACTTAGCCTCTGCTACACATCATATGCATTAAATTATACAGTAGACAAATTCTATCAAATTGCAGGTGACAGATGAGCTGATCGGAATCAATTCCAAACAGAGAACGTAGATCTGAGAGGGACCACGGAGGGAAGTTTCTCTCATGTCCAGTTGACATCGCTTTACGCGTTGGCTAAGTATTGAGTCTTAACTCATCACACATTTGAACTTCTTGACTGCTATGTGAAGTGTGGAAGCAGAGTCAGTGTGAAGTGGAAGAAAAATTTTGCAGATCGCAAATGGATGAAAACAATCAAAATAGACTTCACACCCAAGCCTCATCTGGCTACAACGTGAACTAGTGTAATCATGTAGTCGCATAGAATTTAATTGAAATTTCAAAATTTCAGGTTTGGTGGTAGCATCAAAACCTGAAAAACATGAATGTAATATGGAATAGAGCAGAAGGAACAATTTGAAAATGTGATTCAACATAAATTTCTTTGTATTGGTTATAGAATCCGTAGAGAGAAATTATATGCATATGGTCTTGGTTTGGTTTGAATATATTGTTGTGTTAATCTGCGATGTATATTAATTTTTGAATGGTGGTTTATTTGAAGACTATGCAAATCGATGTATTTGGTATTAAAAGAGTTTTTGAACTCTATTCTGCCACGCATATTCTGATTTGTGCAGTATTAGCTGCATCAGTTTCCTATTTATAAAAGGTGCCTTTGAGAGTATTCAAAGGTCTAGCTAGTTGGCAGACCTCATGTAAAGATATCTAGTTCTATAAATAGGCAGCTAGAAGTTTGAAAGAGGGGTTGATTGATGTTGACTATAGATCTACTATTGTAAAAAAAAAATTCATCAATAATATACTGTGGCAATTGGATTTTCTTCACCTGAGATTCATTGATGTTTTCATGAGTGTTTGTTTTAAGCATTCTGAAATTTTATCTTCAAAATTATGATGTTTGATTACTTACAATTCATGTATGAAATTCTCTAACTTCCTTCAAACACTTATACTGCTATGAATGTTATTTCTTCATTAGAACATCTATATGCCTCAGCTTCCATAATAAGAGTTCATATGTCACTGAGTTTTTTTCACTGACTCCATATGCCTAATGGTAGTGTTTTCTCCACATCTCTCACCTGCATAAAAAAAAGTTCAAACAACATTTCAGAGTTATCCATCTGTTGAACTTCATATTATATAATATCATTCTATATCTTTGAGAGAGCCCTCTCAGACTGAAAAAGCTAATTTTCAGCTAGAAGTAGGTTTGAAATAGTTACTCTAGGTTGATTAGTGAAGCAACCCATCTCTATCAACTTAGTGATAACAAATTGATTGGATAGTATTAATATAATTCACATAAAAATATAGTTTACCATGCTATCAGTTAATACAAATGTAAATTTTTTTCAAATGGTATATTCGTCCTTGGAAATGAGTTGATAGGAAATAGTAGGATATAGAATAATTGGAAATTTAAAATATAAATTCAATACCAGAAGCATATCCACTGCTACCAAAAGGCATATATAGCATCAATATGGTTGCTTTTTAACCCAAAAATGAGCTAGGATCCTCCTGTAGTATCCCCAAATAGGGATTGCACAATAAGCCTGCTTAAATAATGCACTTTTGGGAGATTTATGCACAGAAATGAGTTTGCAGCCATTGGATCCCTTAGATCAGCAGATCTGGGGTCTATATCTAAAAGGGGAGCAAAAATAAATCAAACTAGGTGTGGTAAACAGATCTCCCACCACCTAGTCTAGCTGAAAAACACCCTACGAGAGGGGCTGTAGCTATGCACAACAAACTGCTTCAGAAATAACGTAGTCTTGGAGAGAATGAGTAGGAGGCCATAAAATAAGATTAAATTTTGAAGATACAGTAGAAAATCATATTTACAATAATGCTATTACATTATACAGTAGAATACAAGAGACAAAAGAGAAAGAAATCTTCAGAAAAGAGGGCTACAACACATGTATAAACTGCAAAATGGCTTAACAATGTTATTTTATGGAGCTGCAGCAGCTGAATGTTACACTTCAGATCTATAAAATATATGTGGATGAAATATCAGATCTATTTCATATATGTACTCTAGAAGGACTCTATTATAAGATCCCCTTGGGGTTTTGACCAAATCATGCATTACAAAGAGTAGATCTGAGTTTTAAGTTGCAGATCTACAAAATTATTCAGAAATTTCTAAATATGACTTTACATTAAAATAGATCAGATCTAAATAGAACATGGATCAGCAAGATAATCCATATATCACCAAAGTGAAAGGCAAAGCCCAGCACCAGAGATCTCTCATAAAAAATGGGGTCAAAACACCTTGCAAAACCTCCACTGAAAATAACGCAGTCCGTCAAGGGAAACTATGCTATAGCTTGAATAACAGAGATGGCCTGACGCCAAGATACAAATCTAAAGCTCAAACAGTGGATGCACTCTTCCAGGAGGTTAAAAGGCACACTCAATGAGAAGAGGCTCCAATACAAGCTAGATCTGAACAGATCTAGATTTCCACTTGCTATAGCCTACAAAAGAAAACAAACCCTCACTGGATCTGCGTTGCAGTTGGAAGTAGAGCTTGGCCCAAAGCTTGATAGTGGATCAAATTAGCAAGACTCCTCCAAGAATCCTCAATGGAAGAGGTGAAATCCCTACATAGGAAGTCCAAGTGCTAAGAAGCACTATTCTCCACTGAACAACAGAGAATGGTATTTGTCTAAATAGACAAGATACTCAGAAATATAGACAATCAACAACCTCCTCTTGCTTCCTTCCCCTTCCTTTTATAAGATGAAAGCCTTTGCAAACCCTAAACCACCTTGATGAGTTATCTCCTTTCAAATGAGGGGCCTCCTTCTAGAACTGTGTTGTTCCTTCATGAGGTGCATTGTATCTAGACAACGCTATAGATTTGGTCAAGGTTGACCCAGTCTCATAGCTCAAACCCATTTCACACCTGCAAATGATTTATTTACATGGCCCATATTTATCCATGTTCATATGGGCATTGATTTCTTCATTCTTTTAGGATTTTTACATGTCCTCCTTTATTCAATTATTCATGCAACATAAAATGAGACAAAATTGCATATTCCTCTTAGCTTAGGCTTAGTAGGAATATTACAGTCCTCCCCTCCAAAATGTTGCTTGTCCTCAAGCAACTGATAGGGTGAGAGCTGTAGTACTTCCCCTCCTCCATTGATGACATCATCAATGATCAAGTCCTCATCATAAGCCAAGTGTTCATCAAGCCAATACATCAGGAATTTTTCCTCCAAGGTCAACATAAGATGTGCATAGTCCATCCCACCATGAGTGAAAAATTCAACAGAAATAAACATGGCTGGAGCAATGCTCCATCTAAATCATGTAGCATGAGGTACAGGGAGAATTTCCAATCCATGTGGTACATAAAAACTACCCATCCTCCCTCCATACAATCCCATAAACAGTACAACTATATCATCCAAGTATGGAAGCAAGACTACATATATGAAAACAGAAATCTGAGCTTGAGGAGGTGGGTCAAAATCCCACATGTGAGGCCAGCGCAGTGCATCTCTTGCCTGCATTAGATCAAGGTGTGGTAAGTGGCATTCCCACCACACATTTGCTACATGAGTCACCTTAACATGGCTGAAGATGTTAGATAAGTTTGGTGCATTTGGAAAGCACCCATCATGAGAAGGATTCTCCCTTTGCACAACAAGGGAGTGGCCAAGTTCAACATTTCTATTGGCCCACCAAAAGTCATGAGATCCACATTATCTCTCACTCCCTTTAGGAGTCATATCCTGCAAAAACATGGTAAAATAATATGACAAATCAGAAGATAAATCTTGCTCTACATGATCAGATATTTCACCATCAAAGTTCCTCATACACATGGAGTTTTGCATGGGCATTCCCCTCCTCTCAAAAGAAGGAAGGAATGACTGAAATGAATCTTGCATAGATTCCATTGGTTGTCCCAACTCCACATAGCTCATACACTCTTGAAAGTGCTGATGTAGTTCCTCTCTCAAGCCTTCCCAATCAAAGCTCCTCATGATCAAGGTATAGATCTTCATTGAATGCATATGGCTAAGAAAGAATTCTTTATGTGCCCCTTGTAGTATCTTCTGCTTGAGCTTGGAATCTCTAGCCAAGAAGACCTCACCATGATGATAGATGACTCCCCCTTGGACTAAGTAGCCCTCTTCTTGCTTCATGTAATCTAGTATCATACCTATGTGGAGATCTTTGGAATACTCTACAAGCAACTGATATTTCCAATACAGATCCACATTGTTCAATAATGACAGCGCTGATGATACATCCATGGAAGTGTCTGTCATGTTGTTGATCTCTTCTCTAACATCTCTCATGCCAAATTTGTGTGTTGGAAGGCTG